>CM051273.1:725000-1082938 GCA_027921565.1 Artemia sinica
TTTCGTGTGTGTGCGTGTAAGTTTTGTGTGTGTGTGTTTGTAAGTTTTTGTGCGTGTGTGTGTGAGTTTTTTGGTATGTTCATGTGTAAGTTTTTGTGTGTGTGTGTGTGTGTGTGTGTGTAAGTTTGTGTGTGTGTGTGTGTGTAAGTTTTGGCGTGTGTGTGTGTAAGTTTTCGTGTGCATGTGTAAGTTTTTGTGTGTGTAAGTTTTGGTGTGTGTGTGTGTAAGTTTTCGTGTGTGTGTGTGTAAGTTTTGTGTGTGTGTGTGTGTGTAAGTTTTTGTGCGTGTGTGTGTGAGTTTTTTTGTGTTCATGTGTAAGTTTTTGTGTGTGTGTGTGTGTGTAAGTTTTGTGTGTGTGTAAGTTTTGGCGTGTGTGTGTGAGTTTTCGTGTGTTTGTGTGTGTAAGTTTTGTGTGTGTGTGTGTGTGTGTGTGTGTGTAAGTTTTTGTGTGCATGTAAGTTTTTGTGTGCATGTAAGTTTTCGTGTGTATGTGTAAGTTTTTGTGTGTGTGTGTGTTTGTGTGTAAGTTTTGTGTGTGTAAGTTTTGGCGTGTGTGTGTAAGTTTTCGTGTGTGTGTGTGTGAGTTTTGTGTGTGTGTGTGTGTGTGTGTGTGTAAGTTTTTGTGCGTGTGTGTGTGAGTTTTTTTGTGTTCATGTGTAAGTTTTTTGTGTGTGTGTGTGTGTGTGTAAGTTTTTGTGTGTGTGTAAGTTTTGGCGTGTGTGTGTGAGTTTTCGTGTGTGTGTGTGTGTGTGTGTGTGTAAGTGTTGTGTGTGTGTGTGTAGTTTTGTGTGCATGTAAGTTTTTGTGTGCATGTAAGTTTTCGTGTGCATGTGTAAGTTTTTGTGTGTGTGTGTGTGTAAGTTTTTGTGTGTGTGTGTGTAAGTTTTGGCGTGTGTGTGTAAGTTTTGGCGTGTGTGTGTAAGTTTTCATGTGTGTGTGTGTGTAAGTTTTTGTGTGTGTGTGTAAGTTTTTGTGCGTGTGTAAGTTTTTGTGTGTGTGTAAGTTTTTGTGTGCATGTAAGTTTTTGTGTGCATGTAAGTTTTTGCGTGTGGGTCTAAGTTTTGTGTGTGTGTGTGTGTAAGTTTTTGTGTGTCTAAGCTTTTGTGTGTGGATGTAAGTTTTTTGTATGTGTGTGTGTAAGTTTGTGTGTGTGTGTGTGTGTAAGTTTTTGTGTGTGTGTAAGTTTTTGTGTGTGTGTGTGTGTGTGTATAAGTTTGTGTGTGTGTGTGTGTGTGTGTGTAAGTTTCTGTGTGTGTAAGTTTTGGCGTGTGTGTGTAAGTTTTCGTGTGTGTGTGTGTAAGTTTGTGTGTGGTGTGTGTGTGTGTGTAAGTTTTTGTGCGTGTGTGTGTGAGTTTTTTTGTGTTCATGTGTAAGTTTTTTGTGTGTGTGTGTGTGTAAGTTTTTGTGTGTGTGTGTAAGTTTTGGCGTGTGTGTGTGAGTTTTCGTGTGTGTGTAAGTTTTGTGTGTGTGTGTGTGTGTAAGTTATTGTGTGCATGTAAGTTTTTGTGTGCATGTAAGTTTTCGTGTGCATGTGTAAGTTTTTGTGTGTGTGTGTGTGTGTGTGTAAGTTTTTTTTGTTGTGTGTGTGTGTGTAATTTTTTGTGTGTGTGTAAGTTTTCGTGTGTGTGTGTGAGTTTTCGTGTGTGTGTGTGTAAGTTTTTGTGTGTGTGTGTGTGTGTAAGTTTTTGTGTGCATGTAAGTTTTTGTCTGCATGTAAGTTTTCGTGTGCATGTGTAAGTTTTTGTGTGTGTGTGTGTGTGTGTGTAAGTTTTTGTGTGTGTGTGTGTGTAAGTTTTGGCGTGTGTGTGTAAGTTTTCGTGTGTGTGTGTAAGTTTTCGTGTGTGTGTGTAAGTTTTTGTGTGTGTGTGTGTGTAAGTTTTTGTGTGTGTGTAAGTTTTTGTGTGCATGTATGGGGACCGGGGGAGGACCTTTGGGGCCCAGGGAGGACGTTTGGGGATCCGGGGCCCTTGAGGATTGAGTGGTCTTTTTGGGAGTCCGGTGGACCTTTGGGGGCCGGGGGAGGCCTTTGGGAGTGGCTTGGGACCGGGGGAGGACCTTTGGGGGCCCGGGGGGCCCTTGGGGGGCCGGTTGGCCCTTTGGGAGCCCGGGGGACCTTTGAGGACCAGTGGAGGGCCTTTGGGGGTCTGAGGAGAGCGTTTGGGGTCCGGAGGACCTTTGGGGGTCTGGTGGGCCCTTGAGGACCAGGGGAGGGCCTTTGAGGGTCTGAGGAGGGCGTTTGGGGGGCTGGGGCTCTTTGGGAGCTTGGGGGACCTTTGAGGACCGAGCGCTTCCTTCGGGGTTGGGGTAGGAGGATCGGAACCCTTTGGGGTTGGGGTAGAGGACCTCACAACACTGTTCAAATGAAACTTGTGTATTATAACGACCACAGAGTTTCACCATTAAATTCTCTTCTAAAATCTCTTCAAAAATCATCTTTTAAAATGTCTCTAACTGTTTCGTCGAAATAGTTCCATAACCTGTCTAAAACAGTTTCGCCCAAATAATCCCTAAACGTAATTCAGCGTGTTCCTTTTGTTTGGCATCCCTGCGCTGGCTTATTTCAATTATTTGGAAACCTTTTCGCGCGCTAAGATCAAAACATTTGCTCGGAAACGATTCTTCTGGAAGAACTCCAGACATTAATAAACTTCGCGCCGGAGACAATTCAAACAATCATGACATCATGTGTGATCTAACTGTTTCTCGGAAACATTTCTGTTCGAAATCCAAAGACATTAATTAACTTTACGTTATCTGTCAGACATTAATTAACTGTTTCCCGGGAACTCATAACATTTGGCTCGAACAACAAATATTGGAAACACGCGATCTCTCGGAAACTCATATCATTTGCATTGAACAACAAATATTGGAAACACGCGATCTGACTGTTTCCCGGGAACTCATAACATTTGGCTCGAACAACAAATATTGGAAACACGCGATCTCTCGGAAACTCATATCATTTGCATTGAACAACAAATATTGGAAACACGCGATCTGACTGTTTCCCGGGAACTCGTAACATTTGGCTCGAACAACAAATATTGGAAACACGCGATCTCCCGGAAACTCATAACATCTGCATTGAACAACAACAACAACATTGACCTTGGCATTCGCTGAGAGCGTGCCCAAAACAACAACAATAACATTGACCCCATTAACCACGTGTTCTCCCTAATGACTCTATCGCGTGCCCAAAACAACAACAATAACATTGACCCCATTAACCACGTGTTCTCCCTAATGACTCTATAGTCCATGAAAGTGACAAAGTTCCTGTTTTTCCATTCTCACTGACAACAAACAGACATAAACTATGTAAAAAAAGTTATAGGTGGCAGCAGGGGTGCCACATGGGAGTAGCACCTCCCCTTCTACTTTTGCAGTCTTACCATCACGTGAATACCATGTTAACTTATGAGTCATTTTATGACCGAACACCGTATTGGTCATAACTAGATTGTTATACCTACAATATTGCAAAAGTCTGTATCTATTACTGTTTTCTTTTCCTACACTAAATTTACCGATTTCTACCGACCTGGGCGTTAAAATTACCTATTAAAAGAACCATATTTCTACCTGGGAGCCTGTCTATTTGCTCCTGTAACTGTAAGTAAAATTACTCTCAGTCACTAGTATCTCCGTCAGTCGGTTCTACAGGGGCATATACTACTATAACCAAATGAAAATATTTTCCTCCTAACGCTACTGCTTCTACTCATACTATTACTATTGTTACTTTTATAACTACTTCTACTACTACTACTTCCCACTAAAGCTAAGGCTGCTATAATTAATTCTACTGCTACCCACTCCTCCTACTGCTACTAAAACAAAGAGTCTGAAGGTGAAACTTTTTGGAAATACTGAAACTGTATAGAACTAAATCTAAACACATTATGAGCACACAGGTTGTAAAGAGGATGTGTTAGAAATGCTTCAGGAACAGTTTATGGTATTAAGTTGAAACTTTCAGCATGAATTGAAGGATATGCTGAAGAAACCAAAGGTTCTATGCGCATAATGCTGCAAATGCTGCTACAACTTTTGCTACAGCTCATGCTCACTATTGCTACTGCTCTCAATTATTATTCTTGTTATCCCTTTTTTCATTTGGATTGGTAAGATGAATTGGCATGCATGATATCCAACCGGTCACTTTTTCAAGCATCTTTTGATTTAGTGCGACTTGTTGTCAAATGGAGTTGTTTTTGTACTAATAAAAATGTCTGAATCTGATAAATCTGAACTGTGCAAGTTAAGAGCATTCAAATGAAGCTTTTAAGGAATATTTAGGCGTATGTCGAACTAAATCAAAAAGAAACTATGAGCATGTAGGTTTTCAAAAAGATGACAAAGTAATATCTCAAGAACGGCTTACGTTATTAAGTTAGATCTTTAAGGGTGAGTGGTGGTATATTTTGAACTAGCCAGAAGGCACTATGTGTAGTCTATCAAAACTACCACTACAGTTACTGCTACTAATGACGCTATGGTAGCCTATTAAGGTGAAACTTCTAGGGAACGTTTAGGGGTTTCAATTAAACAAAAAATATATTCATGCAGGTTTTCAAAAGAGCAAATAAGCGATATCATGGGCAGGGCCGCTGTAGTATGGCTAAAAATATCATGAAACTCTTAAAGGAACTAATTTGATCGGAAATTAAAAGTTGTCCTTTTAGGAGTAAAAAGAGATTAGGGGGCAAGCAGCCCTCCTCCGTAGCCCATTCATTTTCCAAATACGTCCAGTCAAAATTTTGAGACCACCTTTTTGTTCAGTATAGTGGAACGGTCCAGTAAACTATTCTCTAGGGATAATGGGTAAATTAGCCCCCATAATTATTCAATGGGTGATCATGCTTTAAAACTGAATGTTGCTTTAAAGCTAAATCAAAAGGCACTGTGTGCATAGTTGCCAACAAGACATCTCAGTAATATATTAGGAACGACTGGGGGCATTAAGTTGAAACTTTTGGGACTACTGCTATCACTACTTCCACTTTTACAATTTAGATAAATCAAATAATTGTAAGTGTATCCAGGTTGTCAATGAGCATATATAGATTTTTTCGGAATGATTTTAAAGTTTTAACTTTCAGATAATTTCAAGGAGGTATAAAATTAAATTAAGCAATAATATTTGTGTCTAGATAAAAATTGATGAAAAACTTTCTCCTAAAAAACAAAAAAGCCAAACTATGGATTCTTATAGAAATTAAATACAAAATAACTTATTTTTTTAAACAAAAGTATAAAGCAAAGCTATCTCATAGGCAGAAGAAAAAATAACTGAAATTATAATGAACAATAAGTAGAAAAAAACAGGTATAATATTTAATAAAAAAAACGAACAATACTTGTAAGTATTTGATTGTAAGTAATGACTAAGTATAGAACAGAAAATACTAAGTATATGAACTAGGACGTTTTCACCCTTGTACCCAATTATACTGTTCGAGATTTACAACATTGCCAGGTAAGAGCGAGTATATCTATTATTGAATTTGTACGAGATTACAACATTGCCAGACAAGAGCGAGTATATCCATTATTAAATACTGTACGAGATTTACAACATTGACAGATAAAAGCGAGTATATCCATTATTGAATACTGTACGAGATTTATAACATTGCCAGATAAGAGCGAGTATATCCATTATTGAATACTGTACGAGATTTACAACATTGCAAGATAAGAGCGAGTATATTCATTATTGAATATTGTATGAGATTTACAACATTGCCAATCAGAGTTTCTGATGGTTATATTGTTTGTTGGTTATGTGGTTTGATGGTTATATTGTTTGATGGTTATGTGGTGGGAGGATGTTTCTTAGTTCTGTTCTGTTTGTTGATGGTTATGTGGTTTGATGTTGTTTCATAGTTCTGTTCTGTTTGTTGATGGTTATGTGGTTTGATGTTTCAAAGCCTATTGAATCCGACAAGAAGTTTACATCATTGCATGGATTTACGTAAGGTTTCTCTTACATTGCAGTTCAACCTAGAGATTTTGTTATAATGAACACGCTTTGTGGTTAAAGTAACATATTATTTTACGACACAATGGAGCAAACATTGAATACTGTGGATTTAAAAGTTTTAGCTACACAAATATATAATGTGAGTTTTGTTTAGTAAATTTTCTTATGTTTTTCCAAATAAAATCATTTTTTGTAGCCCCCCCCACCAAATATATTCAAATTCAGGGTATACCCCTCCCCCCCAAAAAAATTATACTTTGTTTCAAATATACTATTTTTTCACTATTTAAACCCCCCCTCCCTCCACCATTCGTCACCAATTAATTCTTTCAACTGAAATTTTTACTCAAAAGTGCAATTTTTAAGTGCATTTAAAACCATCAAAATCTTCAAACAAGCGATTTAACCTAACCTGTGTGTGATTACGTCTTAAGAGGGGTGATTTCATAAGCAAATCTTTTCACACGCGCCTTGTCTAAATTAACAGAAACAAGGGTGGTAGCTAGAAAATGAAATGATTAAGGCTACAGGCTTTGCGTAATTCTAGACGGTCTGAAAAAGAGATGAATTATTTGCAAAATTGAAAGAGATATTTTTAGAACATGGAAATTATGTAAAGGGGGGGGGGGGGGGTTCTAACAGCCCTTTAGAGTGCATATTATTTCTTTTTTCTAGCTTTCTTTCGATAAAGCTGCTTTATATTCTAAGGGGGGAGCGTGAAAACTATGTTTTTTAACTTTGATAGTATTAGGCTAGAAAGCAGAGTCTTTAGGAGTCGCATGAAGACTATATGAAGCGTAAATTGGCTAGCATTGTTACCTCTGTTCGCAAATTTTAGACCTATAAGCTGTGGATTAACGATCTTTTCTATCTAATTTAAAGCCTATATAGTGGGCACTTGCTTTCTTGAGCTTATAACATTTCGAAAGTTATGATATGGGTTTATAGCCTACGGAACTATCTAAATTTGACAATTCACCCCCCTCCCCACAATCCCCGGTTTTTTCATTAACCCTGGTTTTTAGAAAGTTAGTTTCTATAATATTTACAGGACTCTATGCTACATTATGTTTTTTTTGTGTCATTTCTGTTCTATAAACTTTTCTGTAGGAAACACGGTACTTATGCATTATACAATACACACAAAAGAAGTCAAGTTTGCTCAATGATAATGCACTAAAATATAGTAGTTTATAAACAAATTTGGGCTATATATTCGCACATTAGGATGGGTGGGTAAAGCATAACATATATTAAATATACATAACCTGGAAATTGATTAAAATATAGTGGTTTAGAAAACAAATTTGGCTAATATATTTGCACATTAGGTGGGTGGGTAAAGCATAGCATATATTAAAAAGATGTAACCTGGAAATTGATTTTCTAACATCGATATCGAAGAGGGGGGAGGGGGTGTATAATAGGGGAGGAGTTTGGCTTTCCCTACAATTTGTACGTTTTTTTCTCTAAATGAAAAACTATAATTTAATTTATTTTTAGGACAATTCTGAGCAATGTCCGCCATCTGTCAAGAGGTCCAGGGTCAATAATGCTACTCCCATGCAGTGGTGTGAGATGGCTGGAAATAAAACTTAAAAACTTACATTAAGATCTACAGCTTGCATGTTGAGGGCTGAAGGAGACTCATTCTCGCCTTGTATGGAGGGCGTTAGTGTTGAAGGCCCATCATTCTTGCCATAAACGATGACTGTTGGTCTTGAAAACCTGATGACTTCACTATCTTGTGTGCAGAGCATGGGGGCAGCATTTCTCCCTTGGGGTTTTGGGGGCATGGATGAATCAGCCATCTCACACCACAGCATGGGAGTAGCATTATTGACCCTAGACCTCTTGACAGGTGGGGACATTGCTCAGAATTGTCCTTAAAAAGAAATTAAATTATAGTTTTTGGGTGGGGGGCAACATTGTCAATCATCATTTTGCAGCAGTGGCTATTGTATACAGAGTTTGTTTTTCTGCGCGGCCCCGGGGGGCACTACCCGCAGCCGGCCTTCTTCCTGGAAGGGTGGGGGGGGGGGATTCTCATTTTCTCTTTTAGTCTAGAAATTTGTTCAACTGTGCTGCTATTGTTCATGCTGTATTTTAAGTTGTTCTGTCAATAAGTGAAAAATAGTGTGTGCTATTGTTGTATTTTAAGTTTTTCTGGTGATAAATGAAAAATATTGCTATTCGTGCTGTATTTTAAGTTTTTTTTGTCAATAAAGAAAAAAAATGTTTTTGTTGTTCTTGTTAACGTACTAGGTAGATCTAAGGGAAAATTATTATTCATTCATTAGACAAGTATGATTTACAGTTAGTTGTATTCCAACTGTTGTCAACAGCAGCAGCAGTATGTATCAATTTAAAACACCATTCAAGTCGTTTCTGTGTGGACCGTCAATGTCAGGGAAAACGAAACTTTTAGATAAAATAATTAAAAATTGTAATAAAATGTTTTTGGAAATACCAAAGAAAATTTATTATTGCTATAGTTTTTGGCAAGAGTCATACGACCAAATAAAAGCTATTGCCACTGTCACGTCCATGCCAATAAAATTCATACGGGGGACTTGATGTTTTCAATAGCATTGAACCAAACTCATGGCTGATTATTGATGATTTAGCTGAATCAATTGAACAGTTCTCACAGGAAATGCTATAACTGTTTACCGTTCGCTCTCATCATGAGCACATTTCTTAACCCTCGTTCTACACAATCTGTTTCATCAGAGCAAGTGTATGAGAACCCTTGCTTTGAACTGCACCATCTATATTATCTAACGAGTTGTTTGTTATTGTAGCTCGCTAGTAACTCTCAATAAGCAAATAAATCCAGGTGCTCCCAAATTTCTACATGTAGCGTACAGTCAGGTGACAAATAAGCCCTATGGGTACATTTTGCTATATCTTAATCAGAATACACCCGAGGATCTACGTGTAGTCACGGATATTTTCGACAAAGAAATTACTGTATATCTTCCGGTAAACAGTAGAAAAGGCTATTAGTTGCCATCATGACATTGAAGAAACTACACGAAAATGGACATTTATTTTCTTTTCTAGGCACTTCAAAACCCCCGCTCAGGCAAGCTATACTCAAATATGGTGTTGACAGTGAATTTATTAATCTAATATCTGAATTATGTTTAAATTTAACCGAGGGCAATTTAAACTTGACAGAAGGTGTTAAACAACAGACAAAGCAACGTCGTTCCACTGTACGTGCCTTGGCTTGCAAAAGCAAAGGAAAATTTTTTAAAGGAAAACGTCTCCTTCAAGCGGGCGGTAGCTTTTTACACTTTTACTGCCAATAATTGCAGGACTTGTAAACAGTTTTCTCTAGATGACTAAACCCCATAAATTGACTCCAATAGAACTTGTCCTCTCACCCGTGGAACACTTTGAAGACAATTTAAGCAAATTCATTAATGATGAAAATATTGCCGATGATAAAAAGCTAGTTTTACTTCAAGATGCATTGCGTCGTGTGAATAAACATAGACCTTATCGTGAGAGATCCACCACCATCACAGATCCCCTAAACATGAAACATCTCCTCAAGATTCTGCAGCAGCACAATCAAAGGAGAAGGAATTGAATTCCATAGTGACATCAATTGGAGAGCTATTGCCAGTGACCTATCGAGAACAGTGTAAAAGAGTATCAACATATCTCAAGTTGGAAAGTGGTGATGATTATCAAGTTCAAGTTGATAACACAGGGAAACGAATTATAATTAGGGAAAAAGTTATAATCTACTTGATTTCATTTGTGATATGGTTACGAATCGTAAAGGACTTTTATCGTTTGCCAATAATCTTTATACACTTTCTAAATGTATCAAACTTCCCCAAAAGTCTTATTGGCAATAAGCAAATTCAAAGAAACTAAGAAAATATAGTAGAGGTGTTAGTCCTCTAACAACTACACCATTTGAAAAAGAAGAAGAAGAAGAAGATTTTAAATCAATCTTAGAAAATACTACCACTCTAGTAGCAGCAGCAATGATTTGATAACACCAGTGACGGCTAGAACAAAAGCAAAGACGTATTGATATCAATTATCGTCAAAAGCACCATCCTCCAGTGTGCAAAAAGTGAGTGGACATTACACTACGTGTTTGCGTTCAAAATGGATGAAGTTTTAAAACACGTCTATGAAAACATTGGTGACATGGGAAGTCTAAGTTCCCCCACAACGCTTTCTAAAGTTGCCTATAACATAGATGGCAGCACATTAAAAATGCAAAACAGCATCTAGAAAATGAACCGTGTTACACTCTGCATTAGAATCGTGAGGCTTCGGGGCAAACAATATCGAAAAACTAAAGCCTTTTTCCCTCTGCATATAATGTAAACTAATCTTTTTAACTTTAGACGCGATTCAACGCGTCACAATATACCCTACAAATACATTCTAGTGATATCAGTGTCTTTAGTCGCTATGCATATGCCATTTCAATGCGATCAAAGAGAGATGTTGAAGTTGCTCATGCTTTAGAAAGTATTCTTGAACGAGATTGCTATAGAAAAATTCAATCGGATCACGGTAGCGAATTTGTTAATCCTCATGTGCAAAAGGTTCTATTGAAATATGATACAAAACTCTATCATAGTCACAGTCCGATAAAGGCTGCGATTGGCTGAACGATTGATAAGAACGATTCGTCTATTAATTTCAAGATATTGCACGCTGAAATATACTGCTGCTTTTATTCTTTATTAGATAAAATCCTACAAATATATAACCAACGACCAACATCGATCCCTGTCCAATGTTAGCCCACGGGAAGTTCATTTCAGTAAAAATACATTTGACGCTTTTCTAAAGCAATATTCCAGTGAAAAAAAAATTGTGAAGAAGAAATTCAATGTTGGCGATGCTGTTCGAATTAATAGAACCACCAATATTTTTGAAAAGGGGAATTATTTATGAAGCACTGGACTGTTTAAAGTGTCCAAAAATCCTAGACACTGAATCCACGACATATCGGCTTCGAGACACCAAAGATGATGAGATTCTCGGCAGGTTTTGTGAATACGAACTAAAAAAGTTAGAAACACTAGTGAAATTTATCAAATTGAAAATATATTAAAGAGTCGTACTCGCAGGGGCAAGAGACAGTTGTTTGTTCGTTGGCTAGAATACAACTCTGATTTTGATTCTTGGGTTGCAGTTCAAGACATTAACAATGCCCAATGATTTCTATGTGATATTCATGTCCAATGTTTCCGATCCGCTCTACAAAGATTTGAATAGAACAAGTGATTTTGGATGAAACTCTCCCCACTATCAAATTCGACGGCGCATATGAAGTGGCTCTTGTCGACTGTATTCTCAAAAGTACATATGACATCCTGAGAAAAGATCGCAAATATGATAAAAAAAAATTAGACCCTATGATTGGCCGCCATCCCCAGGTAATCAAGAACAAAATCAAAAGATCAATGGATGAATTATCCATATATTGAATTACCCTACGAAGAACTCACCTGTATGAATGATTTATATCGTTCTATCAATAAAAGAATTTCCGCTCGTAGAAAAGGAGCCTTTCATTTCAACTATTCAAAGGAAGAGGGCAAGATCTACAGTTAGTTCACCCATTGCCGATGAAAAGTTATTCTCAATGATAATCTAAAAGATGTTCTTGGCTTTAAGCTCAATATAATCAATGGTAAAAGTGCTGGAAACACTAATTTTATTTTTGCTGACTATCCGCCTGCCTTTTCCACGGACACTTGTATATTTCTCTACGCTTCATTTGTTGAAACATCCAGAGTTGGCAATAGCAATGTCCCCCTCTTACGAGATCTTGAACGAAAAACCAATCAAGAACATATTCATCATTACAATATAAAGCATCTTCAGTATATCCCCGTAAACACTTCCTATTTGGAACTCTGTCAGTTAACACTAAGAACTGAATTAGGTGATTCCCCAGCAATAACAAAAGGTTTGGCAGTGATTATATGCCATTTTCAACAACAAGATGTCTAATAGAAAAAGGGGTATTCATTTGTCCTGATATTGACTGCTATGTTAATACTCTTGGCCCAAGACAAGTGGGCAATGGAATGGACTATTACAAAGGTCGCTCGATCAGTGTCTGGCTATGGTCTTGGCAGTTGGTTTGCTAAGCTGTTTTCGCACTGCACTACCTCTGGATAGAAAATATATTATACCGGCTGCGACAGATTTTGCATCCTCTACACTATATGATTGGAGCTCTGGCAAGGATTTTAAAAAAAGTGCTTCGGAAAATCTTAGGTCCAGTGCGCGAACCCTTGGCGAACAATTGAAATCTCATCGAAATGGAAAAGGTTTAAAAAGGTCGAGAAACAGTGCATCACTCATCAGTCTCTACTCAGGTCAGAAACGAAAGACATCGCCCTGTTCAAAGAAAGGAAGGAAAAAGACGACACATACCGTAAACAGAAGAAGAAGCCCTAGGAAGAGAATTGTTAGATCGAAATTGGATTTCTTTTGATAGATGACATATTTACCGCATAAGGATTCTCAACCTTCAATCACTTCATCTTTAAATCTATTCAATGCAGAAAATGTTGATGTGAGTGTAAAACATGGATACTATGAACAATTTTATCTGCAACAACTCCTCTCCGATAATATCCACTTTAGAATTTATTCCAATGAAGACTACTTTATGGACAAGTCTTCGACATTTATAGATTTACGAATGAAAGTCCGGAAATCTGAAAATACATTACCAGTTCGTGCTGATGGAATATCCTATGAAATTGTATATTACATAATTTATTTCGTCAAATCAGTGTCTACATAAATGACACTTTGGTGAGCACAAGCAACAATCTCTCGAATTATACAAGCTATATGCAGTTCATGTTGATGACACCCAAGTCATACAAGGAATGAGAGGCACCTCCAATGGATATGAATATATTACTGATACTGATAGTACAGATGCACTTAAAAATGCTACATCTAGTGAATTACATCTAGTTGGAAAAATATATAATGAAATATTTAAAATACCCCTATGGCTACCACCCAATATTAAAGTGGATATAAAATTGACGCTTGTCCATCCAATTACATTTTACGAAAAGAACTTGCTGCCAATCCTGATGTAACTCTCTCCCTCACCTCGGCAATACTACGTTTACGCAAACAGCAGGTTATGGGTTCTGTTGCTTTGGGAGTGGAAAAACTGAGAGACAGTGGAAATAATATTAAACTACTTGTTCCTCATACAATCACTAATCAACGTCATATTGCCACAGGCTCACGTACCTTCACCGACTCATCCTTTATCAGTGGCGAAATTCCATCAAAATTAGCATTGGCATTTGTAAAAGCGCTAGTGCAATAGGATCACGGACTGGACTGCCCACATAAATTTGAGATGTTTGGGCTTTCATCTCTTGTCTGCAAAGTAAATGGAATCCCGCTCTACAATCTATCTTTTGATAAATCCTATAGGACATTGTATGAGTTGACAATGCAAACCCTAGATCATGATTCACAACTATTTGAAAATGGTATACCGAAGAAATGTTCACTAAAACACATGGTGTCATTGTACTAGACCTGTCTGGCACCCAGGATATGAGTATAGTACGAATGGGGAGTGTGCGTTTAGAGTGTACATTTTCCGACCCATTACCTGAGAGTATTGCACTAATCTCACTAAATCAATTTGAAACCTATTGGGAAATCACTCCCAAAGGCAGTGTTCTACTAGACCTTGCACATGAACACCAGTCAAACAATCAGCGTATTAATATGGACCCCTACATGTTCAAATATCAGATCCTATTGTCTGCCCTCGGACTACCTTTGGAAAAATTCAAAGTGCCAACAATACCCAATTATTGTTAATAGCAGTCCGTCGAACGTGATACCGGCCATTGGTTGTGCATCTTTCAAACAATGAAGACGATTGAATTTTTTGATCCTCTCGGTCTACCAAATACATTCTACACTCCACACATCAGCAACTATATTGTGAGCAGTGGGAAAACTATTATTCAAAATCGGAAGAGAGTGCAGATCTGACAACTAAAAGCTGTGGTTTCCATGCGCTACTATATTTCGTGTTCAGATGTCGCGGCTATACTTACAAGCAGTTTCTCAACATTTATGTAGACAATCCACGTCTGAACGACTTTATGGTGTAAAATATCTTCTCAGACCTGTATAATATTGATTTTAGTGCACTACGAGTAAAGTGCTTAAAAAATGTATGTGAATTTGTTTATTAATAAAGAAAAATGTATACAACAATGTCTTTATTCTACACTTTAGATTTCTTCCTTCGGTGTATAGGCAACTGTCGAGAACCACTAATGCTGGTAGATCATTTGAATTCACTGTATATTGATCTTGATTGGCTGCAAAGTCAGGGTCACATTTTCTACAGCACAATGTAACTTCACTCTTGTCATATCTCTTTGTATAGTCAATGATACTATTTGCATTCATATTGTGAAATTCACATGTTTCAATTTGTCTATTTGAAGCAATATCACATACAGTGTTTTCAAATTGGTGAATCACATTCGGTAACGTCCAAATAAAATTCACTTTGTTTATAGTCATAATAGGCAGTGTGTCACAATCGATGACGTAGAAACCAAATTGTCTTGTTACCCCAACAGTTGAATCGTAGACCTGATTCTTCCTCCCAAAATAATTTAAAACCATGACGATACCAATCTCGTAGAAATAAATTAAAATCACGTTTGGGGTTCTTTCCAATCATACCGGGATAAGTATTCTCCCACTGATCACATTTGTCATAGTGGCAATAAGAGCATAGGTGTCCTCTAGGGTGAGAGTCACAAATCTCTTCAAGACATGAATTAAAGCCTTTAATTTTTACAGCATAGCCTCTATGCAATTTACATGGATTGTATAATTTCACTTTCATTACAGTCATCAATAATTGTACAATTCTCACATGATGACCACTGCCAAGAGTGTACATACATAGTGGGCATGTATAGAACATTTTTTTGGTTTCCGATGTCAACTCTCTCAAAGCTAAAAATAAACTGATCCACATTTGATAAATTAAAAGGGGGATGGGAGAGGAGTAACTCTGTGGCGTTACATAACCTCTTTCAAAGGAGGAGCCATCTACATAAAATCTATGGCAATGTTTTCAAAAGTATATCCACGATATCATTCTGCTTTGTTTCAATTAATATATCAATAAATTGAGTAAAAGCATTTGAGTCACGTCGTAAAAGCTTCAAACAATAGTCCAATGGGGGAGAATCAGTTTTCATTATATTGTCAAGTGTTCCCTGTGAGAATATATTCCGTTGAAGTGATAAACTCGAGAAAATCGTCATCCAAAATCAAATGTTTTTCCATAATCACAAGATTCGATCTAATTCTCTCTTCGCAAATTTATTCATTTTTTAATCCTAACACTCTCACTGCTGACTCTAGACTAACGCACGATTCGTTCTACTTTAAGAATATTCTGATAACCTAAGTCTAACAGAAAGAAAGGAGACATTTTCGATTTCGAAACAATTTTATTGAGCGTGTATAATTTACAACAATATTATATATTGTACATATACAATTATCGATATAACTTTCTGTCATCTTTATGCTTCATTATTGCATTTAAAGACACTTTGAAGTCTATTCACATGTGCTATATCAACTTTTGCAGCGAAGCGTAATTGATCCTCCATTTTAAATTTCCTCAAAGATAATACATATTTTGCATATACTTCATCCCATTCAAGACAAAGCCGTGATCCTCTCGTGATTTCTACCTCAATGTTTGGTGCTCTTGTATCATTGCTGCTGCTGCTATCAACTTCATATAGTGTAAACATTCCACTCATTAGTGCAAATATATCTCAATGAATAAAATCAAACTGTTTTCACTCCTTGAATTCTAATCTCAACAGCTATAGCAAAAAATCCATCCTTATATTCACTGCAATCTTGTCCCATTTGTATTTCCGACTCCCTGATTGGCCTAGAAAGAGGACACGTGATCTTGTTCCCTTTAGACGCTCTTATCTGGCAATCCTGTAAATCTCGTACAGTATTCAATAATGGATATACTCGCTCCTTATCTGGCAATGTTCTAAATCTCGTACAGTATTCAATAATGGATATACTCGCTCTTGTCTGGTAATGTTGTAAATCTCGTACAGTATTCAATAATGAATATACTTGCTCTTATCTGGCAATGTTATAAATCTCGTACAGTATTCAATAATGAATATACTCGCTCTTATCTGGCAATGTTGTAAGTCTCGTACAGTATTCAATAATGATACACTCGCACTTATCTGGCAATGTTGTAAATCTCGTACAGTATTAAATAATGGATATGCTCGCTCTTATCTGTCGATGTTGTAAATCTCGTACAGTATTCAATAATGGATATACTCGCTCTTATCTGGCAATGTTGTAAATCTCGTACAGTATTCAATAATGGATATACTCGCTCTTATCTGACAATGTTGTAAATCTTGTACAGTATGTGAATATGCCTTTCTATTCGCGCTTTACTGCAAGCCATATATATATATATATATATATATATATATAATATATAATATATATATATATATATATATATATATATATATATATATATTATATATATATATATATAATATATTTATATATATATATATATATATATATATATATATATATATATATATATATTATATATATATATATATATATCTAATATATATATATATATATATATATATATATATATATATATATATATATACTATATATATATATATATATATTATATATATATATATATATATATATATATATATATATATATATATATAATATATATATCTATATATATATATATAATTATATATATATATATATATATATATATATATATTTTAATTAATTTTTCTTTTATTATCACAAAATTAAAAAATAAATAGATTAGCAACAGCTCTCGAAATTAATTTCATTACATTTTCTAATATCAATCTAGTTCATCAGCTGATATACACTGAAGTTCCATTAATATTTCTGTAGTCTAAACATATTTCTTTAAAGTGCATAAAAGAGTCGAATAGATTTATCATTGCAAAAGTTCACTTCTAGAATAAAATGGATTTCTTCTAAAACTAAAAATATTCACTTTCAAAAAGTAATTGAGGTACCATTGCTCTATATCTTTGAATAAAAAGTAAAACTAAATATAGGATACAAACTTTTCTTAAACGTGAAAAGTTTCTTACTCGTGATCTTGATTGTTATTAATTAAGAAAAAACTTTTTCCACAAAACAAGTTTTTCAAAGAAAAGTAAAGAACTCCATTAAAAAAAAAAATGAGCAAAAATAAAATCAAATAATCTACGAAGCGTGAAACTACCGCTAATCAGCATCGATAAATAAATGAAACCCAAAACGAACAGACATTACAATAAATAACCGAGTCAAACTCAAAACGAGCAGAAATTAACATAAGTTGGGCTCAAAACCCCTATGTCTTCCCAAGGCCAAAACATAATTTGTACTTTACTGAAAAAAATATAAATGTTCTTACTTTTATAACTTTAATGAATAAAATAATATTAACATTTTAATTACTAAATATCAGTATATGTATATTAAACTGACAATACAATTCATTTGTATTTTTTTTAGTAAAGTGCAAATTATGTTCTGGCCTTGGGACGGCAGAGGGGTTTTGAGCCCAACTTATGTTAGTTTATGCTCGTTTTGAGTTTGACTCGGTATTTATTGTAATTTCTGTTCGTTTTGGGTTTCATTTATTTATCGAAGTTGATTTTCGGTAGTCTCACGCTTCGTAGATTGTTTGATTTATTTTTGCTCATTTTTTGTTTAATGGAGTCTTACTTTTCTTTAAAAAACTTATTTTGTGGAAAAAGTTTTTTTTAATTAATTTCTTTTCGTTTTATATTGACATAGTCATTTCAGGGAAAAAGAAAATAATACTTTAAATCTTGTCGTTTTTTAAGACTTTATAGTTTGGTCTGCTATTTGTATGCTGGAGAAAATTTTCAGCAATTTTTAACAACATACACCCGTTTAAAAATCTGGACACAAAATAGTAGTGTTTAATTTCGTTTCATACCTCCTCTAGTTGACCTGAAATGGAAAACTTGATACCATTCGCAAAAAACTGCTTACTTTCTTTGATAGCTTGGATATACTTACGCTATTTTGACTTGGTTGAATTTAAAGAGCAGTTGCAGCCCCAAAAGTTTTGAATATAATACCCTCAGTCGTTCTTGGGATACTGCTGAGATGCCTTATTGGAAATTAGCATTACACAGTGCATTTTGATGTAATTTTAAGAAACATTTAGTTTTTTAATAATAAAGGCAAATGACGGGGGTGGGCGTAGGAGGTCGATTAGTTACCTTCCATAATTTTTGACTGTTAAAAAGGGCACCAGGCCTTTCGATTTCCAATCAAATGAGCCCTTTTTGAGTTTTTACGACAGCACTTTCTATAAACACCTTATATGGCCCAAGGACATAAATTACAACCCTTACCCTAAGGGCTATGCAGGTGGTTGTCACCCTCTAAGGCATATTTCCAGAACTTTCAACTACGTTAAACAAAATAGCAATTTAAAAATTTTGATTGGATGCGTTGGGAAAATGGCGAGCGTGAGAGGGGCGTTAGTCACTCTCCATCACTTTCAACTATTAAAAAAAGGCACTAGCCCTTTCAATTTCCAATCAAATGAGCCCTTTTGAAGTTTCCACGACGAAACTTTCAATAAAAACCTTATATACCCCCAGGGCATTACTTACAAACCTTGCCCCGAGGGCTACGAGGGGGTTTTCACCCTCAAAGACCTAATTTCAAGAACTTTTTACTACGTGAATACAATGGCTATCTGAAAATTTACATTGGATGTGTTTAGGGGAATGGTGCGCGTGAGAGTGTAGTTAGTTACCCTCCAATCACTTTCGACTATTAAAAGGGCACTAACCTTCTCAATCCCCAATTGAATGAGCCCTTTTGAAGTTTTTACGACAACTCTAACTATAAAAACCTTATATGACCCCAGGGCATAACTTACAACCTTTGCCCTGGGGGCTCTGGGGGGTTTTTCATCCTTAGGTACATAATTTCCAGAACTTTCAACTACGTTGAACAAAATGGCTACCTCTAAACTTAGATTGAATGTGTTTGAGGAAATGGGGGAATCGGAGGGGGTCAATACTCTCCACTCACTTTCAACTATTAAAAAGGGAAATTTCAATTCCAAACAAATGAGCCGTTTTTGAAACTTCTACAACAACCTTCTATATAAATCTTATATGCCCCCAGGGCATAACTTACAACCCTTGCAGTAAGGGCTCTGAGGGGGTTACCATCCTAAAAGACCTATTTTCTAGCTTTTGACTACGTTGAACAAAATAGATATCTCAAAATTTTGATTGGATGTTCTTGGGGAAATGGTGGGTGTGAGAGAGGGTTAGTTGCCCTTCAATCACTTTCGACTACTAAAAGTATACTAGTCCTTTCAATTTCCAATTGAATGAGCCCTTTTTCATGTTTTACAACATCACTTTCTATAAAAAGCTTACATGCCCCCAGGGCATAGCTTACAACCCTTGCTCTGAGGGTTTTGGGGGGAGAGGGGTTTCATCCTTAAATACCCAATTTCCAAGACTTTCAACTACGTTGAATAAAATGGTTATCTACAAATTTTGATTGGATGGTTTGGGGAAAAGGTTGGCGTGAGAGTAGGGTTAGTCGCCCTCAAAATCACTTTCGACTATTAAAAAGGGCACTAGACCTTTGAATTCCCAATCGAATGAGCCCCTTTTGAATTTTCTACGACAATTTTTTCAATAAAAACTTATATGCTCCCATGGCAATACCTTATAACCCTTGCCCTGAAGACTCTGGGGGGAGTGTCCTGCTCAAAGGTGTAAATTCCTGAACATGAAACTGCTTGGAACAAATGGCTGTATCAAAATTTTGATTGGATGTATTTGGGGAAATGGTGGGCGTGGAAGGGGTGTTAGTTGCCTTCCAATTACTTTCGACTAATAAAAAGGGCAAAAGCCATTTCAATTTCAAATCGAATGAGCCCTATTTGAAGTGTTCTACGATAACGCGTTCTATAAAAACCTTATATGCCCCCAGGGCATAACTTACAACCCTTGCCCTGAAGGCTGTGGGGGGGGGGGTGGGGGTGTCATCCTCAAAGACCAAATTTCCAGAACTTAAAACTACGTAGAATACGGCTATCTAAAAATTTTGATTGGATGTGATAGGGGAAAAGGCGGCTTGAGAGGGGGGTTAGTTGCCCTCCAATCACTTTTGACTATTAAAAAGGGCACTAGCCCTTTAAATTTCCAATCGAATGAGCCTTTTTCGAAGTTTCTATAACAACACCTGCTATAAAACCTTATATGCCTCCAGGGCATAACTTACAACCCTTGCCCTGAGGCTCTGGGGGAGTATCCTCCTGAAAAACATAATTTCTCCTGGAAATCAACTACGCTGAACAAAATGGCCATCTCAAAATTTTGCTGGGATGTGTTTGGGGGAATGATGGGCGTGGGGGGGGGGGAGAATGCCCTCCAATCACTTTCGACAATTAAAAAGGGCAACTAGCCACTCTAATTTTCAGTCGAATGAGCCGTTTTGATGTTTTTTGGCGGCAACTCCTTCGATACGAAGTGCCCGGGTATGGATAAAAAAAAACAAAAATAAAAAATAATACATTGTGCTAACATCGTTCTATACTTAGGCAGCGTTATTGCGCTGCCTACTTTGCAATAGGCCTTTTTTGAAGTTTCTACGACAACGCCTTCTATAAAAACATTATATGTCCCAGGGTATAACTTAAAACCCTTGCCCTGAGGGTTTGGGGGAGTTTCCTCCTCAAAAAACATTTTTTCTATGTTAAAATCAACTACGCTGAACAAAATGGTTATCTCAAAATTTTGATTGGATGTGTTTGGGGAATGATGGGCGTGGGGGGGGGGCTTGTTGCCCCAATCCTTTCGACTATTAAAAAGGGTACTCGCCCTTCGAATTTACAATCGTATGAGCTGTTTGAAGTTTCCACGACAACGCCTTCTATAAAAACCTTGTATGCCCCCCGGGCATAACTTAAAACCCTTGCCCTGAAGGTTTGTGGGGAAGTATCCTCCTCGAAAACATATTTTCTATGTGGAATCAACTACGCTGAACAAAATGGCTATCTAAATATTTTCATTGGATGGTTCTGGGGAATGATGGGCTTGTGGGGGCCTAGTTGCCCTCGAATCACTTTCGACTATTAAAAATGGCACTAGCCCTGTCAATTCCCATTTGAACGAGCCCATCTTAAAGTTTTACGACAACTCTAAACTATAAAAAACCTTATATGCCCCAGGGTATAACTTACAACCTTTGCAGTGGGGGCTCTGGGGAGTTTGTCATCCTTACGATACATAATTTCCAGAACTTTCAACTACGTTGAACGAAATGGCTACCTCTAAACTTTGATTGAATGTGTTTGGGAAAATGGTGGGCATGGGAGGGGTGCAATTACTCTCCACTCACTTTCAACTATTAAAAAGGGCAATTTCAATTTCCAAACAAAATGAGCCCTTTTTGAACTTCTACAACAACCTTCTATATATAAACCTTATATGCTCCCAGGGCATAACTTACAACCCTTGCACTGAGGGCTCTGTGGGAGTTATCATCCTAAAATATCTAATTTCCAGAACTTTCGACTACGTTGAATAAAATGGGATATCTCAAAATTTTGATTGGAAGTGTTTTGAGGAAATGGTTGGCTTTGAGAGGGAGGTTAGTTGCCCTTAGCCACTTTCGACTATTAAAAGGGTACCAGTCCTTTCAATTTCCAATTGAATTAGCCCTTTTTGATGTGTTACAACATAACTTTCTATAAAAGCCTTACAAACCCCCTGGGCATAACTTACAAACCCTTGCCCTAAGGGTTGGGGGAGGGGTTTTCATCCTTAAATACCTAATTTCCAAGACTTTCAACTACGTTGAATAAAATAGCTACCTAAAAATTTTGATTGGATCTGTTTTAGGAAAAGGTGGGCGTCGAGAGGGGGGTTAGTTGCCCTCAAATCACTTTCGAATATTAAAAAGGGCACTAGCCCTTCGAATTTCCAATCGAAAGAGCTCTTTTTGAAGTTTCTACGACAAAAACTTCAATAAAAAACTTATATGCCCCCAGGGCATAAGTTATAACTCTTGCCCTGAAGACTGTGGGGAAGAGTGTCCTGCTCAAAGGTATAATTCCTGAAATTTAAACTAGTGAAACAAAATGGCTATCTAAAAATTTTGATTGGATATGTTGGGGAAAAGGTGGGCGTGAGAAGGGAGTTAGTTGCCCTCAAATCACTTTCGACTATTAAAAAAGGGCACTAGCCTTTGAATTTCAATCGACTGAGCCTTTTTCAAGTTTTTATGACAAAATTATCAATAATAACCTTATATGCCCCCAGGGCATAACTCATAACCTGGGCCTGAAGACTGTGGGGGGTAGCGTCCAGCTAAAAGGTATAATTTGCTGAACTTTTAACTGCGTGGAACAAAATGGCTATCTCAAAATTTTGATTGGATAGTTTGGCGAAATGGTGGGCGAGGAAGGGGTGTTAGTTGCCTTCCAATCACTTCCGACTATTGAAAAGGGATATAGCCATTTCAATTTCTAATCGAATCAGCCCTATTTGAAGTTTCTACAACAACGCGTTCTATAAAAACCTTATATGCCCCCAGGGCATAACTTACAACCCTTGCCCTGAGGGCTGTGGCGGGGGGGGTCATCCTCAAAGACATAATTTCATGAAAACTTAAACTTAAACTTAAAACTACGTAGAATAAACTGGTCATCTAAAAATTTTTATTGGATGTGTTAGGGGAAAAGGTGGGCTTGAGAGAGGGGTTAGTTGCCTCCAATCACTTTTGACTATTAAAAAGGTCACAGCCCTTTGAATTCCAATTGAATGAGCCTTTTGAAGTTTCTACGACAATGCCTTCTATAAAAACCTTATATGCCCCCAGGGCATAAACTTACAACCCTTGCCCTGAAGACTGTGGGGAGTGTCCACTCAAAAAACACAACTTTATCTGGAAATCAACTACGCTGAACAAAATGGATATCTCCATATTTTGATTGGATGTTTTTTGGGAAATGGTGGGTGTGGAAGGGGTGTTAGTTGCCTTCCAATCACTTTCGACTATTAAAAAGGGCACAAGCCACTCCACTTTCCAATTTAATGAGTTTCTACGACGACTTCTTTGATGCGAAGTGCCCTGCTCTAAAGAATAAATAATACATTGTGCCAACAACGTTCTTATATGTCCACATGGCATAACTTAAAATCCTTGCCCAGAGGGTTGTGGGGGAGTATCTTCCTCAAAAACATACTTTCTATCTGGAAATCAACTACGCTGAACAAAATGGCCATCTCAAAATTTGTATTGGATGTGTTTGGGGAAGGACGGGCGTGGGGGGGGGCAAGTTGCCCTCCAATCACTTTCGGAAATGAATAAGGGCACTAGCCACTCCAATTTTTAATCGAATGAGCCCTTTTTGATGTTTCTACGACAACTCCTTCGATACGAAGTGCCCGGGTATGGATAAGAAAAAAACATAAATAAAAAAAAAAATAATACATTGTGCCAACATCGTTCTTTACTTAGGCAGCGTTATTGCACACCTATTTTGTAATAGACCTTTTTTGAAGTTTCTACGACAGCACCTTCTATAAAAACCTTATATGCCCCCAGGGCATAAACTTAAAACCCTTGCCCTGAGGGTTGTGGGGGAGTTTCCTGCTCAAAAACATATTTTCTATCTGGAAATCAATTACGCTGAACAAAATGGCTATCTCAAGATTTTGATTGGATGTGTTTGGGGGAATGATGGGCGTGGGGGGGGGCTAGTTTCCCTCCAATCACTTTTGACTATTAAAAAGGGCCCTAGAACTCTCGATTTCCAATCGAATGAGCCCCTTTTGAAGTCTCTACGACGACCCCTTACATATGAAGTGCTCTGCTCTAAAGAAAAAAAAATAATATATGGTACATTATGCCAACATTGTTCTTGTATGCCCTCAGGGCATAACTTAAAACCCTTGCCCCGAGGGTTATGGGGGAGTGTCCTCCTCAAAAAGATATTTTCTATCTGGAAATCAACTACGCTGAACAAAAAGGCTATCTCAAGATTTCATTGGATGTGTTTGGGGGAATGATGGGCGTGGGGGGGGGGCTAGTTGCCTTCCAATCACTTTCGACTATTTCGAATGAGCCCTTTTCGAAGTTTCTAAGACATCTCCTTCGATACGAAGTGCCTGTCGAAGAAAGAAAAAAAACACATTGTGGCCACATAGTTCTTTACTTAGGCAGCACTAGCGCGCTGCCTATGATTGTAATTTTGAGGTTTCAATTACTATATTTCTATTAAGAACTAATTGAAAAGAAATAATTTGGTTTTCATTTGTTATAACATTAACAACAACGCAACGAAGAAAAATGACGTCCCAGGACTAATCAGTTTTTACAAAAATGGTGCTTCCTTTCGCTTTTCTTTTACAAATTTATATTGTATATCATTGAAAACAATATACATTTTAACAGTAAAATTTTTATAGGACCATATTAGGAGTTTTTCGGCCGAGGAGGTAAATGTTTGGTTGGTGGACAAAAAAATACTTCACAAGACAAATTAAAATTTGTTTATGTATATTTTTTAGCTTTTTTATGAGTAGAATTTAACCTTTGGGCGAGGGGGGGTTGTCTGAAGTCAGGTAAAACCCTTCACTCTTGATACGACCTCTATTTTTCTTTTGGCACAAATTCTATTTCTATTTTGCTGCCACTTTGAAATCACTTAAAAAAATATATATTGCTTTAGTAAAGCGCGAATGACACTCGCGCTATAATTGAGGTGCAAGGGGGGAAAGCTTCCCAGTTCATATATTTAGTAATATCTGTTCGTTATGATTTTAAATTGAGCATAACTTATATTTTTGGTACATTATTAATCCAAAACTGTGTTTATAAGTATTCGAAAAATTAAAGATTATTTTATTATTTTGTGCCTATTGAGAACATTCTTTACAACATAAACAATAAGTTGCCGAGAGAGATTCGAAGGAAGAAGAATTGGTTAGGCGGCTGAAGGAAAGACAATGGCAAGTAAAGTGTCTGGCTCGGATAAAAGAAAGTTGCAGATTCTAAACGGCAGGAGATAGAACAATGCGCTCTGATTCAGAAGTGAAGTTCTCAGGCAACGAAAGTACGGAAGAACAATTAATCATACTGACAAACCAAATAAACCAACTGAAGGTTAAAAAATAACAGTGGACTGACAAATCGAAAAGGACTTGGACTTAAAAGTCAGCCAAGAAGTTGAAACAGCTGTCAGCAAACTGGGTGCTGTAAATCAGAGAACAGAACCGAGTGAGTCCACCATCGAAAACATCAAAACGGATATTTACAATAGTCTGTCGCTCGATCTTGAGAAAATGGTGAAAGACAAGTTCTGTGAACTTGACCGCAGGGTTGCCACTCAGCCGGTTTTTTTGGTGCCACTTTGGGTGGCAAAATAGTGTCAATTTTGAATAAAAAGTGTCATTTTCCAAAAATTTGCGGCTCGTGACGCTTCGCGTCGCTCGCGCTCATATCAACAAACTTTCTAAATTAGCCAATCCGCTTGGGATCACCCCCACGTGGTTTCCCGCATCTTTAAATTCTCCAACATGTAATGTCGGATCTAATGCCATCTACCAACTATAAAAAAGAAATTTTGATTTTACTTAGTCGGTGCTGATTTCCGGCTTTGCGCAGCACTTCCACTCTTGTCAACTTTCCAGCCCCCTCCTAAAAACCCGCTAAAATACAAATGGTGCTTACTGTATGAAAATGAGAACTCGTCCCACAGAGTACTTTCTTCTCTTTTTTTCTGAGCAGGCTTGGTTCATAGCGTGAAAAAGGAACGGAAAAAGAAAAGAGGAAAAACCTTCATTTTTTTTCTTTTGAGAAAACGGAAAAAAGGGACAGCAATACTCGTCTACATGAGAGTTTTTATCCAGTTTTTCCATAAAATGGACTATCTGGATTATTGCAGTGCATTCAGGTGCTTGAAACTTTTCTTTTCTCCGAAAATGCTGAAGAGAATGCCACGAACATAGATCGTAGCTATTAATGACCCTATGATAAACACAACGAATAGTGGTTCAGACACTAACTCTTTCAAATAATTTATTTGGCAAAAACTAGTGGAAAAACAATAAGACAGCTATATCATCTAATCTGTTTATCACAACCGGAATAGAATAAGTTTCACGAGAACTCTCGCCACTCCCAGTAAATTTTTCTTTACGATGTCTCCATGGACTAGGGCATAGGAACAGTCAACTAGCATTTTAAGTATCAATATGAAAGCACCTTTATAATAAAAAACGAACATTTAGAGTATCAGCGTGAAAGCACATTTACAATCAAAAATTAGTGGGAATGAAATAACTAAAATGAGGAAGTGCGTCCAAATTCAATTTATGTAATGAAGTAACATAAATTTAAGTAAGATAAAAAGTGAAATTATATTGTGATTTTGCTAATGATTGCATAGGATTTAAGATAATGGAAGTTCTGGTATCAATTTTGTTTTTAGTATGATGGTTATGTATGAATATTCATTTGTCCATTGCCAAGAGTTCAAAGAAAAAATATGAAAAATATGAACGGAAATGTTAGAGCGCATTTTTGCGTCACTTGCCCAGTCACTGAAGAGGTCACTAGATATTCTTGTGGGACACCAGTGAGCTCAGTGGATGTTTTTGCGTTGCTGAGTCGTTGTGTGATGTCACCAGTGAGCTTTTCAGTCACTGGGCTTCAAGAGCTCCAGTCACGGAAATCGATGAAAAGACGCGTAAAGTTAAGCAGTCACTGGCCCAGTGACTGGTTAACATAGTAACAGCTATTAACATAGTGGCGCAAAAATACACTCTTAGCTGTTCTTGCTCTTTTCTTCTTTGAATTGTAGTCAACCCTCAACTAATAAAACATAAAAATTGAATTCGGACCCACTCAAGAATTGCAAACTGCTTGACTGACTTATCGTCTATGAGCCTACAAATTATTGCAACAACACAAAATAGTTGAACTAAACAACTGAAAACAATTGAAGGCTTCTCCACCACATTGCAGTTAAATGTCTGTCTCTGTCCTCTTCATTGCCAAGTATTTCGTACCGAAGATCACTGGATGATCTTCGCTTATCAGTGATAAGAATAAGAATATAAAAATTTCTCACACACAGATAGAGACAAACACATTTATGTTTTAAACCGCACAGAAAGATTCTTGCATCCAATAATTGCCTGGCGCGGATTTAAAATAGGAAACAACTCAAGGGGTCTAGAATGTCTGTCACTGAATGCCTTACGTGAGTTAAACGTGAGTTATTCGCATACGCAAAAATCGAATTTGGACTGAAAAATGTCTGGACCACTGATGGAAATGTTATGGTTAAAACCGGACCCACAAGTTTTCGTAAAGTGTCAAATAAGGATGAGATTATCATTTTGAAAAGATATCTTGATACTTCGATCGGGGGCATTTAAAACCAAGAAAGTGTATTGATAATAATATTCATGGATGTAATTAATTTGTAACATTGTTGCTTTTCTACCTTAGTGCTACCATTTCTTTTTCTCTTTCTACTTCTCTTCCTCATTTCTTTTTCTCTTCCTACTTCTTATCCTGAAGTAGGATAAGGTGGGGAGAAGGAACAGACATTTTTTCACGTGAGGATTGCCCGTTTTCGGCCAAGTCATCATCAGCACACAGCATGACGAAATACTACAAACACCGGAACACTCCTGTTATTACTATTTTCCTCCACTATCATTATTTAGTCTAATTGATGAAAATAAAAAACATCGTTGATCTCGATGATGAATGATTTTTCATTCTTAACTGAACAGTCCCTGCTAAAAACCGCATTTCTCAATCTGCCAGGATGCGATGACGAGTCAGCTACTGATCCCGTGATAGACAGGGTGAATGCCTCGTCCTGCTCATATGCAACACCCCAAGAATATCTTAACGAAATACTTCCTGCAATTTCTACTAATGATCAATTTCATCTTTTCTGCCATAATGTTCTAGGAATTAAACACAAATGGGATGATATTCTTGCATTCACTGCTGAAAAGAAAAAATCCTTTTAGTTTGTTGGTTTAACCGAAACTTGGCTGTCTTCTCCAGATGACATGTCGCCATACAGTTTGCCCGGTTTTGAAGCCATACATCTTCCACAGCACGTAACAAAGTGCTCCGGTGGCATTACATTATTCGTAAATGATGCTATCTCTTACAAGCGCCACGATGACTTGGAATCAATTTTTAATGGTGTGGTCGAACGTTGTCGATCTGTCTACTCAATAGTCATTGAAATTCTTGGAAAGTCATCTCCAGTAGATTTCGTGTGCCTTTTTTATAAGCCACTGCAATTTCCAAGTGACATTTTCTGTTCGCAAGTTGAGCAGCTTCTGTCCGAGATTAATGAATGTGGTCGAGGTAAAAATACATGTCTTATGGGTGACTTTAACATAAACTTGCTGACGATTGACGGTGACGCCAACTCGTGTTCGTTCCTTGATACAACTGTATCATCTGGTCTTCTCCCCAGTGTATTCTTTCCCACGCAGTATTGTTCAGCTAGAAATACTGCAACAAAGATTGACAATATATTCCTTTCCTTAACCCTCGCACATCTTTTACCTCACATATTATAACATCTGATGTTTCCAATCACTACCCAGTCATCACAATGGTCCCAACAAGGGCAGGCCGGTCCACTAAGCCAGTGTCTAATCGTGTTTTCACGTATCGAAGTTTTTCCCAAAGAAACATTGACTACTTCATTGAAACCCTGAAATCGAATGATTGGTCTGCTGTAACTCATGCGTCTTCGGCAGATATGGCAGCACAGCAAATGCAATCACGAGCCATCTTAAACAGTTAACAGAACGGTTTTTTCCTCTACGAACAAGTCGGATCAAAAGTGTTCCCAAAACTCCTTGGATGACGATAGGTCTCGTTCAGTCTACCGAAAACAGAAATAGACTGTACCTAAAAGTTTGTAAATCTACAACTCCTGAAGCGAGAGAGACATATAAAAAGTACAGAAATACATTAAATAGATTAGTGCGTAATGCAAAAAGGTGGTATTATACGGAGAGAATAAATGAATGTAAGAGTAACTTGAGAAAAGTATGGGAGGTTGTTAATGAAATAATTTGTCAAAAAAGGAAGAAGGTGGCTATACCTAAAGAAATAATAAATATGCGTGGTGAGACAGTAGCAAGCGAATCTCGTTCGGATGCTTTTAATCAATTTTTCGTTAATCAGAAATCTCTACATGCTTCTGGTCCATCTCCTGAACAAACCCACAGTAGAAAAATATCAGGTCTTTTTCTAGCACCATGTAGGAAAGAGGAATTACTAGTGATTATCAGTAAGCTGCCTAATGGCAAAACCCAAGACACCTTTGGGCTGTGCAACTATATCTTGAAGAAGGCCTCTGCAGGTCTTGTAGCTTCACTTACACACTTGGTCAACCTTTCACTAGCAACCGGAGTTTATCCTAATGTGTTCAAAACTGCCCAAGTCCTTCCCCTCTGCAAAAAAGAGACGAAAGTCTTATCTCGAATTATTGACCCATATCAATTCTACCGGTATATCAAAAGTCCTCGAGCAAGTGGTTTATAACAGAGAATATAGATTCCTCGATTTCAAGCAGCTACTCTCTCCCCGTCAATACGGATTTCGGCGTTATCATTCAACTTTACCTGCCTTAGTTGATTCAGTTGAATACATATTAAATAGCCAGGATGCCAGAGAAAAGGCACTAGGGATTTTTCCTGATTTCACTAAAGCTTTCGACACAGTAAGCCATTCAATCCTCCTCCCAAATTTACATTCATTTGGAATATATAGTGCTGCTCACGAGTGGTTTTCATCGTACCTGACTGATCCTAAGCAGTGTGTAATTGTGGAGGGTATTGTGTCACCGGAATTACCGGTAAAATCTGGCGTACCTCAGGGGTCGGTAATTGGAATGCTCTTGTTTATTTTGTATATCAATGACCTGACAACATGTCTTACTACAAATGCACACCCATTACTATTCGCTGATGACTCAAATTTCTTCATTGCTGCTGAATCATCCGAGTCTGCTGCAAAAAAAGGCCCAAAAACACTTGACGAAATATCTGACTGGTGTTTTCGTAACAAAATGCAGGTAAATGCTACAAAAAGCTGCATCATAGTCTTCACTTCTGCTCCTACAAACTCCTCATTGTCTCACAATTTCGCACTGTCAATCAATGGAAATCCCATTCCTCAGACCAAAGTCACAAGGTTCCTTGGCGTATTTGTAGATTCCTCTCTTTCGTTCAAACATCACATATCCCAGCTGTCTTCAACAGTCTCACGGCAAACATCAATGTTACATAGAACTAGCCTGCTTCTAAGTGCTGACATGATGAATATGCTTTATAATGCTTTTGTCTTCCCCTACTTGAACTACCGCTGTTCTGTATGGGGCAATACATTCAAATCTCACCTAAAATCAATAAAGAGATCACAAAACCGTGCAGTTAAGGCCACATATTACCTCCCCAGGCTATACCCCTCAACAGACCTATACAGAGACACTGGAACAATAGATATAACAGAGATAATCATTGTTAGTAATCTGCCTTTAGCACACCCGGCAATATCGAATTAAATTCCTCAAGGTCTTTCCAGGTACTTCGAACTTTGTAGCACAATTCATCGAGGAAGAGCTCTCCGCTGCAACAAGTACAAGTTTATGCTACCGAGAAGAAGGCTTACAAGGTCTCAACACTCTCTAGTTTATAAATGTATTTCTGTATGGAATTCAATTGATGAATCTATTAAATCCATAAAATCATTTGGCACACTCCAAAAACGATACCCCTCTTGCACAGTATTGGATACTGCATGAGTTAATGTCTCAATTTTTCGTTTGTATCTTATCCTCTCACTCTCCTTCTTTGATTCCACCTCGTCTCAATTCTTTCCTTTCTAATTCTTTATCCCTCTCTTATGTTATCAGCTCTTCTCTTTTCATTTCATAGTGTGATATGAATTTGTTTACCAATATCGGTTGTGACTCGTACAAGCATTGCTTTGAGTCGAAATGTTCATGTTAATTGTTTCGTTTGTTCATTTATTTAAAAATAAAAGGTTGATTGATTCATTGATTGATTGAATACTTAGAAACAAATACTTATAGCCTCTACTTACTTATAAACAAATACTTAGAAGCATTCAAATACTTATAACTGCTATTGTCATGCCTATGATTGGGGTGCATGGGAGATTGCTTCCCTGTTCATATGTCTCGTAACCTCGGTTCGTTTTGAGTTTCAGTTGAATATCAATTTTAAATGTTTGTTTATTATAATTTTATTATTTGTTTCATTTTGTATGAAGTTTAATATCTTTTTTTCAACTTTAGCTCATTGTTCATCATAATTTCAGTTATTTTTTCTTTGTTTAAGACATGGCTTCGCTCTTTACTTTTGTTTAAAAAACTTGTTTTTTTATTTAATCTCTGTTCGTTTTAAAATATTTTTGTACAAATGAAAAATAAAATGAAAAATTAAAAATGAAAAAGTTTGTTTTAGTTTGAATTTGCTTATTCATAATATACTTTTTAATTTTAACTTGAAACAAGCCCCTCTCCTCTGCTCAGTGCCAGCCTTTAGGGGCTACAAGTGGGGCGACCGCTCCGGTTCCTGCACCTACCGGGGCCCCTTACCAACAGGACCAAATATGTTACGAATTACAATCTATTGAGTGATTTTGTGACTTCGTGAGGAGTCTCACAGAAAAAGCCATGGAATATACGGTTGGGTTTTTCAAATATGGGGACCCGTTATGTGGATCGGGGCCAGATGTTGTAAAACTTTCAAGCCCCCCTTTTTTATCGTATTTTGGCCCTGGTTACCTGACTAATGTCCTTTTCTTTGTTATCAGTTTTATAAAGGCCCCTGTCAATACCCCCACGCAGTAGTGGCTGCACCTGGCCCCGCGCACCAGTAAGGCTGGCTCTGCCTCTGCTTGACATGACCATTTTAGAGGTGAAAAGTACGACAATCATTGCTGACGATATAGATGATTTTAATAATCCAATCCAGGTAGAAATAATAGATAGAGTTGCAGATGAAATGGAAAACCTCAAATTACCACCAAAGGAAATTACTCACCAAAAGCAAAAGCCGAATTTTAGAAAAAGAGAACAAAGCCCACCGTTGAACTTCAAAATTTTGCGACTCAAAACCTTTTCGTTATTTTTTCTCACTTGAATTTCACAGCAAAGAATTTATCAGTCGTTTTTTTTTTTTGTTGTTGTTGTTTTTTGTCTTTTTTTATATTTTCTCAAATTTGACACAAAACATCAAGTAAAGTGGGTTAAAAAGATAATGCTATTTCCATCCCTCTTCTGATATTCACTTCAGAAACAGTGATAGGCTTAAAAGATATATCTCAAAATAAACAAACGAAATTAAAATCAGTTTGTAGTATCCAAGTTTTCTTTTTCTCTTTGTCAGTACTTCACTTTTTGTCTCTTTGATTTAAACAGTAGTCTCGCTAGTTCTTGCTCTCTTTTTTTCTGACGAGAATATCAGTCCCAAAACTTTTATTGACTCTCTAAATAAGGCTTTAAATGGGAAATTCAGGAGGGACAGAGATAAGCGCTGTAATGAAATGAAAAAAAGTCAACAGAACAGCGAAAAAAGTCAACAACAAAGCATTCATTTTATCTGTCTAATATCTTCACATCTGCTATCAAGTGAGAATCAGATTCGATTTGAACATGGGTGCCCATAAAGGGGGGGGGCAGCCCCCTGGCTGAATGACGGTGTCATATATTTGTATTGATTTAAAAAACTTTCTAAAGAATAAGTTTTCAAAGAAAAGTAAAGAGCTCTATTAAGCCAAAAATAGGCAGAAATAAAGTCAAATAATATTCCAAAGCGTAAAACTACCACAAGTCACTATCAACAATTAAACTAAATTCAAAACGAACAGAAATTATAATAAATAGCCAAGTCAAACTCAAAACGACCAAAAATTAAAATTACTAGGGCTGACAACCCCCATGCCTTCTCCAGACCAGAACATAAAAGAAATGACCGTGGGTTGTCAGTTTAATTTACCTATGCTGATATTTATTCCTTAAAATAAAAAATAGGTAAAAAAAAGTGAGTTAAAAAGTTTTTTACTTATTTAAGTAAAGAAAAAACAGTGAAAATATATAAACACATTTTTTTTCAGTGAAGCGCATACTATGTTCTGGTATTGAGAAGACACGTGGGTTATCAGCCCTACTAACGTTAGTTTTTGCTCTTTTCGAGTTTGACTCGGCTATTTATTCTATTTTCTGTTCATTTTCGGTTTCATTTATTTATTGATAGGGATTTGTGGTAGTTTTACACTTGGATGATTACTTGACTTAATTTGTGTTCATTATTGGCTTAATGGAGCTCTTTACTTTTCTTTGAAAAGCTTGTTTTATGGAAAAAGCTTTTTTAGATGAATTTATGTTCGTTTTTTATTGACAAAGTCCATTTTCATGAAAAAAAGTTTTTTTTTTATCTTTTCGTTTTTTTATAAGAATCCATAGTTTGGCATAATTGTGGGGTTTGACATGCCCAATATCCCTAAAGACATAGTTGCTGGACCGTTCTACTATGCTGAACAAAATAGTTGTCCCAAAACTCTGACTAAATGTTTTGGGAAATTAATCGTCTTGAGAGACGGGCTGATTGCCCTCCAATCTCTTTTTACTTTTAGAAAGGACCCTAGAACTTTTAATTTTGAATTGAATAGCTTCTTTAAATGTTTCAATGATATTTCTAGCTACTATAGAGTGGTGCTGCCTATCATGCCTTTTCGAAAACCTACATGTATACCGTTTTTTCGTTTAATTGGAATGCCCCCTAAACGCTTCCTAGAAGTTTCACCTTAATACTCTAAGCGTCATTAGTTACAGTAACTGTTGCTGTAGTACTAAAAGTATACATATAGTGTCTACTGGCTAGTTCCAAATCCCCCACAACTTACTCTTAAAGATCTAAATTAATAATATAAATTTTTCTTGAGATATTGCTTTGTCACCTTTTTGAAAGTTCACATGCTCATAGTTTGTTTTGATTTAGCTCAACGTCCACCTAAATATTTCTTATATTTGATTACTGAAGACATTGTTATATTCTCTTTAGAATATTGGCTACAAAATAGCTGTCTCACAATTTTGATCGAATGTGTTTGGGGAAAAGAGGATATCAGGGAGATGGGTCCTATTTTCTCTCCATCACGCTTGACTCTTAAAATGGAACTAGAAGTATGCATTTCCAATCAAATGAGCCTCCTCTAAAGTTCACAAGACTACCTCTTCATAAAAACCTTACATCCGCCCGGAGCATAACTTAAAACCCTTATCCCCATATTTTTTTTTTTTGGGGGGGGGGGGGTGGGTGGTTGTGTCTACCCCAAAGGCCGTTTTATGAGATCTTTGGAATATTTTTGAAAAAATTACTATCTTAAAATTTCTATTGGATGCATTTCGGGAAAATATGGCATGGGGGGTATAGCTGCCCTGTGATAAATTTGACTCTTACAAACGGCTCTTCAACTTCTGATTTCCAATCCAATGAGCCCCCTCCGAATTTTACACGACCACCGTTTCCATGAAAACCTTAAATTCCCTTGGGGCACACTTTACAACCCTTGCTTTGAGGACTGTGAGGGGGTTCTCATCCTCAAATACATAATTTCTGGACTTTTAAACTACGTCAAACAAAATAACTATCTCGAAATTTTGACTGGAAGTGTTTGGGGAAATGATGGGCGTGTGGGGGAGGGAGGGTTGCCCTCCAATTACTTTTGACTATTAAATAAGGCACTAGCCCTTTCAATTACCAACCAACTGAGCCCTTTTCGAGGTTTCTACGACAACGAATGGCCATCTTAAAATTTCTATCATATGCGTTTCTGGAAAATACGACGTTTGTGAGGGGGGAGGCTATTTGCCTTATGATCACTTTGACTCTTGAAAAGAGCACTATAACTTTTGATTACCAATCCAATGAGCCCTCTTTGAAGTTTATACGACCACCATTTCTATAAAAAACCATATATGCCCCCAGGGCGTAAATTAAAAACCCTTGACCTGAGGGCTATATGGGGGGGGGGAAGTTATCCTCAAAGACATAGTTTCTGAACCTTTCAACTACACTGAACAGAATTGGTATCTCAAAGATTATGATTGAATGTCTTTGGAGAAATGATGGTGTATAGAGGGCGGGTCTGGATGACCTCCAATCACTTTTGACTGTTAAAAAGGCCAGTAGAACTTCTGATTACCAATCAAATGATCCCCTCTGAGGTTTATACGACCACCCTTTCTATATAAAAAAACTTATATCCCCACAGGGCATAACTTACAACCCTTGCTCTGAGGGTGGGGGGGGGGAGGTTGTCAATCTCAAATTCATAATTTCCGGACCTTAAAACTACACTGAACAAAATGGCTATCTAAAAATTTGATTGGAGATGTTTGGGGAAGTGATTGACGTGGGGGAGGGGGAGCTAGATGTCCTCCATGAGCTCTTTTGAAGTTCCTATCATATTTCTTTCTATAAGAAGCGCCCCGGTCTAAAAAAAAACAATATATTGTGCTCACATCGTTGTTTACTTAGGCAGCACTATCGCGCTGCCTCTGATATTTTGTCTTGAAATTTTAATTATACAACACTGGAAGTACCGATTAGACCAGGTAAGCCCCCCCCCCCTAAAATTCAGTCTATGGGGTGCCCATGGATTTGAAAGCACTTTCTTAATATTGCACGTCTTTTTGACCACTCTATTGTTAAACTGTTGTGCACACAAGAAAAGCATTAAACGATCGAATATTTCATAAAGAATAATCAAACTATTTGCAGTAATAAATTGCCAAATAATAACTTTTTCGAATTATCAACTTGGTGGAAAAGAGCCATGGCTAATCAGTGAGCAAAGCCAAGACAAAGAGTCTCTGTGAGAGGGAAACCTGGCTTAACTTTTCAGAGTTGTATTAAAAATGATTAATTTCATTTCTCGATAGTAGGCATCATCCATCTTAGGGCAGAACTAAGGTAGATATTCATAGAGTAAGGGTAATTCAAACAGTGTATCAGTTCTGAGAGCCATTTGAATGCAATTGGAGACAAAAAATAAGTCAAAGGCTTATGACTGACCATTTCCAGAAGACTTGCAGGCAAGTGGGCGACTGAGCTTGTTCATATTATATGATCTATGCCTACTGACAAAGGCCAATGGAATTGCAATGGGAGTGACCGAGATTTTTGGGTTGACTCATGACGGACAATCAGTGCTTCCACTGTGTCGGATTTTTCCGACATTGTCGGATTTTCGGCCCTCTTGTCGGACAAAAAATATCGTGTCGGACTTCGGAATTTTGTCGGATTTTCGGTAAAAAACGGATATTTTTCAGATTTGTGTATTTTTCTAGATTACTGGAGTCTCCAACTCCAATAAAAAAGGATTTTCAAACTAGTAAAATTAGAAGGCCAATTCTGTTAGGGATTTTCAGAAAGTCATTAGCGTTAGCGGCGAAAGTTTGACAAGGCACAATTTTTGAAAATTTGTTCATGCTGTGCTTCAATCTGCTCTGATATTTCAGTTAATTTCAAGATCTGAGGAAAGTTAAGGTGAGACTTTTTTCCAATACCAGTATAAGATTAGAAAGTCTATTGCCAACATAGTAGCCTACAGGAGAGCAAGGCCACCATGGTTTAGTGATACCATGTGCTTCACAGGTTCAGAATGTTTTAAAATCTCAAAATAGCCTACTCAAAAGAAGAATGCAAGTTGGTTCTGGGTCTAGGTATGTAGATCGGTAAACGACTGGTAAATCTGGCACTCTTCTTGAAGTCAAGTTTAATTCTAACAGAGAAATTACCCAGAATTTGTCCAGAACTGATCTGCAAAGCACACTTGAACCATCGTAGCTATCCTGAGCAGCACTGTGGCCACTCGGGAAAGAATAAATGGATTCTGCACCAAGCAGGATAGCCTACATGTAGCCTACATCTACCCTGCATGGGCTGCATGTGTCTGGAACCGGGGTTTGGAAGGAGAAAAAAAGTTTCTCTGGCCAGTAGGCTATAGCGAACCAGTCAGGAACTCTACTATTTTGCGATCATCACCCAGCCCAGGCAACTTTCTCTAATGAGAGAATCTGTATCTTGTCAGTAATGCCCAAAGTGAAATTATTCCCAAGCACAGCTAACTTCCACTTAGGAGAAAAATTGGTAGACCTTCTCCTGAGTGGAAATTAGCTCTCTCGGGACTGTATCTCGTTTTGGGCATTCACTAAGTAGTAGCATATCCACTTATCAGGCAAAGTTGGCTCTATTGCGCAATAGTCTCAAAAGAGTAGAGTTCCTGACTGGCTATAACTAGGGTATCTTACAAGGAAGGTTTGAAAGGTCAAGAGGGTTTCAATTTCCTTTAAGGCTACTCTGCGTACAGTAGATTTGCAAAGGCTTTTTCAGGTTGGTGTAGCCAGTGTCATAGACTAATTTCGTTTTAATATATCAAAAAGTGTCATAGGCTATATAATTCACATTCGTTTTTTTTTCTTTTTTTTACTATTGAGATCAAGAAAGCTACAATTATTTAGTCAAACTGTATTGAAAACAGCAAACTTATCATCTACGAGATTAATTCAATATCATCTACACAATTATTCAATGTGCTTCACAGGTTCATCTTTTGCTAATATCTCTGTTAAAATGAAATTCCGATTTAAGAAGACCAGCTTTCAACAGTGAAGAGACAGTGAGTTTCTTTCTTTTTGAAGTAAAGCATACTTTATAGATCCTTTGCTGTAATACACTTATTACATTTTACTTATCAAGTCTCGTTGCAGGAAGTACCATCATGTCAGACAGCTTGTCATCTTCTGAAACTGATATTGAATATCTTAGTGGGGAAGAAAGGCGGAAAAGAAAGGGAGAAGAAAAAAGATCCTTCAAAAGAAAGAAGGCTCAGAGGAAAAAAGCCAAATTTGGACACAGCTGGCTGAACGTCCCTGAATTTAAAGGGTGGCTTGCAAAGGAAAAGTCTTCTAATGAAAAGACTTTCTGTTCGCACTGCAGTCAATTCTTGTGCTGTGGTAAATCTGAACTCCAAAAACATGCAAAGAGTGCAAAGCACAGTGAAAGTGTAAGGAAATTAGAGGCTTCAAGAAAGATCACTACAAGGATTGATCATGTCCTTACCACAGACAAAAACGAAGAAGAAAGCCCAAAGGCCAAGTTGGCTGCTTTCATTGTCAAAAACAATCTGCCTTTATCATTTGTAGAAACTCTTGTACCTTTTCTGAAAAGTTTGCCACACAAGGCTGTTGTTGAAAAAATAAGGCTGGGCAAGCAAAATGTGACGAATGTGATCAGACAGGCATTAGGACCGCACTACAATTAAGTTCTGTGTGATCAGTTGAGATTGACGCCTTTTTCTATCATTATTGATGAAACAACTGATGTGGCAGTAAAAAAAACAACTTGCAATTGCAGTTTTGTTCTGCAATAAGGATTTTGAAGTAGAAGCCAACCTTCTAGATATGGTTGAGTGTCCTGACGGGAAGGTGGAAACAATTTTCAATTTGCTATGCAAAGTTCTTGAAGATAAAAAGATACCTACAGAGAACTGGGTTGGGTTCTGTGCAGACACTTGCAATACTATGTTTGGGTGTGAGAACTCTGTTGTCAGCAGAATCAAAGAAAAATTCCCATCTGTTATGTGTGTCAGGTGCAGCACCCATTCAATTCATTTGGTGGCTTCTTGTGCTTGCAAACAATTGCCAAAGCAACTGGAAGATCTATGTTGGACTGTATACAATCACTTCAACATGAGTGCCAAAAGGCACTCTGAGTTTGAACTACATCAGCTATTTACTGACATCCCAGTCCTGAATGTGCTTGCCCCAGGTCAGACACGTTGGCTATCACTTTGGATGTGTGTTCAGCGACTATTGCAGAATTGGGATGCACTTTGTAGCTACTTTCAGTTAGTAGTAGCTGAACATCCTACTCACGCAAACGACAGGGCATGGCAAGCCCTAAAATATCCACTGCTTCGGATTCAGCTTGAGTTCCAGCTCTATGTACTGGAGCTGTTTACAGATTTCAATCTTCTTTTCCAAAGTGAAAAACCGTTGTTCCACAAAATAAAATTAGAGGTGGAGATACTCTTGAGAAAACTGGCCATGAATTTCATGAAGACCAGCTACGTCAGATCAACCTTGCCTTGGAATCTTGACCCCAACAACGCAAGTGAATACCTTGCGGTGGAAGATATGTAATTGGGAGTTGCAGGTCACGAGTCTCTTCGGACCTTACAATCAGACCCGAGTACAAAAGCAGATGAACGTGAAGTGAAAGTCATCTATGAATGTGCTTGGAAGTTGTATGTAGAGGTGGTGAAGCAAATCAAGCAGCAATTTCCAATGAAGATGAACTGTTTACATTGTGCAAAATACTTGACCCTGTGAAAGCTTTCGATATTGGTGCTGTCCCTCTTCTCCATAAGATCCTTCAGCAGTATAAGGCACATCATGGGATGCACAAAAAATTATAGAAGAATGGCGGAGTCTACTGATCTTTGATCTTCCAGATGTGACAGACGTCTGTGATTTCTGGCTCCATGCGGCTTCTTTGAAAACGCCAAATGGTACACAGAGATTCCCCAACATGGTTGGGGTTGAGCAGTATCTTTTGACCTTGCCGTTTTCGAACGCAGTTGTCGAGCAGTTCTTTTCTACGTTGAAAGTCGTGAAAACAGATCATAGGAATTCGCTCAAAAGTGCGACCCTTACCTCTATCATGCAGGCCAAGTCTAGCATGAAAAGAAAGAAACATGTATCCCGCAACTTAGAGGTCGATGCTCTCCTCTTAAAACGACTCAAGTGTGTTAGAGCAAAAACGACGGCAGACGAGTGCGTTCACTCTAGTGGAACTGCAGCTTTAGTTTAAGTTAGGTGCAGATGAACGACGTAAGAGGGTAAGAAGCATAAGTGAATGTTTAAGCTGCAAGTATCTCTCCTAAAAGAAAACAAAAATCGAAAACCCTGTTTTGCATTACTTTACCACTGTTTCGGATGTCTCGTACACGGCGAAAATCGAGGGCTGATCTTGAGAGCAGAAAAGAGATACAGTTTCTTATGCTTCTACAATCAGGCTTACATCACTCGTTTGGGCATAGTCCTATAGACTTGTATGGACTATGGACTAGTCCATAGTCTTATGGAATCTACAAGGCAGTAGCTACAGCGTTTTTTGTTTTGTTTTTTTTTCTTTTGAATATGCAAAACTATTGCCAAAGACTGCCATACTTTTTTTTACATTAATAGTCTGATTTTTTATACCAGTTTTCCAATAAATGAATACTCATGAGTAGCTAAGCATTTTTGAAATCGTCACTGCGTTCGTCACCTCCGTAGAGAACCTGTACTGGACTGGACCATTAGGCCCATAAGGTATAACACTGTCTAAAACGTGGTCAAGATCACCACACAGCAGCCCAAGAAGAAGTAGAAGATGCTCTCGGCCATTTGATCCGATGGAAGAAAAAGGCAAAGCAGAAGGTAAAATAGTATGGAAAACAAAATAAACAGGCTTTTTTTACACCCAGAAGAGGGATTTTGGTTCACAATTTCGGTTTTTCGTTGAAAATTCCGAATTCGGTGCAACTTCTTTTTGTTCTTGAAGCGGTTGACGGCGTTTTTGAAAACATAGTGTCTTGGCTAATGGTCCATGGCGTCTGAACCGCAAATAGCTGCGTCGTCAGCGCAAGGAATTTCTAGCACGGCTGCGTGCTAAAAGAAGGGCCAAAAGGATGAAAGCGGGAGTAGCAGGATCGGATTGGGGAACTGAATGGCGACTCGCTGCATCCTTTTCAGCCTTTTATCAAAATCCGACTTTTGTCAGATTTTTCGGTTCGATTCGGACATTTGTCGGATTTTGGACCACCACGGTGTCGGAAAAATAGTCAGATTTTCTGTGGTCGGGTGTCGGAATTTTCAGGATTTTCAAAAAGACGGAACAGAAATCTAATAGGAACAAAGTGGAAGCACTGCGGACAATGTCTACTGGACTTGTAGGCAAAACAAGAAACTGAGATATTTTCACTTTGATTTTAACACTTTGATTTTTGCCTATTAGGAATTAGTAACTAAAACTAAAAAAAAACAAACAGAACTATACAAAATTATACATTTGATGGAACGTAGTTTGTATGGTGACCTTAAATATATCATAGGCAGCGCGCTAGCGCTGCCTAAGTAAAGAACGATGTGGGCACAATGTTTTTATGTTTTTTTTTTTCTCCATACCCGGGCACTTCGTATCGAAGGAGTTGTCGTAGAAACTTCGAAAAGGAGTCATTCGATTGGAAATTGGAGTGGCTAGTGCCCTTTTTAATAGTCGAAATTGAATGGAGGGTAACTAGCTCCCCCCTACATCCATCATTCCCCCAAACACATCCAATCAAAATTTTGAGATAGCCATTTTCTTCAGCGTAGTTGATTTCCAGATAGAAAAAATGTTTATTGAGGAGGACACTCCCCCTAAACCCTCGGGGCAAGGGTTTTAAGTTATGCCCTGAGGGCGTATAAGAACGATGTCATCAAAATGAGCTATTTATTATTTTTTCCTTTAAAACAGGGCACTTTATATGGAAGGGGTCGTCGTAGAAACTTCAAAAGGGGCTCATTCGATTAGAAATTGAGAGTTCTAGTGCCCTTTTAACAGTCAAAAGTGATTGGAGGGAAGCTAGCCCCCCCCACGCCCATCATTTCCCCAAACACATCCAATCAAAATTTTGAGATAGCCATTTTGTTCAGCGTAGTTGATTTCCAGATAGAAAATATGTTTTTGAGGAGGACACTTCCCCAAAACCCTCACGGCAAGGGTTTTAAGTTATGCCCTGGGGGCATATAAGGTTTTTTATAGAAGGCGTTGTCGTAGAAACTTCACAACAGGCTCATTCGATTGGAAATTCGAAGAGCTAGTACCCTTTTAAATAGTCGAAAGTGATTGGAGGGCAACTAGCCCCCCCCCACGCCCATTATTCCCCCAAACACATCCAATCAAAATTTTGAGATAGCCATTTTGTTCAGCGTAGTTGATTTCCAGATAGAAAATATGTTTTTAATGAGGACACTCCCCAACAAGCCTCAGGGCAAGGGTTTAAGTTATGCCCTGGGGGCGTATAAGGTTTTTACAGAAGGAGTTGTCGTAGAAACTTCAAAAAATTTCTCATTTGATAGGAAATTCAAAGGGCTAGTGGCTTTTTAATAGTCGAAAGTGATTGGAGGGCATCTAGCCCCCCCACCCCACGCCTATCATTTCCCCAAACACATCCAATCAAAATTTTTATATAACCATTTTGTTCAGCACAGTTAATTTCCAGATAGAAAATATATTTTTGAGGAGGACACTCCCCCACAATCCTCAGGGCAAGGGTTTTCAGTTATGCCCTGGGGACATATAAGGTTTTTATAGAAAGTGTTTTCGTAGAAACTTCAAAAAAGGCTCATTCGATTGGAAATTCAAAGGGCTAGTGCCTTTTTTAATAGTCAAAAGTGATTGGAGGGCAACTAGCCCCCCCACGCCTATCATTCCCCCAAACACATCCATTAAACATTTTGAGAAAGCCATTTTGTTCCGCGTAGTTGATTTCCAGATAGAAAATATGTTTTTGAGGAGGACACTCCCCCACAACCCTCAGGGTAAGGGTTTCAATTTATGCCCTAGGGGCATATAAGGTTTTTATAGAATGCGTTGTCGTAGAAACTTCAAAGGGGCTCATTCGATTGTTGTAGAAACTTCCAAAGGGACTAATTCGATTGGAAATTCCAAGGGTAGTGCCCTTTATAATAGTCGAAAGTGATTGGAGAGCGACTAACGCCCACCATTTTCCCAGACACATCCAATAAAGATTTTGAGATAACCATTTTGTTCCATGCAGTTCAAAGTTCAGGAAATTATACCTTTGAGCAGGACACTCCCCCCACAGTCTTCAGGGCAAGGGTTATAAGTTATGCCCTGGGGGCATATAAGGTTTTTATTGAAATCTTTGTCGTAGAGAATTGAAAAAGGGCTTATTCAATTTGAAATTCAAAGGGCTAGTGCCCTTTTTAATAGTCTAAAGTGATTTGAAGGCAAGTACTCTCACGCCCATCTTTTCTCCAAACATATCCAATCAATATTTTAGATAGCCATTTTATTCAACGTAGTTGAAAGTTTTGGAAATCAGGTCTTTAGGGATGACAACCCCTCTCCCCCTTCATCTTTCAGGGCAAGGGTTGTAAGTTATGCCCTGGGGGCGTATAAGGTTTTTATTGAAAGCGTAGAAACTTGAAAAGGGTTCATTCAATTGGAAATTGAAAGGGCTAGTGCCTTTTTTTAATAGTAGTAAGTGATTAGAGAGCGACTAACGCCCCTCTCACGCCCACCATTTTCCCAAAAATATCCAACCAAAATTTTGAGATATCTATTTTGTTCAACGGAATTGAAAGTTCTTGAAATAAGGTCTTTTAGGATGATAACTCCCTCAGAGCCCTCAGTGCAGGGGTTGCAAGTTATGGCCTGGGGGTATATAAAGTTCATGTAGAAAGTTGTTATAGAAATTTCAAAAAGGGCTCATTTGATTAGAAATTGAAATTACCCCCTTTTTAATAGTCGAAAGTGAGTAGAGTAATTAACCCCCCTCTTAAGCCCACCATTTCCCCAAAAACATTCAATCAAAGTTTAGAGATAGCCATTTTGTTCAACGTAATTGAAAATTCTGGAAATTATGTATTTAAGGGTGACAAACCCCCCAGAGCCCCAAGGGCAAAGGTTATAAGTTCTGCCCTGGGGACATATAAGGTTTTTATAGGTAGAGCTGTCGTAAAACTTCAAAAGCGGCACATTCAATTCGAAATTGAGAGGGCTGGTGCCCTTTGTAATAGTCGAAAGTGATGGGAGGGCAACTAACCCCCTTTTCACGCCCACAATTCCTCCAGACACATCCAATCAAAGTTTCCAGATAGCCATTTTGTTCAACGTAGTAGAAAGTTCAGGAAATTTGGTCTTTGAGAATGACACCCCCCCCCCCCATAACACAGGGCAAGGGTTGTAAGTTATGCCCTGGGGCCATATAAGATTTTTATTGAAAGTTTTATCGTAGAAACTTCAAAAGGGCTAATTTGACTGGAAATTGACAGGTCTAGGGCTGTTTTTAATAGTGGAAATTTATTGGAGAGCGACTAACACCTTTTCCACTCCACACCCACCATTTCCCCAAACATATCCAATCAAAATTTTTAGATAGCCATTTTGCTTCACGCCGTTTAAAGTTCAGAAAATTATACCTTTGAGCTGGACAATCACCCCACAGTCTTCAGGGCAAGGGTTATAAGTTATGCCCTGGGGACATATAAGTTTTTATTGAAATCTTATAAAATAGAATATTGAAAAGAATAGTCTTCATTCTTTGGGCTGACTAAACGAATCTGGAGAAGAACCCAAGAATAATAAAAGATGCAAAACTCTGCCGAAAATTCAGTCCAAAAGGAGGTGTTTCCAAAGCTATTGAAGCTCCTCTGGGATGAGCTGGCTAAGGATAACAATGTCAACCTTCAAAATGGGTCCAGAAAAGATTTGACAGAAAAGATTCCTGATAGGCAATCAAATGACGAAATCCGTGAGGCAAATCCGTGGTAAAAAAGGCGGTTTGTCACTGTTGGTAATGTGTCGCGTAAGTGATCAAAGCTCAACAAGGCTCCCGGAAAATCACTAGCTGAATCGAGCGACAGAGAAGATGAAGATCTTGAGGATACAAGGACGAGTGAAGGGAAATCTGGCAAAGCTGAAATGAAGCTGAATAAGGGAAAAGGAGCTGGAAAAAAGTTACGAGAAGTCCTGAATCTTGACTGCTCATCTGACGACGAATCAGACAACTTGCCGGAAAAACAGTGCGACGATTCCAGTGAAGTTAGTTGGGATGAAGGCCAGAACAGTGAACATGAGGGTGGTGACAATTCTACTTGTAAGAAGGACTCAGGTCTCCCAATTAAACTGTCGGACTTCTATGCTGTGTTCTATGAGAAAGATTTCTACATTGGGTGAACAGAAGACTTTCCGGATGAGGGGATGGTAAAGTTCAAATTTATTGAACGTGTGAGCAATGCTGACTTCAGTTGAAACTGGCCCAAGAAAGGTGATGTCAGTCTTGCTGAAGAAAAATGTGTTTTCGCTGAACCACTAGTTCGAAAAGGACATGGCCCCTTCCAAATTGCAGGGCACCGTGATGTTAAAAAGTCATACAAAAACCTTTGCAAAGAACACAAATTCTAGCCCGCGGTTTTCCAGGATTTTTCTGCAAGTTCTGTTTTTTGACATGATCTTAGTCTAATTTTCTGTATTTCTTTTTAAATTTGTTCAATATAAGTGACCTTTTTTACATTGAATCTTAGAGGAAAAAGTCTGTAAATAAGTGGTTGTTCAAACTTCAGAAAGCAAGGCCAACTTTCAACAAATTAGAAAACTACATGAACAGTACATAAAATTAAATAACGTCGTTCAAAGTTGGACGAAGTGTGGGTAACTTGGAACACAATTTAAAAAAAAAAATTATGGCCATGTGGGCGGGAATAAAAAAAAGTCGGTAACGTCCACCCTCTTCAGCGGTCAGACATACATATGGAAATGTGTCTCTAGGTTGTTATGTTACCATTTATAAAATTTATTGCGAAATTAAGGAGAAAAAAAGGTACTTTTAGTTCAAAGTAACCCCGTTTAATGCCCCTTTAAATAGTACAAAGTGAATGGAGGGCAACTAGTACCCCTCCCACGCCCACCCTCCCATTTGCCCATTCTGTTTAAAAACTAAATGTTGCCTTAAGATTAAATCAAAATGCACTGTGTTAATACTAATTAGTTGTTAATACCATCCCAAGAACGACTGAGGGTATTATGTTCAAACTTTCGGGGCTACTTCTGCTCTAAAAATTTAACCAATTAAAAATAGCGTAAGTGTATCCAAGACATCAAATAAAGTAAACAGATTTTTTGCGAATGGTCTCAAGTTTTCTATTTCAGGTCAACTAGAGGAGGTGTGAAACTAAATTAAACACTACTATATGTGTCCAGGTTTTTAAAAGGGTGTATATTGTTAAAAATTGCTGAAAATTTTTCTCCAGCATACAAATAGCAGGTCAAACTATAAAGTCTTAAAAAACGAAAGATTTAAAGTATTATTTTCTTTTTCCCTGAAAAGACTATGTCAATATAAAACGAACAGAAATTAATTAAAAAAAACTTTTTCCACCAAATAAGTTTTTCAAAGAAAAGTAAAGAACTCCATTAAACCAAAAATAAGCAAAAATAAAATCAAATAATCTACCAAGTGTGAAACTACTACAAATCAGCATCGATAAATAAATGAAACCCAAAACGAACAGAAATTACAATAACTAACCGAGTCAAAATCAAAACGAGCAGAAATTAACATGAGTAGGTCTTAAAACCACTATGCCTTCCCAAGGCCAGAACATAATTTGCACTTTACGGAAAAAAAATACAAATTGAATGTGAATTGTCAGTTCAGTATTTATATACTGATATTTAGTAATCAAAATGTTAATATTATTTGATTTATTGAAGTTATAAAAGAAAAAACATTTATATTGTTTTCAACAGAGATGACATGAATTTGTAATTCATCCAAATATAACAAAGATAAATGATGCTTAAAACTGATAGTGTATATCTATTTTGTAAACCAAGCACATATGATTAAGCTTCCTGAAATTAATTTGACCCCTCGTTCTCATGAGAGCAGCCAGAGAACTCTTTGAAGGTTTAGAGAGGGTGATGGGGGGCTCTGCTCGAAACAAAATGTAAGGGGTCATATTTTGAACAGAAGTTTCCCTTTTTTCAAAAACTGTCGTATTCCCTTTAGAATGTTACAAGGGTGTGGGGTGTTTGTGTTGCTTAGTCTTCTAAGGGGTGATTGAAGCCCTAATATCCAACCCTTTTGACCCCATCACTCCCTTCTCCATTAATTTATATGAACCCCTTAGCTTTTATCATACCAATTACAAGAGTTTTTTTATTAGAAACTTTCTTTTATAATGTCCAGCTTGAAACTCTACACAACCTCAATACACAACCTCAATTTCAGCAGCCTCTATTTCTGCAACATCCCTTAAACTCTACAGAGCATTAGCTTTTAATCATAATCTGTCTAAATAAAATAAATGAAGGATAAAAATGGTTAATTTGGGGACCAAACTGATTAAAACAGCTAAAGAAGATTTTGCTTCTTTTTGAAGTTTTATTTTTCTTTTGGAACCAACAAACTGTTAATAGTTGAATTTCACGAACGAAAATCCTTACCAAATGTAACTAACTAGTCTTTTTATTGTTCAATGTGGCAACACTGACGAAATTTGATGCTGCCATAGAATTATTAAAAATAACCATATAATTATTAATTTGATTTTCATAATTTATTAACAATCATAACAAACATGTTAGAAGATTTGCTGTTCCCTTTTGTTTCTTTTACTTTAAGATTTTAGGACCAAACGGATTAACTAGCTTTTGTGCGTGCAAACGAATCGCTTTTTTATAAACAAATTTTGAATAATATGGATTAATAATGTTTCTGAAATAAACCTTAGCCTTATTTCTATGATCATTTTCATGAAGCAGATGGAGATGTACTGATGACTCTGATGAAGAAATAAGGTAAGCTCTCCTGTTCAAATTTCTTAACCCCGATTTTCAAAACAAATGTTAACATAACTAGGCCATATGTAATTTTTTAAAGAGTTAACAGGAATTAGTTTCCTCGACACCAAATGTTTTCTATCATATCCAAAAAGAAAAAAGTAGTAGTAACCTGTATAAAGGTTTGATGATTACAAGAATATACACTACAGTTTCACGTGCACATTGTAAAAATCGACCACGTTTTGAGAGCATAATCGAAATTCTATAAGACAATCAGACTGGTTTTGGCTATATATTTCAATTGCACAAGGAATTTCACAAGAATATACAGTACAGTTTCACGTGGAGATTTTAAAAAGCGGGCAAACCTATAAAGTGGTCAAACACGTTTTGAAACAAAAGTCAGGATTGTATAAGACAATCAGACTGGTTATAGCTATATATTTCAAACTTACATGTAATTTCACAAGAATATGCAGTACAGTTTCACGTGGACATTTTAAAAAGCAGTTAAACCTATAAAGTGGTCAAACATGTTTTGAGAGTATAATTGCGATTATATAACACAACCAGACTGGTTTTTGAGACAACACCCATTTTTTAGGACCAATCAGAGAGAGAGAGAGAGAGAGTGGAGGTTATTCTATATGCGATAACTTGATTGGTGATTGGACTCAAATAAAAGGAGTGATTTTCATTCGTCCTTGAGATTTTGTATATAATGCTCATGCCTTACGATTAAATTTTCATAATGTTTTAACACATCATGGATAAAACATTTGATATTATTGACTTTGAAGCTATGGCTACATCGATTTACAATGTGAGTTCAGTTTAGTAAATATTCTTAATTTATTTCCAAATAAAATGTATCAATTCTAATAAAATGTAATATTCTTAATTTATTTCCAAATGTATCAATTCTAACTAATTCGTTGTAAGGTGAAAAACAAACTATTTCTTCGCATGAAAAGCAAGGGGGGTGAGGGGAGGGGGGATTCTTTGTGCAGACACGTATACCCTTTGACAAGAAAACTAATTTGGTCATTCCGACACGCAACACTGAAGTTTAGTGTTTGGTTAGCTTTTAATTATACCATATTTATGGCTGACTATTTTTAGATCTATATTTTAAACCATTGTATTGGATTTGATGCAACGGGGGTACTAATTTTTCTTCTGTAAAAAGGGGAATCGTTTTTCGATACTAAATTTTTTCTTCTTTCTAGGGACAATTTTGAAGAATGCATGCCTCCCCTCAAAAGAGAGCTAAGCCTAATGGCGCTACTCCAATGCAACAACTGGAGATAGCTGACCCATCGAGAGCCACCCACATCCCTTCCAGACCGGCGCTGCCTGCCCAAGCCCCATCGAAGAGAGTGGATGGCTGCTCACATGATGGTGAGCCCCGCTGCTTCAACCCCCCAAGCCAGTGACATCGCAGCCGCCACCACATCTATGCAAGAAACGGACAGCACCGTCCCATCTATCCCTCATCATGCTTTGCCAGGACCATCCGGCACTCAACTGCAGTCTGAATTTGGAATATCTACCTATTTCTTTCCAACTTTTTTTAGCATTTTCTTCTCACCATTTCTTCAACACTCTAAGAGTGTGTGTCAGAGATATTAAAATATTAATCACCCACCCCAACATTGTTTTAAATTTCTCTGCTCCCCTCCGAGATATCTAAATATATTGTAATTTTTTTGATTGTCAAAGAAATCAGTCTTTTGCTTCTTTCTGAACTTTCTGGGGGAGGGGTTGGAGGGAAGTATTTACTTAAATAATGCTAGGAGGCGGGGATTAAGTTTTGAGGGAGGTGTGAAAAATGGCACTTATTTAATTTCAGGGTAAACATACGACTAGAAATGCTTCAGCATAAATAGGGTATTGCGTCTTTCTGAACTTTCTGGCGAGGGGGTGGGGGCAAGTATTTAGTTAAAATAATGTTAAGAGGGGGAAATTAAGTTTTGAGGATGGGGTGAAAAATGAACATAGTTTTTTAACTTTATAAAATAATGGTTATTTCACATAGAAAATAAACCTTTTTTTCTATAGATTAATGAATTAGGAACGCCATCTTCATCAGGTCATGAGACATCCATTTTTGGTGGACCTGAACCAATCCTCGCACCACCAATGGAGTTTAGAAATGAGCCTACATTAGTTCTAGACAATATGGAGTGGCATAGGGGTTTTCTAAATGATTGTTTGGGGACATGGCCAGCCTAGACGATTTAAGTTGTGACATTGACATGGTGGAGGACCAAGAATGGACAGATAGATTTATGCGAGAGCATTTAGGTGTTGTCAGTAGTAGTAGTGCATCTGAACTGGGTCCTCATGAAGAAATTCCGTCACAGGACGATACAGGCTGGCTTGATCAGCTATCCCCAAACACCCTGGAATACATACTAACAGGCTTAGAGGATTTCATGCCACGTCCATCCAATGCAATTGAACAGACTGGGGTGGTGCTATTGACAATTCTATGTCACCCCCCACCATTCTGGTTAATGATACAACTAGTAGTAGTAGTAATAATGATATAGCAACATCACAAGTACCCCCACTTCCATATTTTTTTCTTTCCAACTCTGCCTTGCACCATACAAAGGTCTACAGCACCAAATTCGGTGATCCCTTTAACTCTCTAGTGTCAGGGGATATAATAACAGATCCCCTGGCCATTACACATTTATATACTAATAAGATTTGAGCCATTCTTGAACAACAGATGGGGGTGTGGGAGGTGGGGGGTCAGTTTAAAAGCATCAATAGCACTAAAAAAATTTTTTTAATGAAAGTGCGAGCGAGCTGTATTCAAAATACTTGCACACAGAGATGTTGGCAATTTGCCCGCATTTATCAAATTATGAGGAGGCTTGTCTAAATTGGGTTAATAGCATTCAAACTAAGTGGGAAAATTATAACGAGGGGGGTGGTGGGTCGGTGGTTTTATTTATTGAAAGTTTAAACGTTAATATTTGTAGATTTAAAAAGGATTTTATTTTAAGGGGTGGTGGTGGGGAGAGGGCTATAATTTTAAAGTATCATTCAGATTTATAGGGATGTCAGGGGGTACAACAAATCTGTTTCGATACGAGGCTACAGTGTTTCAAGTATGCATTTTTAATTGCCGCATACAGACCTCTGCGCGATAATGCATCTAAGAAAAAGTTGGATGAAATGGCAGTTAATGGTAGGGAGGGTTCAAAGTTTCCCATAGTAGATTTTAATTGTTTAAATGGTCAATTTCCCGTGACACTAAAAGGAATAGATATTTTTGAGCGGGCTAATGCACATTTAAAGATTGGTGTCACGGTGTTACAGTATGAAACCAAATTTGAGGAGGGTCACCGTTCCTATAAGAAGGGCGTATTACTTCCAGTGAGGGCTCCTTCAATTGAATCAGTGGAACTCTGGGTGTGGCTTCTATACACACCACCCACAGAGCCTGATTCAATTGGACATTTTAATCCAATTACCGATATTAGTAGAGTTTTGGGGGAGGTTAAAAATCGGAATATGCGTTATTACTGTCCAACATGTCTGTCCCGATTTTGGACTGATTTAAAGTTAAAGCATCACATGAAACACTGTAAACGTCATGGATACCAGGTTGTGGAGACAGTAAGTGGAGATAGAGCTATCTTACGTTTTAAAAATTTCCAAAACACGCTCCTGCAGAGCAATAAGATCGCTTTGAACTGCGAAGTGAAACTCACAGACGTGTACGATTCGTCAAATCCAAATTGAGTTAAAATACATGAAGCCATAGGGGTCTCTTACGCTCATGCGCAACGAGATTCCAATAATACCATGCAAGTGCTGGATGTAGTTGAGATGTTGGGTGACGGTGAAGACTGCATGCGCTCGGCATTGGTCAGTCTAATCAAAACAGTGAACGGTGCAATTTCGCGCCTTCGCTACACAAACTATCCTATGCTCCTATCACCAGATGACAGATTGGCCATTAAAAATCGTAAAATATGTTGGGTTTGCAAGGGGGAATTTGATGATGGTGTTGGGAATGGGGGGAGGAGGAAGGTGATCGACCATGATCATTTGTGGCAGGAAATTACATCGGGGGGGGGAGTAATTTTAGGGGAGTAGCACATCAGTCGTACAATTTAAACGTTAGACAGCAATATTTCGTACTTGTTTTTATACACAATTCCAATTACGACTTAAAGTTTGTTCTACCGGCGTTGGCCCGAATTGCCAAGGGTGGAGTTGTAGATAACGCATGGATAGATAGTTCTTTTTCATGTAATATCATACCCAAATCATTGGAGAAGCTACTGCTGCTATAATTCATGTGGAAAACAGTTGACAAGGGTAACACGTGCCTGAATAAAATCCGTTTTTTAGACTCTTTCAGCTTCTTCCCTAAATCCTTAAGTCAGTTAATTCAGGTACAGAAAAGTGACAATTTTGATAGCTTCCCCCTCCTCAAACAGCGTTTCCCCGATGATGAAATGTATGATTTATTAACGTGTAAGGGCATATATCCATATGATTATTACAACTCTGGCTCGAGGCTAGATAAGTTGTCATTACCGCCCATTGAAGCTTTTTACAATTCTCTTACTGAGAGTGAGTGCGCCACTAGCGACCAAGAATTTGCTAAGAGGTTTGGGCAAAGGGCGGATGTAAAAATGGGTGGGATTATTGTAAACTATACTTGGCCAGTGACGTACTCACTCTTCTGGACATTGTGTGCAAAAATACGGATAAAATCTATGGGGAATTTGGGTTAGGATTTAGGTTATTATTTTTCCACTCCTCATCTGGTGATGGACTTGATACTTAAAATCAGCAAAGAAGAAATAGGTCTGATGACGATGTGGATCAGCATCTGTTTGTAGAGAGATCAATGAGGGGTGGGTATGTTTTTCACGGGCATCGTATCATGAAAACTGGTCCGACCGGACAGCACACCGATGAAAAGTCAGACGCAGTTTTTTTGGATATGAATTCTCTTTACCCACCGGCAATGTCTCACTACTGTTTGCCGTGTGGGAAATATAAATGGCTTGACAATCCGTGTGCTTCGAATTTCCCCGACATTGCTAGTGTTGAGGAGAATGGGGCACAGGGATGGTTTTTTGAAATTGACGGTAAAATACCCATGGAAATCCATGACTCGGTAAAAGACTTTATTTTCCTTGCATAAATAGATCGGTGGGTAGCGACTCTCTGAGCCCCTACAATTTATCTTTAGTATGCACTGGGTACCTTCAAAACAAAAACTAATTGCCGACCTCAACCCGAAACAGAATATCGTTGTTCATCACGTGCTATTGAAATGGATGGTGTCCAATGGTTTCAAAGTCACAAAGATTCATAAAGCCCTCTAATTTGATCAAAAGCCTTGCATGAAAAAGTTTATTGACACCTTTGTCAGTAAGCGTTCACAAGTGAAAACGAAAGTTGAAAAAGAAGTCTATAAACTCATTTTGAACTCAGCTTTCGGTAAAATGTGCGAAAGCGTACGAAACAGAAGTCGATGTGACATTGTAACCAATCTCACAGATTGTGCTCGAATCATTGTGGATCCAAACTTCACATCGTTCACAATCATAGACTCTAATATGGTGCTCCTACATCGCAAGAAAAGAAACATTGTTTTAAATAAAAATATTGCAGGCGGAAGTGCAATAACTGATATATCTAAAAAACTCATGTTGTCATTTTATTACAATGTATGCAAGGTACAGTGGCCGATTGAGGGACAAGTTCAAGTGTATTACGGGGACACTGATTCACTCCTGTTAAAAGTCAAAACTGAAAACCTATTGAATGATTTGGAAAATGGCGAGTACATTAGCTCACGAATGGACTACACTAATTGGGATGAATCCCGCTACCCCGAGCTAGTGAAACGCCAGGCCCCAAATCAATTGTTAATGTTAAAATCTGAAACGGGTAGCGATCTGATATCCAGTGGTGTGTTTCCTGGGCTGAAGGTATACTGTGTGGAAACGCACAACAAGGATATCAAACAAGTTTGCAAGGGGGTACCTACACACTCTGTAAAAAATAATTTCGACATGAGTGTGTATAGAAACTGTGTGGAACGAAGTTTAGTCCCAAGAGCGAAAGTCATGGCGATTCGCTCTTTACAATTTAAAAACTACACAGTTAAAAGTTGAGAAAAACGCCTTGTTGGCCATATTGGACAAAGTCTATGTACTTGAGGATGGTGTGAAGGTACTACCACAAGGTCACTATTTAATCTCAGACCTAGTTGAATGTGTAGAGTATAGAAAACAACTCGGTCTACAAAAATTAACTTAAATTCATTAAAAAAAAGTACAAATTGGGTGGGAGGGTTTTTTGGGTGATGGGTGTTTTTAAATTCTTTTTTTTTACATCACAAACAATTTTCAATGTGTGTGTTTGTGCAAGCCAGAACAATTTCCACATAAATTCCACTATTTAATGACCCCCTCCGCCCCACCCCCGGCCCGCCTGCAGCGGGCCCCGCGGTGCTTCCCGACCCGCGGCACTTCCCGGCCACCGCAGCGCCCCCCCCCGGGGGGCCCCATTTAAAATTTAAAATGTTGTAAATAAAAGTGTGTGATATTATTATTTTAAGTGTGTTTGCATATTCTAATAAATGTTGTATTTTTTATAAAAAAAAGTGTATTTATTAAAGTGTTTTTTTTCTAGTGCTTATGTAAATGTTGTATTTTTTATTATAAATAAATAAAAAAAAGTGTACTTTTTCATGTTTAATTTTTTTCATGTTCAATGTAGTATTTTCAAAGTGTTGTTACTTTTATGTGTATAATAAAAGAAAATATAATTCTTTATTCGTCTTCTTCTTATTATTCTTGCACGAAGCAGTAATAGGGAAATTATTTAGTCATTAGACAAGTATATTCTACAGCTAGTTGTCTAGGTGAACTGTTGAAGGGAACATGTATCAATTTAAAACACCATTCAGATCGTTTCTGTGTGGGCCATCAATGTCAGGCAAAACAACACTCTTAACTAAAATAATTAAAATTGCGATAAAATGTTTGTGGAAAAGCCGAAAAAATCTACTATTGTTACAGTATTTGGCAGGAGTCATACGATAAAATAAAAGCAATTGGCAAGACAGGATTGGTGCAGATACAGTTCATAAAGGGACTTGATGCATTATTGAACCAAACTCTTGGCTGATTATTGACGATCTGGCTGAATCTATTGAACAATGTTCCCAGGAAATGCTACAACTGTTCACTGTTCGTTCTCATCATGAACAGATTTCCGTTACTCTGGTTCTACACAATCTCTTTCATCAGAGCAAATGTATGCGAACACTTGCATTGAACTGCACCTACTATATCATCTACAGAGTTGTTCGTGATTCTAGCTCACTAATAACTCTCAATAAACAAATATACCCCGGCGCCCCTAAATTTCTGCTCTCAGCATACAATCAGGCAACTAATAAACCCTACGGATATATCCTTTTTGATCTTAATCAAAATACACCCGAGGATCTGCGTTTAGTCGCAGATATTTTTGACAATGAAATTACAATATATCTCCCCGTGAACAGTAAAAAAGGCTATTAGTTGCTATCATGACACTGAAGAAACTACATGAAAATAGACATTTATTTTCAGTTCTAAGTACTTCAAAACCCTCGCTTAGGAAAGCCATACTCAAACATGGTATTGACAATGATTTCATTAATCTAATATCTGAACTTTGTTTAAATTTGACCGAGGGTAATGTTCAACTGCCAGAAGTAGTTAAGCAGCAGGCAAAGCAACATCATTCCATTGTCCGTACATTGGCCTCTAAAAAGAAAGGAAAGAATTTTAAAAAGGAACGTCTTCTTCAGTCAGGGGGTAGCTTTTTCACACTTTTACTGCCGATAATTGCAGAACTTTTAAACAGTTTTCTCTAGAGAGAATGGCAAAACCCTATAAATTGACTCCAATAGAAGTCGCTTTCTCACCCGTGGAACACTTTGAGAACAATCTGAGTAAATTCATTGACAACGAGAATACTGAGGATGATAAAAAACTACTTTTACTTCAAGATGCACTTCGCCGAGTGGACAAACATAAGCCCTATCGTGCGAAGGCCAGTGGTATTGATCACAAAAAAGAATCTCCTCCGGAGTCTGCTGCTGCTGGAATACAATTAAAGAAGGATGAATTTTATTCAATTGTGTCGAAAATTGGAAATCTAATGCCCCACTCATATCGTGAACAAAGTTAACGACTCCTAACTTATCTGATGGAAAGTGGTCAAGATCATATTCTTGTTGATAGCAATGGGAAAGGGATTATAATTCAGGGCAAGAGCTATAACCTACTTGATTTAACCTATGATATGGTTAGAAATTGTAAAGGACTATTATCATTTGACGCTCATCTATACAACTTTCTAAATACATTAAACGTTCCTAAAAGCCATATTAGCAATAGACAAATTCTAAAAAAAATTAAAATATGAGCATGAAGAGGAAGAAGAAGAAGAAGATTTTAAATAAATCTTGGAAAATACTAGCACACCTAGTGGAAACTTGACAATGGTGGCGAGGTGGAGCACACCATTGATAGCTAGACAAAATCGAAAACGTATCAAGTCACCATCACCCCCATCGCCAACCACAACTAGTATACAAAAGGGTAGCGGACGTTACTTTACGTGTTTACGTTCAAAATGGTTGAAGTTCTGAAAGGTGTTTATGAAAATATTGGTGAAGCGGGGAGTTTAAGTTCCCCCACCACTCTTTCCAAAGTCACTGGTGTTCAAACTAAAAGTGTACAATACTATCTACAAAATGAATCAAGTTAGACTCTGCATAGAAATCATGGACTTCGTGCTAATCATTATCGAAAAAATAAAGCCTTTTTCCCATTGCATATAATGCAAGCAGATCTCCTAACTCTAGATGAGATTCAACGACGGCACAATACACCGTACAAGTGCATTCTACTTGCAATCACTGTTTATAGTCGTTATGCATATGCAATCCCATTGCGGTCAAAGAGAGGCGTTGAAGTTGCTCAGGCTATAGAAAGTATTCTCGAACAGGATTCATATAAATAAATTAAAACGGATCGCGGTAGTGAATTTGTTAATCCCCATCTTGCAAAAGTACTATTGAAATATAGCACGCTGCTCTATCATAGTCATAGGCCTATAAAGGCTGGATTGGCCGAACGATTTATAAGAACTATTCGAATTTTAATTTCAAGATATTGTACATTGAAAAATACATCTGCTTTTATTCATGATTTAGATAAAATCATGTTGATCTATAATCAACGACCTCATCGATTATTGTCCAACACAACCCCAACGGAAGTTCACCATTCTGATCATGATACAGTTGACACCTTTCTTGAACAATATTCCAATGAAACGATTGTCAAGAAGAAGAAAAAATTCAATGTTGGCGATACTGTTCGAATTAATAGAACAACTAATGTTTTTGAAAAGGGGACTTACTTGTGGCCCACAGAACTTTTTAAAGTGGCAAAAATCCTAGACACTAAACCCATAACTTATCTTTTGCGCGATGCCAAAGATGAAGAGATTCTTGGCGGCTTTTATGACTATGAACTACAAAAAGTTAAAAATAATAGTGAAATCTATCAATTTGAAAAGATATTAAAGACTCGTACTCACAGGGGTGAGAAACAGTTACTTGTTCGGTGGCTAGGATACAACTCTGATTTTGATTCTTGGATCGGTGTTGAAGATATTGACATAGCCCAATGATTTCTATGTAACATTTATGTCCAATGTTTCTGATCCTCTCTACAACGACTTGAATAAAACAAGTGATTTTTGGACAAAACTCTCCCCCGCCATCAAATTCGCTGACGGTGTGTATGAAGTGGCTCTTGTCGACTGTATTCTCAAAAATACCTATGACATCCTGAGAAAGGATCGTGTGTATGATATAAAAGTTATACCATTCGATTGGTCACTCTTTGTCGACTCTGAATGGGTTGAAGCACTTAAATCTAGCGAATATCCACATGTCAAATTGAAATATATTGAATACGATAATATGACAGATTTGTGTCGTACAATCAATAGAAAAATCTCATATCGTAGGAATGGTACATTCTATTTTAATTATTCATTGGAACAGGATAGGATTTAAATTACCTCACCTGTTGACACTGAAATAATTATTCTCAATGATAATCTGAGAGACGTTCTTGGCTTTAAACAGAATATGATCAATGGGAAAAACGCTGGCACCGTTTACGGGAGGGATCAAGTTATTTTTGCTGATTATCCACCTGGTTTCGCCTCGGACTCTTGTATATTTCTCTATGCATCTTTTGTGGAAACATCGAGAGTTGGTAATTCAAATGTCCCCCTCCTACGTGTTCTTGAACGAAAAAAAACCCATGAACTTGTTCATCACTATAATATAAAGCATCTTCAGTATGTTCCTGTAAACACTTCGTATTTGGAACTCTGTCAGTTAACATTAAGAAGTGAATTGTGTGATACTCTAGCAATAACAAAAGGCTTAGCAGTGATTAAATGTCATTTTCGACCCATTGTCGGCAACACTAGCACCTAAAATGAACAATAGAAGAATTCCATTTGTCTGTCCCGATATCGATTGCTATGTTGGTGCCCTGAGTCCACGTCAAATAGGCAATGGATTAGACTACTACAAGGGGCTTACTACAATGTCTGGCTATGGTCTTGGTAGCTGGTTTGCAAGGATATTTCGTTCTGCACTACCCTTGCCAGAAAATATCTTGTACCTGCTGCATCAAATTTTGCTGCCTCAACACTAAAGGACTGGGGGTCGGGTAAGAATTTCAAGGAGAGTGTTAAGGAAAATATTAGATCTTCAGCAAGAGCCGTTGGTGAGCAATTAAAATCTCAGCAAAATGGGAAGGGATTGAAAAGGATGCTTGCACGTCATTCACTCATCAGTCTCCACCCAGGCGGGAAGCGAAGGACATCAACAAGGACTTTGAGGAATAAAACAAGGAAGACCAATAAGAAGAAGAAAAAGAAAAAGATTTGTAGATCAAAGAAGGATTTCTTCTCTTAAGATGACTTATCTCCCCCACAAGGAATCACATCCATCAATCAATTCCTCATTGAATCTGTTCAATGCTGAAAATGTTGATGCTAGTGTCAAGTATGGCAATTATGAACAATTTCACCCCCAACAACCCCTCTCGGAAAATATACACTTTCAAATATTTTCCAATGAAGACTATTTCAATGATTTGACATCAACATGTATTGATTTAAATGTTGCGGTGAAGAAAAAGTCAGATAATACAACTCCAACTGTTGCCGATGTTCTCTCCTACGAAAACTGTATTCTACACAACCTATTCAAACAAATTAATGTATTTATTAATGGAATATTGGTGAGCACTAGCAATAATTTATCCAACTATGCAAGCTACATACAAATTATGATGATGACACCAATGGCATTCAAGGAGTTGAGAGGACAATCTTTGGGCTATGAATATCGATCAGGTGTTGATACTGACGGCGAGTTGACTACTGCAGTGAGCCAGGAGTATCATCTGGTAGGAAAATTAAATCATGAGATATTCAATATATCCCAATGGTTACCCCCCATGTCAAGATTGACATAAAGCTACAGCTGACCCCATCGAATTTCATTTTGAGAAAAACACTTCCTGCAGCACCCGATGCAAATGTCATTATCACATCGGCAATTCTTCACGTTCGAAAACAACAGGTTATGAGCTCTGTTGCATTGGCAGTGGTAAAGCTAAGAGCCAATGGCAACAAAATTAAACTTTTATCCCCATACGATCACCAATCAACGTTACATTGCCACCGGCTCTCGTAGCTATACCGATACATCATTTATCAATGGAGAAATTCCATCAAAATTGGCTTTGGCCTTTGTGAAGAGTGGCAGTGCCGTTGGATCCTGGACTGAATCCCCCCACGATTTTAATTTTTTGGTCTATCTAGCCTTGTGTGCAAAGTGAATGGTATTCCACTGTACACTCTATCATTTGAAAAAAAATCCTATAGAACTCTGTACGAGTTGACCATGCAATCCCTAGATCATGACTCTCAACTATTTGAAAATGGAATAACCGATTCAATGTTTTCAAAAAATCATGGCGTAATTGTTTTGGACTTGTCGGGGACTCAGGATATGAGCATAGTAAGAACAGGGAATGTACGTTTAGAGTGTACATTTGCCGATGCTTTGACTGAGAGTATCATGCTAATATCATTGAGTCAATTTGAAACCTATTGGGAAATCACACCCGACGGCAGTGTTCTACTAGACCTAGCAGCATGAACACAAACCAAATAATCACCATATTTAGTATGGATCCATACATGTCCCAGTACAAGTCCTATTACATACCATCGGACTTCATTAAAAAATTCCAAGTGTTAACAATACCCTAATCATTGTTAATAGCAGTCCATCAACTTTGAAGACAGGCCATTGGCTATGCATCTTTCAAACAGCGGAGAATATTGAATTTTTTGATCCTCTTGGCCTATCGTATAAATTCTACACTCCAAACATCAGCAACTTTATTGAAAGCAGTGGGAAAACTATTATTCAAAATCAACGAAGAGTACAGGATTTAACGACTAAGACATGTGGCTTTCATGCACTACTCTTTTTCATGTTCAGATGTCGTGGCTATACCTACAAGCAGTTTCTCAACATCTACGTTGACTTACCTCGATTGAACGACTTTCTAGTGGAAAATATACTTACAAGCGTGTTTAATATTGATTTTGGTGCCCTACGAATAAAATGTTCTAAAAATGTATGTGAAATTGTTTATGAATAAATGAAGAATATGTATATACATGATAAAAACGACTTTTCTACTCTTTAGATTTCATCTTCTACTAGGTATAGGTATTTGTCGAGAACAACTAATGCAGGTAGATTATCTTAATTCACAGTATACTGATCCTGATGTGTTGTAATGTCAGGGTCACATTTTCTACAGTAGAGTGTAACTTCACTCTTGTCATATCTCTTTGTATAGTCAATGATACTATTCTCATTCATTCTGTAGAATTCACATGTTTCAATTTGTTTATTTGAAGCAATTTCACAAACAGTGTCCTCAAGTGTCGAATCACATTCCGTCACAGCCAAATAAAAATCAGTGGGCTTATAATCATAACACCCATTGTCTTCCCAACAATGACGTAGAAACCATTTTCTTTTGTTGTTCCAAAAGTTGAATCGCTGACCCGGCTCCTCCTCCCGGAACTATCTAAAACCCCGACGATACCAATCTCGTAGCAATAAACTAAAATCACGCTTAGGATTCTTTCCAATCATACCGGGATATGTATTCTCCCATTGATTACATTTATCATAGTGACAATTGGAGCATAGTTGCCCTCTAGGATGAGAGTCACGCACCTCTTCAAGACAGGAATTACAACCTTTAATTTGTATAGCATATCCTCTATGCAATATACACGGGTTGCATAATCTACGCTTTTCATCATACTCATCAATCATTGTGCAATTCTCACATGATGACCAGCTGCCCAGTGTGTACATATATAGTGGACATGTATGGAAAATTTTTGCATGTGTTGACACTCTCACTGCCACAATGAAACTTAGCTAGCAACAAGAACAAATTGAGTGGGATAGAGAGAGAGAGGAGTAAATCATCCTTGAACACCATCTTTCTCATGAAAAAAGTCCTAACTTTCTAAACTAGTGTTTAAAAGCATATCCACAATATCATTCTGCCGTGTCGTGATTAATATATCAATAAATTGTGTAAATGCATTTGGACCACAACGTAAAAGCTTCATGCAATAGTCTAATGATGGGGAATCAGTTTTCATTACATCGACAAGCATTCCCTGAGAAAATATCTTCCTTTGAATAGACAGCTCTAGAAAATCATCATCTAGAATCAAACGTTTTTTCATAAGCACTAGATTCCCCATGATTCGCTCTTTCTAAAATCTATCCATTTTTTCGAGTCCTAACACTCTCACAGCCAACTTCAGACTAACCAGAATTTTTTCTACTCTAAAAATATACGCTAGTCTACTATAGAAAGAAAAATACCTTTGATTTAGAAACAATTTTATTGAGCTTAATTACAACAATAATAATCACTGATTCATTTTGTTCTCTTCAATATATTTCACTAGCGCATCTAATGCTACCATGAAGTCTACTTATATGCACAATATTCAGTTTGGCAGCAAAACATAATTGCGCCTCCATTTTAAATTTGCTTAATGATATCACGTATCTAGCATACACATCGTCCCATTCAAGGCATAGTCTACAGCCTCCTGTTATTTCCACAGCCACATTTGGTACTCGTATATCTTTGCTGCTGCCGGCTCCACCATCAATCGTCAATAGTGTAAATGCTCCACTCATTTTCTCTACTAATATCCTCTCAAATAAACTATTCTCTCTGAATTTAATTCTCTTACTAATATGAATTGCAATGAAAATCACTCCTTTTATGTGAATCCAAAACGTATTTGACCACTTTATAGGTAAAGGATTGCTCGTTTTTTGCAATGTGCACGTGAAACTGTAGTGTATATTCTTGTAATCGTCAAACCTTTATACAGGTTACTACTAAAAGTTCAAATTCAGAAGTGAGTTAGCATCTAAACATTTTCTAAAATCCTATTACCTAATACCCTGAACCTTTCTAACATTTTAGAATTGTAAATTAAATTCGATAAATACTCCTTCCTGTTTGAAAGCAAGATGTTAAATGACTGCGGAATTTTCTAACAAATATGTTAGAAGATTCCCAATTTTTAGCCATGAATAGACTTTAGGTGAGTCAATAAGCAACGAATTTTTCTTTTATGATGTCCTTGGTATTTTAAATTTTCCCAGAAAAATTATTAGTAACGAAAGTGTTCCCAAAATCTTTCATTTTCTGTTTTTACGATTTATTACTTCTGAGGCAGCATTAGCAAATCATCCTAGCCTTATTCCAAAAGGTTATCTTTGCCGAGAATCTTAAAGATGGGAATATTTATGGAACAGCTCCATGAATGATTAGTTAACGCTTAGAGCGGTCTCTCAATAGAAGGGCTTACATAGGAGTAGAGACTTAATGGACTCTCGAACAACTTTTGAAAACCATTTTGGTCTTTCTACATCATGCTCATTTTTTCAATCTTCCCTACTTTAACCACCATTTATCACGTCTCTAAAACGCTTCTCAGTGTAGGGTCTTGTTTGTACATTTAACAGATATTTCTCATCTGTAATCTGACCTCCTCCCAGTGGCGGATCCAGAGGGGGGGAAAGGGGGTGAGCCCCCCTAACTGAGTCTAAAGTAGTGTAATTTACTTAATTAACGCAAGTTTGCGTTAATTAAACTTGCTCCTAACACAAGTTTATCAGATCAACCTATTATGCCCCCCCCCAAAAAAAAAAAATCTTGGATCCGCCCCTGCCTCCTCCTTAGTCATAGATGTGGCTCAGAGGGCTGTCCATCTTTACATAGTGTTCATTAAGTAAAAAGAAAACCTATCCACTTTCTAAAAGCAGGGGTTTTGATTTCAAAAGCGAATAACATAGTTCGTTCTAGTCAAAGACAATCATTATGAGACAATTTGATTTTATTTCTTAACGGAAGCAGCTCTGTCCAGGAATGGTTCAACATCTCAAGCGAAAATTTGCCTTGACAGTGTCAGTGATATTTTTACATAGCCGTTACAGGTTTATACATTACATGTTTATATATTTTTCAGGACTTCAAGGCAGTAGGTCTTGATCCAAAAGATCTGACGGACAGGTCTCAAGAGGATATCTGATCGCTCAAATCATTCCACTGCAAAAACCTACATAGCAATATTTTGTATAAAAATATGATTTGAAAGATTTCAATTAACTCTACTTAATTGGGTTGCAAAATTTTTTAGGATCTCTGGCTGCCCCAAAAATTTCCAGAATAATTTAACAAAAAGAAACTTAAATAATAAAAAAGAATGCTCAGTGCGTTTTTAATTTGAGCTATTCAGCTTGAATATCAACATTTTGATATTTCTACTGGGCAAAAAATTGTTCAACATATTTTAATGAAAAAGTTTCTGTAAAATATGCCTTGGAAGTATTAAATTAAATCAATTGAATTCCAGAGCGGTCCCTAGCTGAGCGGTTAGCACGCTAGACTTTAAATCCTTTGTCCGTGGGGACAGCGATTTGAGTCCTAGTGTCGCTGGTCATTTCGTATGGAAAGGGGGGGGGGGTCAGTGGTGTGAGTCTGTAAGCTCAACCAGAGTCGGTCCAGCCCTAAATGGGTACCTGGAGTAATCTGAGGAAGACAAACAGGACGGGTCCGCGAAAGTACAGGAAGGCTGGCCCCCAAATCTCAAGTACACTTCCTGGCTGAACGTCCATAAAACGGAAATATGTACGACCGGTAGGAACTGTAAAGTCAAGTGATGTATTCTTTCTATTCTTTTCATTGAAACACCAAAATTTTTAGAAACCCACCTCGCCGAACATTGCTTAGGAAACATTTTCTAGGAACAGTGGCTCGGTCTCTCCAAAGATGTGTCTACCATTTCTCTGACAATACCCTGGTCCACGCAGATGTTCATAAACAGGATGACTCTTTACAAGACTGACAAAACAAGACTTTACTGACTCTTTACGCTTCCCTATCCTGACAATGGAATTGCTTTCAGATAAAAAGTGGTCTGATGCCAGGATGGCCAATCTTAAGAGGTTTGAGGCTAGGGAGCCACTATTAACATCTCTATCGGATTTGATCCTTCCGGGCAAGAGAGCTGGGTGTAATTATTTTTTTTGAAACATCTGTTGATCATCCAGATCGATTATCCCTCTGCATAAGTCCTGTATTAGGCCTACTACCGAATATAGATTCCCATTTTTTAAAGTTCTTATAATGTGCTGGCACCACGCCAGAAGATCCAAAATAGGGCTTAGCGAGTTGCAGCACCGATCTGGAACGGTATAGCGATCGGAATCGGGTAGCTTTGCAATCTTTCAGTGATAGATCTGATGTGGCAACAATGGATAATTTCTAGAAGAATGTCAACTACATTCCCTCTGGCAAGTTATCTTTGTGTACATCACTGTATCCCAAGCCAATACGACGAACATCTAGACATATGGCACGATCGGATCATGTTTTGAAAAATTGCCTAGTGAGACAAAATTGACATCTTACACTAAATCAGAAATGGTAACTATTGTTTCTGTTAGTGTTAAAAGTAAAAGTTTGTTCAGAAAACAAATTAACGGTGATTAAAAAAAGAACCTGAAACCCCTTAAAAATGGCATTGGATCAAAATAAAAAGTGCATCATTGGAATCAGAAAGGTATAAAACATTTTGTAAGATAATTAGAGTCCCCCACCTTGAACAACAAAGGAAATCACTTTTTTGCCTGGGTAGCACTGATGTGTCCTTTTTACTTGATTTAACCAGGGCTAGCGAATTACCAGAACAACATAATGAGATGTTTAATGCCATATTCGAACAAAAATTAAAATTTTTAGTGCCCATTTTAAGTAAAAAAAATATAGGTGGGCAGTTAGCCCCCCCCCCCTCCTAAAGACCCCTTCTCCTAATGTCGTCCGATCAGTATTATGAGGTAACAATATTTTCAGCATTGTTGAATAGTTGAAAGGTCAAATAATTATACTTTTGGTGATGACCTGATACTCCATAGTACCTGGGAAAAGGGCTGTAATTTACAAAATTATGGTCCTACAAAATCCAATGGATTAAATTATATTAGTAGAGCACGTAGTTCAGTCGTAGTTCAGTTTGAATTAGGACGTCAAAGGTTGAAGTCCTCAAAGGGCTTTTTTTCAATCATGGTTTTGTGCCTTCTATATGATTATGTGGATAGCCTGTATTTGTTAAGGCAGACTTTGGTAATTCTTAACCAATGTTGTTTTTCCTACTGCCCCAAAAAGTCACGACTAACTGCCAAAATTTGAGCGTTTTTGTGCTTGATTTTTAATCTGATAATTTCTGGATGAAAAAAAATCACGTTTATTTTACATTTTCTTCTAGGATTTCGGAATAAATTAGATAAAGTTATTCGAAATCGTCAGCTCATTGTTTCCTATGGTTCCCATAGTCTTCAACGAAAGGGTTTTATATATACACTGAGTAGTATCCCCACAGGCACTTCCATGACAGCCCTAACCCCTTTCCCATGACAGACCTCTGACTTCAAACTACCCTTGTCAAAATTCTCATGACAGCCCTGGCAAAATTCCCATGACAGCCCTTGTAAAATTCCCATGACAGCCCCTGGCAAAATTCCCATCCTTGGCAAGAGTCCCGGGATGTTTCAATTATTTGAAATTTGGTTGGGATAATACAAAATTAGCATTGGATTCCAAGCGGTCCAATAGGCGTGGAGCTCCTAGTCCCTCACACCTGTTACCAACTAGCAAGATTTCCGCCCTGGCAAGATTCCAAGCCTTGGCAAGATTCCAACCTTGGCAAGATTCCCGCCCTGGCAAGATTCCCATCCTTGTCAAGAGTCAAGAGATGTTTCATTTACTTGAAGTGTGATCGGGATAGTAGGGAAATGAACAAGGGGGAACTCCTAGCCCTTCGCACCTGTACAATGCGGTCAGATGTTTCTAGCAGAGCCCTCTGACGTCACGGAAGACATAGGGAAATAGTATTGGATTTCTAGGACAGCCCTCCGACGTCACGTCAGCCATAGGTTCATAGTATTTCTACCGGAGCCCCCTGACGTAACGGTACACACCCCTTTTCCAAGCGCATGCCCTATTTCTAGGAGAAATTCCCAGGTGTTTCAATTACATGGAATGTGATCGGCATAATAGGGAAATAAACAGGGGGAGCTCCTAGCCCCTCGCATGTGCCCAATGCAGTCACCAGTTCTATTAAAGGGAACACACCCATCTGGACTCCATTATTGTAACAACACACCCAGTTTCAAATTGACAGGTATGTAACCCTGCGTCAGGAACCCATGGGGGAATCCCTGCTTGTAACGTAACGACAGCTCACGCCTTACGTAATGAATATGCAACACTGTCACGTAGTAATTTTTTTTTGCCCGAACACCCAAAACATTTTTTCTCATTAACTTAATGGTGGCTTACACATTATGTAAGGACATGTAAAGATGGCGTATCCATCACTGCAAGATAAAACTATTTTGACATTTTTCACCCAAAGGTGTCAAACATATTCTTTTTTCCGGCGTTTCATTTTTCGCTCGAAACACCTTTCATATTTTTTCTTTTCTTTTTCTATAGTTCTTGACCCCACCAGGACTCGAAAGGTCATTCCCCTCCAATTACATTGTGCCTTAATTGGAAGTATTAAACTGTTATTCACAGTATTTTGTATCTGGAACCATATTCTAAAATTAACCTACTGCATGACAACTAAGATTCCCCATCTCTGGCAAACAATAGAATGACGTATTACTCTCCCAATTTGATACGATCCAGGAGACAACCGCTGTCAAAGTATTAATAGCAATACAGACTAAGGAGTGGTTTAATTAAGTAATCTCCTTAATCGTCCAAAACAATACATCTTTAAAACACAGACATTGTAAATAAAAGGTTTTATTATTTCCAACAAATTGACAAGCAATTAAACATAGAAAAATGACAGCCAAAAACACATGACAAAAAATCCATATCATAATATACGCAAAAAAAAACAACCGTGTAGAATAGAAAATCAAGGTTCAAAGCATGCAACCCAGTGGGCTAGGAGGATGGGGAGTGATATTAGAGATGGATTTAAAGTGTTTTAAGAGCTTTTAAGGAAATACCCTTATTTCATTGAGATAAATTTATGGATATTTAAAACTTTTCTAACAATAGTTTCCAACCCCCATCTAGCATTCATTTTCAGAAGGCGCCTTGATAATAGATACAATTTTTAGGCACTATTGAGGTATTTCTGAGAGCCTTTAACGAAATACTATATTTTTGAGACAGGACAATACAAACGTAAGATCAAAACACGAAAAGGCTTAAAATGGGATAAAATATTAAATCAATAACACGCATAAATCAAAGAAAGATGGGGGGCTCCTAGAAGGCAATTTTAGAGAAGGGGGTGTTATCAGAAGTAAAATTTTAAACACCATTGAGGTAATTCTGAGACCCATTAATGAAATAAAACGTTTTTTGAGACAGGACAATGCAAACGTAAAATCATAACATGAAAAGTCATAAAATGGGATAAAATATATAAACAATAATCTGCAGAAATTAAAGAAAGATGAGGGATTCTAGTAGGCAATTTTAGAGGACGGGATGTTATCAGAAGTAAATTTTTACGCACTATTGAGGTATTTCCGAGACCCATTAGCGAAATACAGCATTTTCAGACAGTCAATGCAAACGTAAAATCAAAACATGAAAAGGCTAAAGATGGGTTAAAGGCTTAAAATGGATGCAACCCCAGGGGCATTTTTCAATAAAAATATGAAAATGCGCAAAGTGGGAAAATTCTTGTTCCCACCCATCCCGCGTGCTCTGGGGGAGTTTTATCGCTGTCTACTCATTCCGGGGGCAGAATCCGGCCATCCCTTGTGCTGTAGGGGAGTCTGGTCTGTGTCTACTCATTCCGAGGAAGTAATCTGGACTTCAGCTAGGCAATAAAGGAGATTTAAAAATAGTCTTGCTCGAGATGATTTAAAAGTAGTAATAATAGGGAAATTATCATTGAGTTTCTACTGCAACCCTCTAACGTCACATCATCCCTGTTTCTAGCGGTCAAATGGCAAGATTCCAGCCCTGGCAAGATTCTCGGCTTGGCAAGACTCCCACCCCTGGCAGACCACCAGGGATGCCGCACGTTCTATTATTTTTTCTATAATGGAATGATTCCTAGCAATTTTTTGGTATATTGTTTTTCTTCCGGGGGAAGGTCCCCAGGATTTCCGTGATCAGGTCTAATATGAGTGACCCCATTGTATCTCACAAGCTAGAGTAAATGGACCCCATGGGGCTCCAGCACGACAAGCACACGCGAGTGCTGTGTAATAACGGCGTTGCGCATCTTAAGCAATGACATCTAACGGGAGATGTTTAAAAATCACCTTACGAGAAGGATAGATACCAAAACCGTTAAAAGTATACTTACGACACAGAGCGGATTAGAACTGCCTCACTGTTTTCACACCGGCACCAGCCCTCCACATGACACCAAGCCTCACCCCCTGGGACATTTGCAGCCCTTTTCGTTCCGAAAATAAACTTCTGGGATCTAAATTAAACAACCTTTGTTTTTTTTTTACTTAAACTGTGGGGGCTCAGTATTTCATTGCTAGAACATGTTACTCCAAAACAATTCACGACACAGAGTATTTAAATCACTTCTCGGGCTTTCCTTCTGTCGGTAATGATGTTACAGGTTGACCGCGATTTTTACACTTTGCCCTTGATTTCTACGGTGGTCTTGATTTCTAGGGTTACCCCTGATTTCTATAGTTTGCTCTGTTTCTTATGAAATTGTTAGGGTTTCATTGTTTTGCTAATGATTGCACAGAAGTTGACCATAATTTCAAGACTTGCATCACAATTTCGATGGTATGGCCTTGATTTCAATGACTTGGTCCGGAGTTTTAGGGTTGACTCTATCATGTAGATAAGTACCTTATGATGTTTCTTCGAATACACTGCCCTTCTAGGCTTTAATACTTCAAAATGATCAGACACAATCGTTTTCTCACTTGTTGTTATATAAGAACGTTAGGGAATATGATTTTTTTTTTCCTGGAACACCAAGCATTCCTGGGTTTAATTTTTCTTGACAATAAGCAATAATCAAGTTCTGCTACCCCTACGACACCAGTCATCATCAGTGTAGGCGTCTTCTGACGTTTGGAACATAAAAACACAAACACTAAAAAACACTTTCTTAAGAGTAACAATTTTTTCGTTTATCACAAGTATCATGGTAGAAGTAGCAAGTTTTCCTTCACACTAACAAAGTTTCTCATCGAAGTAAGAACTTTTTCATTAATACTAACAAACTTTTATCTAACACTATCAAATTCCTCTTAGAAGTAACAATTTTTTATGATAACAACTTTTCTGTCAGAACTAGCAAGTTCTCCTTCACACTAACAAATCTACCCATCGAAGTAACAACTTTTTCCTTAATACTAACAAACTGTTACTTAACACAATAAAATTTCTCTCTTAGAAGTAAAAAATTTTTATAAAAGCACCAACATATCAGTCAAAGATAACAAATTTCTCTTAGAAGTAACAGGTCTTTTCTTAACAGTAACAATTTTTTCTTAATAGCACCAACAATTTCATCAATGATAACAAATTTCTCCTAAAAGTAACACTTTTTCGTCAATAATAACAAGTTACCTGTTAGAAGTGACAAGTTTTTGTCAAAGATACCAAATTTTTCTTGGAAGTAACAATTGTTTCTTTATCATAACAATTTTTCCGCCAGAAGTAGCAAGTTTTCCTTAACACTAACAAATTTTTTCTTCGAAGTAGTGACTTTTTTCCTTAATACTAACAAACTTTCACCTAACACTATCAAATTTCTCTCATAAGTAACATTTTGTCGCCACTGATAACACGTTTTCTGCTTCAACTAGCAAGTTGTCCAGCAAAGATAACAAATTTTTATTGGAAGCAAAAGTTTTTCGTTTATGATAACTCGTTTATGATCTTTTTCTGTCAGGAGTAGCAAGTTATCCTTAACACTAACAAATCTTCTCATCAAAGCAACAACTTTTTACTTAATACTGACAAACTTTTACCTATCACTATCAAATTTCTCTTAGAACAAACATTATTTTCGTTACGATAACAAGTTTTCTGTGAGAAATATCAAGTTTTTCTTATCATTAATAAATTTCCTCTTCGAAGTAACATCTTTTATCTTAATACTAACAAACTTTTACTTAACACACTCAAATTTCTCTTAGAAGTAACAGTTTTTTTCTTAACAGTACAAATTTCTTCTAACAGCGCCAAGTTTTCCATCAAAGATAACAAATTTCTCATAGAAGTAAAAAATTCGTCAGTGATAACAAGTTATCTGTTAGAAGTAACAAGTTTCCTGTCAAACTTACCAAATTTTGCCTTAGAAGTAACAATTTTTGTTATGATAACAATGTTCTGCCAGAAGTAGTAAGTTTTCCTTAACACTAACAAATTTTCTCTTCGAAGCATCAACTTTTTTCATTAATACTATCAAAATTTTACCTAACACCATCAAATTTCTCTTAGAAGTAACAATTTTTTATGATAACAACTTTTCTGTCAGAACTACCAAGTTTTCCTTTACACTAGCAAATCTTCCAATAGAAGTAACAACTTCTTCCTTAATACTAACAAACTGTTGCTTAACACTATAAAATTTCTTTCTTAAAAGTAACAGGGTTTTTCCTTAGCAGTAACAAATTTTTCTAATAGCACCAACATATCAGTCAAAGATAACAAATTTGTCTTAGAAGAAACAGGTATTTTCTTAACAGTAAATTTTTTTGTAATAGCACCAACAATTCCATCAATGATAACAAATTTCTCCTAAAAGTAAAAATTTTTCGTCAATAATAACAAGTTATCTGATAGAAGTGACAAGTTTTCTGTCAAAGGTACCAAATTTGTTTTAGAAGTAACAAATTTGTCGTTATCATATTGAGTTTTCTGCCAGAAGTAGCAAGTTTTCCTTAACACTAACAAATTTTTACTTCGAAGTAGCAACTTTTTTCCTTAATACTAACAAACTTTTACCTAACACTATCAAATTTCTCTCAGAAGTGACATTTTGTTGCCACTGATAACACGTTATCTGCTTCAACTAGCAAGTTGTCTAGCAAAGATAACACTTTTTCTTGGAAGTAACAATTTTTTCGTTTATGATAACTAGTTTTCTGTAAGGAGTCGCAAGTTATCCTTAACGCTAACAAATCTTCTCATCAAAGTAACAAAATTTTCCTTAATACTAACAAAATTTTACTTAACACTATAAAATTTCTCTTAGAAGTAACAGGTTTTTCTTATTAGTAACAAATTTTCTCTAATAGCACCAAGTTTTCTGTGAAAGTTAAAAAATTTCTCATTGAAGTATAATTTTTTGTCAATGATACCAATTTTTCCGTTAGAAGTAGCAAGTTTTCTGTTAAAATAACAAGTTTTTCTTAGAAGTAACATTTTTTTCGTTTATTGTAACAAGTTTCTGTAAGAAGTAACAAGTTTTTCTTAACACTAACAAATTTTATCTTCGAAGTAACAACATTATCCCTTAATACTAACAAAATTTTACATAACAAACTCAAATTTCTCTTAGAAGTAACAGTTTTTTCCTAACAGTAACAAATTTTTTCTAATAGCACCAAGTTTTCCGTTAAAGATAACAAATTTCTCAAAGAAGTAAAAATTTCCGGTCAGTGATAACAAGTTATCAGTTCGAAGTAACAAGTTTTCTGTCAAAAATACCAAATTTGTCTTAGAAGTAACATTATTTTCGTTATCATAACAAGTTTTCTGTCAGAAGTATCAAGTTTTTCTTATCATTAACAAATTTCCTCTTCGAAGTAATAATTTTTTCCTTAATACAAACAAAATTTTATTTAACACACTCAAATTTCTATTAGAAGTAACAGTTTTTTTCTTAACAGTAATAAATTTCTTCTAACAGCACCAAGTTTTCCATCAAAGATAACAAATTTCACATTGAAGTAACAAATTTTCGTCATTGATAACAAGTTATCTGTTAGAAGTAACAAGTTTTCTGTCAAACATACCAATTTTGTTTAGAAGTAACAACTTTTTCGGTATGATAACAAGTTTTCTGCCAGAACTAGCAAGTTTTCCTTAACACTAACAAATTTTTCTTCAAAGTATCAACTTTTTTCATTAATACTATGAAACTTTTACCTAACACTATCAAATTTCTCTAAGAAGTAACATCCTTTCACCAGCGATAACATGTTTTCTGCTTGAATAAGCAAGTTGTCCAGCAAAGATAAAAAATTCTTGAAAGTAACAATTTTTTCGTTTATGATAACAAGTTTTCTGTCAGAAGTAGTAAGTTATCCTAAACACTTACAAATCTTCTCTTCGAAGCAACAACTTTTTTTCCTTGACAGTAACAAACTTGACAGTGACAGTAACAATTTTTCGTCAGTGATAACAAGTTTTTTGTTAGAATTTGAAAGTTTTCTGTTAGAGTTAGATTTCTCTACGTTTAATTTAGGTTCATCTAACTTAGGTTAACACGAGCGCTCATGTTAACCTAAGTTATATGAACCTAACATTAAAGTAGAGAAACCTAATTTTGACAGAAAGTTTTCTAATTCTAACAGAAAACTAGTTATCACTGACAAAAAATTGTTACTTCTTAGAAAAATTTGTTATCTTTGACGGGAAACGTGGTGTTATTTGAAAAAATTTGTTACTGTTAAGAAAAACATGTTACTTCAAAGAGAAATTTGATAGTGTTAAGTATAATTTGTTAGTATTAAGGAAAAAGTTGTTACTTCGATGAGAAAATTTGACAGTTTTAAGGATAACTTGCTACTTCTGACAGAAAACGTGTTATCATAAACGAAAAAAATTTTACTTCTAAGAAAAATTTGATATTGTTAGGTTAATGTTTGTTAGTATTGAGGAAAAAAGTTATTACTTCGAAGAGAAAATTTGTTAGTGTTAAGGAAAACTTGCTACTTCTGGCAGAAAACTTGTTATCACTTAAGAAAAACTGTTACTTCTGTAAGTTATTTGTTATCTTTAGCGGAAAACTTGGTGCTATTGGAAGAAATTTGTTACTTCTAAGAAAAAAACTGTTACTTGTAAGAGAAATTTGAGTGTGTTAAGTAGAAGATTGTTAGTATTAAGGAAAAAGTTGTTACTTCGATGACAAAACTCTTTTGTGTTAAGGATAACTTGCCACTTCTGGAAGAAAACTTGTTATCATAAACGAAAAAATTGTTACTTCAAAGAAAAATTTGTTATCTTTGCCGAGCAACTTGCTAGTTCTAGCAGAAATCGTTTTATCACTGGCGAAAAATTGTTACTTATAAGAGAAATTTGATACTGTCAGGTAAAATTTTGTTAGTATTAAGGAAAAAAGTTGTTACTTCGAAGAGAAAATTTGTTAGTTATAAGGAAAACTTTCTACTTCTGGTAGAAATCTTGTTATCATAACAAAAAATTGTTACTTCTAAGAAAAATTTGGCATCTTTGACAGAAAACTTATTACTTATAAGCGAAAGCCTGTTATCACTGACGAGATATTGTTACTTTTATGAGAGATTTGTCTTATCTTTGACGGAAAACTTGGTGCTATTAGAAGAAATTTGTTAATGATAAGAAAAAAACTTTTACTTCTAAGAAAAACTTGAGTGTGTTAAGTAAAAGTTTGTTAGTATTGAGGGAAAATGTTGTTACTTCGAAAGGGACAATTTGTTACTGTTAAGAAAAACTTGCTACTTCTGACAAAAAACTTATCACAAACTAAAAAATGTTACTTCTAAGAAAATTTGTTATCTTCGACAGAAAACTTGCTAATTCTAACGGTAAAATTGTTACTTCTATGAAAAATTTGTTATCTTTGACAGAAAACTTGGTGCTATTAGAAAAAATTTGCTACTGTAAAGAAAAACCTGCTACTTCTAAGAAGTAAAAGCTGGTTAGTATTAAGGAAAAAAAGTTTTACTTCAATGAGAAGAATTGTTACTGTTAAGTATTACTTGCTACATCTGAAAGATAACTTGTTATCATAAACAAAAAAATTGTTACTTCCAAGAAAATTTGTTTTCTTTGCAAGACAACTTAGTAGTTCAAGCAGAAAACGTGTTATCGCTGGTGAAAACATGTTACTTTTTAGAGAAATTTCAGAGTGCTAGGTAAAGGTTTGATAGTTTTAAGGAAAAAAAGTTTATACTTCGAAGAGAAAATTTGTTAGTGTTAAGGAAAACTTGCTACTTCCTACAGAAAACTTGTTATCATAACGAAAAAATTGTTACTTCTAAGAAAAATTTGGTATGCTTGACACAAAGCTTGTTACTTCTAACAGATAACTTGTTATCACTGACGAAAAAGTGTTACTTCTTTGAGAAATTTGTTTTCTTTGACGGAAAACTTGGTGCTATTAGAAAAACTTTGCTACTGTTAAGAAAAAACTGATACTTCTAAGAGAAATTTGAGTGCTCTAAGTAAAAGTTTGTTAGTCTTAAGGAAAAAGTTGTTACTTCGAAGAGATAATTTGTTAGTGATAAGGAAACCTTGCTAATTCTGACAGAAAACCTGTTATCATAAGGAAAAAATTTTTACTTCTAAGAAAAATTTGATTCTTTGACAGAAAACTTGTTACCTCTAACAGATAACTTGTTATCACTAACGGGAAATTTTTACTTCTTTGAGAAACTTGTTATCTTTGATGGAAAACTTGGTGCTATTAGAAAAACTTTGCTACTGTTAAGAAAAAACTGATACTTCTAAGAGAAATTTGAGTGCTCTAAGTAAAAGTTTGTTAGTATTAAGGGAAAATGTTGTTACTATGAAGAGAAAATTTGTTAGTGTTAAGAAAAACTTGCTACTTCCTACAGAAAACTTGTTACCATAAACGAAAAAAATTGTTACTTCTAAGAAAAATTTGTTATCTTTGACAAAAAATTGCTACTTCTAACGGAAAAATTGGTATCATTGACAAAAAAACGATACTTCTATGAGAAATTATTTATTTATGACGGAAAACTTGGTGCCATTAGAAAAAATTTGTTACTGTTAAGAAAAATCTGTTACTTCTAAGAGAAATTTGATAGTGTTAGGCAAAAGTTTGTTAGTATTAAGGAAAAGATGTTACTTCGATGAGAAGATTTATTATCATAAATTGGTTATCTTTGACAGAAAACTTGCTACTTCTAAAGGAAAAATTGTTATCATTGACGACATTTGATTTTGATTTTGCGTTTGCAATGACTGTCTGAAAACGCTGTATTTCGGTAATGGGTCTCGGAAATACCTCAATAGTGCGTAAAAATTTACCTCTGATAACAAACCCTCCTCTAAAATTGCTTGCTAGAAGCCCTCATCTTTCTTTAATTTACGCATATAGTTGTTTAAATATTTTATCCTATTTTAAGCCTTTTCATGTTTTGATTTTACGTTTGCATTGTCCTGTCTCAAAAAACGATGTATTTCGTTAAAGACTCTCAGAAATACCTCGATAGTGCCGAAAAATTTACCTCTGATAACACACCCTCCTTTAAAATTGCCTGCTAGAAGCCCCCCATCTTTCTTTAATTTATATATGTTATTCTTTTTATATTTTATCCCATTTTAAGCCTTTTCATGTTTTGATTTTACCTTTGCATTGTCCTGTCTCAAAAACATAGTATTTGATTAAAGGCTCTCAGAAATACGTCAATAGTGCCTAAAAATTGCATCTATTGTCAGAACGCCCTCTTAAAATGAATTCTAGACGACGGGTGGAACCTATGGTTAGGATATTTTTAAATATCCATAAATTTATGTCACTGAAAAAGGGTATTTCCTTAAAAGCTCTTAAGAACTTTAAATCCATATCCAATATCACTCCCCCTCCTTCCTAGCCCCCCGGGTTGCATGCTAAGACCCCCGATTTTCTATAATACACAGTTTTTTTGCGTATATAATGATATAGCTTTTTTTGCCGTGTTTTTTTAGCTGTCTTTTTTCTATCATTTATTGCGTGTCAATTTGTTTGAAATAATAAAACCTTTTATTTACGATGTCTGAGTTTTTAAGATGTATTGTTTTGGACGATCAAGGAGATTACTTAATTAAGCCACTCCTTAGTCTGTATTGCTATTAATACATTGACAGCGATTGTCTCCTGGATCGTATCAAATTGGGGGAGTGATACATCATTCTAGCGTTTGCCAGAACTGGGGAATTTTAGCTGTCATGCAATAGGTTAATTTTAGAATATGGTTCAGGATGCAAAATACTGTGAATAACAGTTTAGTCCTTCCAGTTAAGGCACAATGCCATTGGAGGAGAATGACCTTTCGTGTCCTGGCGGAGTCAAGAACTATAGAAAAAGAAAAGAAAAAATATGAAAGGTGTTTCGAGCGAAAAATGAAACGCCAAAAAAAAAGTCTTGAAGCCTTTGGGCAAAAAAATGTCAAAATGGCATTATCTGGCAGTGATGGATGCGTCATTATTACGTGACCTTACATAAAGTGTATACCACAATTAAGCTAATGAAAAAAACGCTTTGGGGGTTATGGACGAAAAAAGTATCAGAAGTGAGCTGTCGTTACTTTACAAGCGTGGATTCCCCCGTGGGTTCCTGACGCGGGGTTACATACCTGTCCGTTTGAAACGGGATGTGTTGTGAAATCAATGGAGTCCAGAGGGGTGTGTTCCCTTTAACAGAATTGTTGACTGCATCGTGCACGTGCGAGGGGCTAGGAGCTCCCATTATTTATTTCCCTATTATCCCAATCACATTCCAGATAATTGAAGCACCTGGGAACTTCACCTAGAAATAGGGCATGCGCTTGGAAAAGGGCTGTGTACCGTGACGTCAGAGGGCTCCGGTAGAAATACTATGAAATTTTGGCATCGGAGGTCTGTCCTAGAAATCAAATACTATTTCCCTATACCTATCGTGACGTCAGAGGGCTCCAGTAAAAACAGCTGACCGTATTGTACAGGTAAGAGAGGCTAGGAGCTCCCCCTTGTTAATTTTCCTATTACCCCAACCACACTTCAAGTAACTGAAACATCTCTGGACTCTTGCCAACGATGGGAATCTTTCCAGGTCGGAAATCTTGCCAAGGTGGGAATCTTACCAAGAATGGAAATCTTTCAAGTCAGTAACAGCTGGTAGGGACTAGGAGGTCCACGCCTAATAAACCGCTCGAAATCCAATACTTATTTCGTATTATCCTGACCACATTCCAAGTAATTAAAATATCACGGGACTCTTGCCAAGGATGGAAATTTTGCCAGGGGCCGCCATGGGAATTTTACCAGGGCTGTCACGGGAATTTTGCCAGGGCTGTCATGGGAATTTTTCCAGGGCTGTCATGGGCATTTTCATAGGGGTGTTTTCACGTCAGAGGGCTGTCATGGTAAAAGGGATATGGTTGTCACGTAAGTGCCTGTGGGGATATTACTACCCTGGTATTTATTCGGGGGGGGGGGTAACTCATTTGCCGATGAAATCGAACTAGCAGGAAAAAAGAAAGACATGGGTAGCCTGTTCAAGAACCTCCGCGATCTCACAGAAAATAAAACACCAGCATTGGGACCCGTCCTATCCAGGGATGGGACACTTCTCTCTGATGAGGGTTCTTGTCTCGAGCGGCGGAAGGACCACTTCTGCTCACTCCTGAACAACACGAGCCCGTCTATGCCTCCTACTGATAGTCCCAGCCAGCCTGGCAGTCCAAGATCTGAAACAGATACTCCTCCGGACGAGCCTTTCAGCCCCTCAGAAATTGGAAATGCAGTAAAAAGGCTCAAGAACAATAAAGCTGCCGGTATCTGTGGCCTGAGTTCGGAGCTGCTAAAATATGCAGGTCCTGTTATGCTCCTGTTTCTCCACACCCTGTTCTCTACAATCTGGCAAACCGAGATAATTCCCGAAGATTTGCGGAAGGGTGTCATTATCCCTTTACGGAAGAGGAAAGGTTCTAGAAGCGACTGCTTGAACTACCTTGGAATAACCCTACTGTCTGTCCCGGGAAAACTTTTCTCAATGGTCCTGCTAGATCGATGTCGAAATATCATTCGTAAAATCCGGCGACCGGAGCAAGCTGGTTTCATGTCGGACCGTTCAACCATCGAGCTGATTTTTACGATCCGACAAATCATAGAAAAAGCCACGAAGTTCCGACAAAAAGCTTTTTTTACCTTCGTCGACTTCCGTGCTGCGTTCGACTCAGTGGACCGAGAAGCTCTTTGGCGGATTCTAGAATCGACAGGCCTCCCTGAGAAATACTGCAGACTCTTCAAAGCTCTACATATCTTCAGATGGCTCGCTTCTTTCTGAACTACAAGCGAGAATATCCAAAGCGTCTTCTGCCATGGGCAGACTGAACCGTCACCTCTGGCGAAAACCGAACATCAGTCGCACAACGAAGCTGCGGATTTTCAACGCCCTCGTCGGCTCTGTGATGCTCTATGGAGCTGAGACGTGGCAAGCTTCAGCCGCAACCCTCAAGGCAATTGATGTCTTTCAGTCGAAGAGCCTGAGGAGGATCGAAGGTGTACGATGGTTCGACTTTGTCAGCAATGAGAAACTGCTGCAGCCCACCAAGCAGTCTCGGTTTTCAACCCAAGCAGCCGAGCGAACACTACGATGGTTCGGACACCTACTTCGAATGCCTCCACACATACCTGCGAAAACGATCCCTTACTTCGATCCTGTCAAAGCCGGTTGGAAGCGACCTCGCGGCTGACCGAAGAAACGATGGTCTGACAGCCTGTCCGAGTTCCTGACGATGGTAAATATCAGGTTGAGCGATGTGCAAACGCTTGCCATGGCGGATGGAGGAGGCAGACGTCACTCTCTACGCCGAGCAGTGCCCGGCAGGAGACATAAGTCAAAGTAAGTCAAGAATTTATTGCTGATAAATATTCGGACGTTTTCTATGGTGGTTTTTTTTTGTAGGTGGGGTTTTCCCGGGAAGTGTTTTCCGTGGGGTTAGAAAGTTTTTGTGGGGTCTTTCCAGGAGAATATTTAGAAGGAGGGATGACAATTTCATATTATTATTTGAAATCTACCAAAAATTAAATAAAGAAAACCAACTGGAAGTAAGGAACAAAATTAGAACTTAAAAAGAACAGAATTCGCTCTGTATATGAAGGGGAGGAGCTTCCCCCAGTAAAAAAGTAAAATAGATCACGGCAGTGTTTTTTCTAAATTAAATTTAAATTCAAAACGGGCAAAAATTAATTAAAAAAAAAACAAAGCTTTTCTAAGGGAAGCAAAGAGCGAAGTTGAAACTTAAAACGAACAAAAATTATTGCTTCACAGTCAATCTAATATACATCGATAAAACTAGAGCGAATAAAAAAAACTGACAATATTTCTCCATATTTGTATGATTATAGAAAACTAGCGCTTTACTGAAGAAACCCAAAGGCCAGTATACAAAAATAAGAATACTGATTTATGAGTCAAAAGCGAGTATATAGCCTGACAACAACACACTAATCTATAACGCTATTCATAGTCTTACACCAGTTTGATATAAGTAATTTCAAAATTATCTGAAAACTTAAGAATAAAAATAAATATTATTTTAATAGCCACAAAGTCACTAAACAGCACACACAAATAATAGATTGATTTATCAGGTAACATTTTGGTCTCAACAGCTATAATACCAATAGTGAGTAATATATAATTTTAAAGTGTAAAAATCAGACGTTAGTGTTATACGAAATGAAGAACAAATCAATCGCAATATGAACTCTGGAGATCCAGTTATTTCTCTTTATATAACGGAATATTTCAAGTTATGAAACAAATTCTAATGCTAGTTTATTGTCCAAACACTATCAAGATGACCTCATTCCGGACATTTCTACAAACTGATCATGAAACGTCCTTTTCAGAGCCGAAACGTGATTCAATCATTGCACTGACCTCCTTGTGCAGAAGAGATACCAAATTACACAAACAAAAAAAAAAAAATAAGATAAAGCAACAATCCTAAAATGTTTTATTTTTTCCAAAAGTATCCTTAATCGGTTTGTTTCTATTCACTGTGCCAAAACTCCTAAATTATTTTGTGTTTTCACTAAAGCGCTAGTTTTCTATAATCATAAAAACATAGGAAAGTATTATCAGTTGGTTTATTTGCACTGGTTTTATCAATGTATATTAGATAGACTGTGAAGCCATAATTTTTTTTTCGTTTGAAGTTTCAACTTCGCGTTTTGCTTCCCTTAGAAATTTTTTTTTTAATTAATTACACACAAGAGGAGATGCCCCGCACTTGGTACTGGAAGAACAGCTTTGTAAGATATTGTACTTCTATTTGGAATATTCTACATCATCTACATGTTTCGACAACATCGCTTTCTATAAAAACCTTATATGCCCCCAGGGTATAAGTTACAACCCTAGCCCTGTGAGCTCAGGGGAGGGGGAGGGGTCATCCTAAAAAACATAATTTCAGGAACTTAAAACTACGTTGAAAAAAATATCTATCTAAAAATTTTGATTGTTTGTGCTTGGGAAAATGGTGAGCGTGAGAGGGGGTTAGTTGCCCTCCAATCATTTTCAACTGTTTAAAAGGGCACTAGCCATTTCAATTTCCAATCGAATGAGCCCTTTTTGAGGTTTCTACAACAACGCTTTCTATAAAACTTTTATGCCTACAGGGCACAACTTACAACCTTTGCCCTGAACGCTGTGGTGAGGGGAGGGGGGGGGGGGGGGTTGTCATCCTCAAAGACCTAATTTCCAAAACTTTCAACTATTTTGAAAAAAATGACTTTCTAAAAATTTTGATTGGATGTGTTTGAGGAAAAAGTGGGCGTGAGAGGGGGGTTAGTTGCCCTCCAATCACTTTCGACTATTAAAAAGGGCACTAGGCCTTTGAATTTCCAATCGAATGGGCCCCTGTTCAAGTTTCTACAACAAAGTTTTCAATAAAAACCTTATATGCCCCCAGGGCATAACTTATAACCCTTGCCTTGATGACTTTTTGGGGAGTTTCCAGATCTTTCAACTGCGTTGAATAAAATGGCTATCTTAAAATTTTGTTTGGATGTGTTGGGGAAATGTTGGGCTTGGAAGGGGTGTTAGTTGCCTTCCAATCACTTTCGACTATTAAAAAGGGCACTAGAAATTTCAATTTCCAATCAAATGAGCCCTTTTTGAAGTTTCTACGACAAAACTTTCTATAAAAACCTTATATGCCCCTGGGGCATAACTTAAATCCCTTACCCTGAGGGCTTTGGGAGGGTTTGTCATCCTCAAAGACCTAGTTTCCGAAACTTTCAACTACGTTGAACAAAATGTATATTTCAATACTTTAATAGGATGTGTTTGGAGAAAAGATGGGCGTGAGAGGGGGTTATTTGCCCTCCAACCACTTTCGACTATTAAAAATGGCGCTAGCTTTTTGAATTTCCAATCGAATGAGCCCTTTTTCAAGTTTCTACGACAAAGCTTTCAATAAAAACCTTTTTAACCCCAGGGCACAACTTACAACCTTAGCCCTGAGGGCTCTGGAGGGAGTGTCATCCTCATAGACCCAATTTCCAGAACTTTCAACTACGTTGAACAAAATGGTTATCTGAAAACTTTGATTAGATGTGTTTGGGAAAATTGTGGGCGTGAGAGGAGGGTTAGCTACCCTCCAATCACTTTCGACTATTAAAAAGGGCACTAGCCCTCTCAATTTTCCATTGAATGAGCCCCTTTTGAAGTTTCTATGACAACGCTATCAATAAAAACCTTATATGCCTCCGGTGCATAACTTACAACCTTTGCCCTGGGGGCTCTGAGGGATTTGTCATCCTCAAATACGTAATTTCCAGATCTTTCAACTACGTTAAACGAAATGGTTATCTCTAAACTTTAATTAAATGTGTTTGGGGAAATGGTAGGCGTGAGAGGGGGCTAGTTGCTCTCCATTCACTTTCGAATATTAAAAACAGCACTAGCCCTTTCAATTTTCAATCAAATGAGCCCCTTTTGAAGTTCCTACGACAAAACTTTCTACAAAAATCACACTTGCCCTCAGGGCACAACTTACAAGCCTTGCCCTGAGGGCTCTGAGGAAGGTTATCATCCTCAAAGACCTATTTTTTAGAACTTTCAACTACGTTGAACAAAATGGCTATTTCAAAATTTTGATTGGATGTATTTGGCAAAATGGTGGGCTTGGAAGGGGTGTTATTTACCTTCTAATCACTTTCGACTGTTAAAAAGGAAACTAGCCATTTCAATTTCCAATTGTGCCCTTTTTGAAGTTTCTACAACAACGCTTTCTATAACAGCCTTATATGCCCCCAGGGCATAACTTATAACCCATACCCTAAAGACTGTGGGTGGAGTCTCCTGCTCAAAATAATTTGCAGAACTTTCAACTGCTTTGAACAAAATGGTTATCTCAAAATTTTGATTGGATGTGTTTGGGGAAATGGCGGGTTTGGAAGGGATGTTAATTGCCTTCTATTCACTTTCGACTATTAAAAAGGGCACTAGCCATTTCAATTTCCAATCGAATGAGTCCTTTTTGAAGTTTCTACGACAATGCTTTCTATAAAAACATTATATGCCCCCAGGGCATTACTTACAGTCCTTGCCCTGGGGGCTTTGGGAGGGGTTGTCATCCTCAAAGACCGAATTTCCAGATTTTTCAACTACGTTGAACAAAATGGTTATTTCAATATTTTGCTTGGATGTGTTTGGGTAAAAGGTAGGCGGGAGAGGGGGGTTAGTTTCCCTCCAATCACTTTTGACTATTAAAAATGGCACTAGCCCTTTGAATTTCCAATCGAAGGAGCCCTTTTTCAAATTTATAAGACAAAGCTTTCAGTAAAAACCTTATATGCCCCCAAGGCATAACTTACAACCCTTGCCCTGAGGGCTCTAGATGGGGGGGGGTGGTTGTCATCCTCAAAGAGCTAATTTCCAGAACTTTCAACTACGTTGAACAAAATGGCTATCTCAAAATTTTGATTGGATGTGTGTGGGGAAAAGGTGAACGTGAGAGAGGGGTTAGCTGCCGTCCAATCGCCTTTGACTATTAAAAAGGGCACTAGCCATTTCAATTTCCAATCGAATGAGTCCTTTTTGAAGTTTCTACGACAATGCTTTCTATAAAAACATTATATGCCCCCAGGGCATTACTTACAGTCCTTGCCCTGGGGGCTTTGGGAGGGGTTGTCATCCTCAAAGACCGAATTTCCAGATTTTTCAACTACGTTGAACAAAATGGTTATTTAAATATGTTGTTTGGATGTGTTTGGGTAAAAGGTAGGCGGGAGAGGGGGTTAGTTTCCCTCCAATCACTTTTGACTATTAAAAATGGCACTAGCCCTTTGAATTTCCAATCGAAGGAGCCCTTTTTCAAATTTATAAGACAAAACTTTCAATAAAACCTTATATGCCCCCAAGGCATAACTTACAACCCTTGCCCTGAGGGGTCTGGGGGGAGGGGGGGTGGTTGTCATCCTCAAAGACCTAATTTCCAGAATTTTCAACTACGTTGAACAAAATGGCTATCTCAAAATTTTGATTGGATGTGTGTGGGGAAAAGGTGAACGTGAGAGAGGGGTTAGCTGCCGTCCAATCGCCTTTGACTATTAAAAAGGGCACTAGCCATTTGAATTTTTTAACGAATGAGCCCTTTTTGAAGTTTCTACGACAAAGCTTTCTACAAAAGTCTTACATATGAGACTAAGAGAGGAAAGAAAATAATAAATGAAAATAAAAAAAAGTAAGAAAAACCTTATATACCCCCCAGGGCATACATTACAACCCTTGTCCTTAGGGCTTTGGGAGGAGTGTCCTCCTCAAAAACATAATTTCTATCTGGAAATCAACTACGTTGAATATAATGACTATCTTAAAATTTTGATTGGATTTGTTTGGGGAAACGGTGGGCGTGGAAGGGGTGTTAGTTGTCTTCCAATCACTTTCGACTATTAAAAAGGGCACTAGCCATTCCAATTTCCAATCGAATGAGCCCTTTTCGAAGTTTCTGTGACAACTCCTTCGATATTAAGTGTCCTGGTCTAAAGGAAAAAATAAATAAAAAAAAAGACATTATGCCAACATCGTTCTTTACTTAGGCAGCGCTATTGCACTGCCTATTATTGTACCTCTATTTGGAAAGGTCTGTTTCAAAGCCTCTCTGTCCATTCCTTTAAAAATATATATAATTCCTTCAAAAACAAACGGTTAACTAAACACACTTGCCCTCAGGGCACAGCTTACAACCCTTACCCCGAGAGCCCTGAGGGGGGTTATCATCCTCAAAGACCTAATTTTTAGAACTTTCAACTACGTTGAACAAAATGGCTATCTAAAAATTTTTATTGGATGTCTTTGGGGAAATTTTGGGCGTGAGAGGGGGGTTAGTTACCCTCCAATCAGTTTCGACTATTATAAAGGACACTAGCCCTCTCAATTTCCAATTGAATGAGCCCCTTCTGAAGTTTGTATGACAACGCTATCGATAAAAACCTTATATGCCTCCAGGGCATAACTTACAACCTTTGCCCTGGGGGATTTGTCATCCTCAAACAAAAAATTTCCAGAACTTTCAACTACGTTGAACAAAATTGCTATCTCTAAACTTTCATTGAATGTGTTTGGGGAAATGTTAGGCGTGAGAGGGGGGGTAGTTGCGCTCCATTTACTTTCGACTATTAGAAATGGCACAAGCCTCTTCAATTTCCTATTATATGAGCCTTTTTTTAAGCTTCTACGACAAACCTTTCTAAAAAAAACCATATATGCCCCCAGGGCATAACTTATAACCCTTGCCTTGATGACTTTTTGGGGAGTTTCCAGATCTTTCAACTGCGTTGAATAAAATGGCTATCTTAAAATTTTGTTTGGATGTGTTGGGGAAATGTTGGGCTTGGAAGGGGTGTTAGTTGCCTTCCAATCACTTTCGACTATTAAAAAGGGCACTAGCCCATTTCAATTTCCAATCGAATGAGCCCTTTTTGAAGTTTCTACGACAAAACTTTCTATAAAAACCTTATATGCCCCTAGGGCATAACTTAAAGCCCTTACCCTGAGGGCTTTGGGGGGGTTTGTCATCCTAAAAGACCTAGTTTCCGAAACTTTCAACTAAGTTGAACAAAATGGATATTTCAGTACTTTAATAGGATGTGTTTGGAGAAAAGGTGGGCGTGAGAGGGGGGTTAGTTGCCCTCCAACCACTTTCGACTATTAAAAATGGCGCTAGCTTTTTGAATTTCCAATCGAATGAGCCCTTTTTCAAGTTTCTACGACAAAGCTTTCAATAAAAACCTTATTAACCCCAGGGCACAACTTACAACCTTAGCCCTGAGGGCTCTGGAGGGAGTGTCATCCTCATAGACCCAATTTCCAGAACTTTCAACTACGTTGAACAAAATGGTTATCTGAAAATTTTGATTAGATGTGTTTGGGGAAATTGTGGGCTTGAGAGGGGGGTTAGCTACCCTCCAATCACTTTCGACTATTAAAAAGGGCACTAGCCCTCTCAATTTCCCATTGAATGAGCCCCTTTTGAAGTTTCTATGACAACGCTATCAATAAAAACTTTATATGCCTCCGGTGCATAGCTTACAACCTTTGCCCTGGGGGCTCTGCGGGGTTTGTCATCCTCAAATACGTAATTTCCAGATCTTTCAACTACGTTAAACGAAATGGTTATCTCTAAACTTTAATTAAATGTGTTTGGGGAAATGGTAGGCGTGAGAGGGGGCTAGTTGCTCTCCATTCACTTTCGAATATTAAAAACAGCACTAGCCCTTTCAATTTTCAATCAAATGAGCCCCTTTTGAAGTTCCTACGACAAAACTTTCTACAAAAACACACTTGCCCTCAGGGCACAACTTACAACCCTTGCCCTGAGGGCTCTGAGGAAGGTTATCATCCTCAAAGACCTAATTTTTAGAACTTTCAACTACGTTGAACAAAATGGCTATCTCAAAATTTTGATTGGATGTGTGTGGGGAAAAGGTGAACGTGAGAGAGGGGTTAGCTGCCGTCCAATCGCCTTTGACTATTAAAAAGGGCACTAGCCATTTGAATTTTTTACCGAATGAGCCCTTTTTGAAGTTTCTACGACAAAGCTTTCTATAAAAGTCTTACATATGAGACTAAGAGAGGAAAGAAAATAATAAATGAAAAATAAAAAAAAGTAAGAAAAACCTTATATACCCCCCAGGGCATACATTACAACCCTTGTCCTTAGGGCTGTGGGAGGAGTGTCCTCCTCAAAAACATAATTTCTATCTGGAAATCAACTACGTTGAACATAATGGCTATCTGGAAATCAACTACGTTGAACATAATGGCTATCTTAAAATTTTGATTGGATTTGTTTGGGGAAACAGTGGGCGTGGAAGGGGTGTTAGTTGTCTTCCAATCACTTTCGACTATTAAAAAGGGCACTAGCCATTCCAATTTCCAATCGAATGAGCCCTTTTCGAAGTTTCTATGACAACTCCTTCGATATTAAGTGTCCTGGTCTAAAGGAAAAAATAAATAAAAAAAATAAGACATTATGCCAACATCGTTCTTTACTTAGGCAGCGCTATTGCACTGCCTATGATTGTACCTCTATTTGGAAAGGTCTGTTTCAAAGCCTCTCTGTTCATTCCTTTAAAAATATATATAATTCCTTCAAAAACAAACGGTTAACTAAACACACTTGCCCTCAGGGCACAACTTACAACCCTTACCCCGAGAGCCCTGAGGGGGGTTATCATCCTCAAAGACCTAATTTTTAGAACTTTCAACTACGTTGAACAAAATGGCTATCTAAAAATTTTTATTGGATGTCTTTGGGGAAGTTTTGGGCGTGAGAGGGGGTTAGTTACCCTCCAATCAGTTTCGACTATTAGAAAGGACACTAGCCCTCTCAATTTCCAATTGAATGAGCCCCTTCTGAAGTTTGTATGACAACGCTATCGATAAAAACCTTATATGCCTCCAGGGCATAACTTACAACCTTTGCCCTAGGGGGTTTGTCATCCTCAAACAAAAAATTTCCAGAACTTTCAACTACGTTGAACAAAATTGCTATCTCTAAACTTTCATTGAATGTGTTTGGGGAAATGTTAGGCGTGAGAGGGGGGTTAGTTGCGCTCCATTTACTTTCGACTATTAGAAATGGCACAAGCCTTTTCAATTTCCAGTTATATGAGCCTTTTTTTAAGTTTCTACGACAAACCTTTCTACAAAAACCATATATGCCCCTAGGGTATAATTTATAACCCTTGCCCTGAGGGCTCTGAGGGGGATTATCATCCTCAAAGATCTAATTTACAGAACTTTCAACTACGTTGAACAAAATGGATATCTCAAATTTTTGATTGGATGTGTTTGGGGAAATGGGGGGCGTCAGAGGGGGGTTAGTTGCCCTTCAATCACTTTCGACTATTAGAAAGGGCACTAGCCCTTTCAATTTTCAATCGATTGAGCGCTTTTTGAATTTCTACAACATCACTTTCTAAAAAAAAGGCTTATATGCCCCAAGGGCATAAATGAAAACCCTTGCCCTGAGTACTGTGGGGGGGGGGTGTCATCCTCAAAAACGTCATTTCCAGAATTTCAATTATGTTGAAAAAATGGCCATATCAAAATTTTGATTATATACGTTTGGGAAAATGGTGGGCGCGAGAGGGGTTAGTTACCCTCCAATCATTTTCAACTATTAAAAAGGGCACTAGCCATTTCAATTTCCAATCGAATGAGCCGTTTTTTGAAGCTTCTACGACAATGCTTTCTATAAGAACCTTATGTGCCCCCTGGGCATAACTTACAACCCATGCCCTGAGGGCTATGGAGGGGAGGGAGGGGGACTGTCGTCCTTAAAAACCAAATTTCCAAGATTTTCAACTACGTTGAACAAAATGGTTATTTAAAATTTTGGTTGGATTGGTTTGGGGAAAAGGTGGGTGTGAGAGGGGGTTAGTGTCCCTCCAGTCACATTCGAATATTATAATGGGCACTAGCCGTTTGAATTTTCAATTGAATGAGCCCTTTTTCAAGTTTCTATGACAAAGCTTTCAATAAAAACCGCATACGCCCCCAGAGGCTAACGTATAATCCTTCCTCTAAGGACTGTAGGGGGAGTGTCCTGCTCAAAGATATAATTTCCAAAACTTTGAACTGCGTTGAACAAAATGGCTATCTCAAATAATTTTTTTTTTAATTTATATGGATAGGAATAAGTTTTTTGTTCAAAAAGTGAAAGAAGAAACAGAACATATTTTTCAATCTTTTGTGTTTAATGGCCAAAATCATTTTGATGTACCCTGGCCAACGCCTCTTTCCTCTGTCACTTAAATCACGAAACATGTCAAACGGTCATTAACAAATGCACGCAATAACTAGTTTACACACAATATTTCATTTGGCTAGTAATCATTTTCAGATTATGAATGTCATTCTTAGATCAGTTAAAACAACAATATGAAAATTTAACTGAAATTGCGTCACTACGGGAGTCAAATTTCGTAAGCTATTTGTCGTTGTAGAGTAATTGACATAATTTGACTAGATAAGAAAATTTGTGTTTGTTTTGTGGCTCTTTTCTAAGATTCAGCCTAATCGAAAATAAATAATTAGAACTTGGAAAAAAAAATTTGGTACAGACAATATCCCTAAAACTAATTTTAATTTAAGTAAGTTATGAAAAATTTGGAAATGTAACTAGACAAAATTTTATAAATTTAAGCCAAACAATGTCTTTTGATTTACCTCTGCTCTCTATATCGAATTCAAAATTCGAGGCCCAATTCCAAGGCTATATCCAGGGGGGGGAGGGGGGGGGGTACCCGGTTTGAACACCCCCCCCCCCCCCGAAATTTTTTGCCGAGTCGAAAATTAGTAAAACCTTAGTAAAAATTAGTAACATTAGTCGAAAACCGAGTCGAAAATTAGTAAACACACCCACCCACCCAACCCCCCCCCGAACAAAAATCCTGGATCCCTTCTTGCCCAATTCATCCTTCAGTACCCCTTCAAAGTTTCAAATTGATACCAAAGCTGTTCCCAAGATACTACTGATACACTATTTTGATAACCTGTGTAGCACATTGCCTTACGCTTTACCTTCCTCAAAGGGAATTAGATCAATGAAAACAATGAATCAGGCCTAAAACTCACCCTCTTTACTCATACACTGGGTTTTCTGAATTGGAAAACAACGGTAGTAGGGACCTTTTGTTTTTTAGCATTAACATGAATAAGGCTAATAGCGCTAATAAAATTAATTTAGAAGACCGTTCTATTTTTCTTACTCATTTGAATATTAGAAAAACACCTACTACAGGTCCAAGATCTTTTTTCAAGGTATTTTTAACATCTTTTAATCTCCTTATATCTTTTAATCTCTTCTAATCGTCTTATACTTGAAGTAAGAAATGGTGATGTCCATAACTTATGTATAATCTTTTTAAAGTGTAAAATCCATATAACCTTTATCATTTAAGGCGAGACTTTAATTGTCACATGGTCCTTCTTCCTTAGAGTTTAACATATGCCTTTTCTGGTACCTACATTCCTATATTTTTTTTTTTATTTAAATTTAAGTTTCTACAAATAGGCCTACATTAAAAGTTACTACATCAGCGAGCATTGACTTAGAGCTATTTAAATCTTTTTGGTACCTTAGATATATCCATGAGCTGAATCTTTAATTAAGCTCCCAGCTCAACACAGCAGAGTAACGGTTAGTTTTATTGCGATGTGGAAAGGGTGACATGTTGATAAAAGACATCAGATATTTTTAGGCCAATATTTTTCGGCGAAATATTTGGTTGCTTTGGTGTCGCTTAAAAACCAAAAAATTCCCACAAAACGTCATCTTCGAGATGCTTTTAACTAAGGAAATAGCAAGCAAGTAATATCAATTGCAAACAGGGGTGGATCTAGAGAAAAATCTTGGGGGAGGCCCAAGGTGACAAGGGTGCCTATGAGCAAAATCTTGGGGATGGGGACCACTTTGACAAAGGTGTCAATAACTGACCAAATTGAGAAATTTGTTCTGAAAAAGAGTGAAAAAACAAGGAAAGAGGGCGCCGGAAAAAATCTTTGGGGGCCCAGTATCCCCTCTGGCCCTCTGGATCCGCCAGTGATAGCAAGCACATCCCACCTACAATTTTGTGATTTTTTTACTGTTTCAAAAGCTTGCTTATGGCAAGAACCGGCATCAAATATCGCGATTCGGCCTCCCTGATCTACGAGAACAAGTGACTAAGCTTGCGGAAAAGCTGTCGTTATCTGCAGGTCTTACTGCGCACCATATTTTACGTCATTTTATGTAAATAATTGTTAAGTGTGCGAGTTTGCTTTCTTTTTTTTTTTTTTTTTTTTTTGTTCTTGATGTACTCCACTTCTTTTTGTTCATAGTGGGTAATAAATAAATTATTATTATTATTCTGGGTTTGTGATAGTAACATATTAATTGAGACTGCATTTTCTTACCCTCACAAATCTTGTGTGTACAATTTCTGCTTTCCAACCAGAGTGTATCACTTTTTTCAAGTGGACATTTTCTTTGATGCACATTTGATAATGGCGGCAATTTGGAAATCATACTCGTCACATTTACCAAATGTCGTATATGTTTTAAGATACCTATTTATATAAAGAAAGATAAAAAACTACTATTAGGACTGTAATTTTTGCACAAAAAAGATATAATTTGCAAAAAAAAAGAATAATAAAAAGACCAAGGCAAAGACTTAATTTTTTCTTATCAATAAATTTCTGGATCAAGGCAAAGACCCTGCAGCAGTTCCGTGGACATTAAGAAAGTATTCAGTTGCATGGCTTAAATACTATTTACCGCAATTATTAATCAAATCATTATTGTAATAGTTGATTTTTCTTATTGTTCAAAAGCAACATTTAGAAAAGGTAAACAATAGTTAATGATAGCAAATTTAATACCAAAAAAGTGGTTTTTGGCGTCCCACAGGGTTCTATCCCGAGAAGTCTTTTATCAAAAATACATATTAGTGACCATTAAATTGTTCCAAAAAGAACCGCAAAAAGAACCGACGATTCTTTGCTTAGATTCTTTGCTTTCTGTGCTCAGAAGGTTACTGCCTGAGTTTGATATGTCAGCGGGCGATGATAAATTAATTTAAAGATTTGCAGATTATACAATAATTGCTCAAGCTGATGAAAAAATGCGTGAATCACTGAAACATCCTTCATATGAAAAGAAAGTCAATACTAAATGGATGAATTGATGAAATTGGATGAATTCTAGATAACTTTAAAACCTATGTTTGGGTTTTTCCTGGAACTTGTAGTTAAGGTAACTCTTTCTAAGAAATAAAGACTTCTACAAGAATTGTACCGAGGCTAGAAAACTATTTGCTAAATATTTGGGTATTTACGTAGACAAAAATCAACCATGATATATGATTGGTGCAATACCAAAGCATTGTAATACCATAAAAATTCTTCGGCTTCTGTGCTTCTCACTTATGCAGTCGCATATATAGTACTAATCATTAGATTGAATTTCAATGTTCCTGTCATTCGACATTCTTTACGTACTATCTTGCTCGATTTGTTTATAAATTTCTTTATTATTTACTGAATTCAAGTTTTTCGAAACTATTTTTGCAGGTAGAAATATGCCAAGGGGCATCTCGCTTGTTCCCGATATTTTGCAGATGTCCTAATTTAAATAACCTGGATAAATACAGTGTCTTTTGTTACCCTCTGCTCTTCCTGCAACTTTGAACTTGATTGCCAAGCTGGTCCCAAGATAAGGCTTGTACACTATTTTGATAACTTATGCACGCATGATGTCTTTCGATTTACGTCATTACTTAACCGTGAATAGATCATGCACTAGGAGCTTATAGTCGCAAGGGGGCTGATATTGCCAAAATTTTGAGGTGCATCATAGACAAAACATTTCTATTCCTACCCTTAGTCTTTCCCCAGGTCTAACTCAAGGTCTAATCCCCCTATTTGACACTCCAAAGAAGTTTCAATTCAATCCCCCAAGGCGTACCTGATTTATTGCATATACGCTTTTTTTGTAACATAGGTACACATATTATTTTCTGTTTTACCTTACAGCTTCATTATAAATAAGTTTTAAGTTCCCCAGGGGACCATGCTGTAAAAGACTTTTGATGGTTTAAGACAAAAAATGTTTGCCCCCTTCTCCCGAAACTCTGGAAGTTTCAGTTCAATCCCCTAAGCTGTTCTCATGGAATATATGGTACATGGGACAGGAGCGGATAGTTAATTAGTATTATCAGGAAATATTGAAAATTTTGAGATGAGATACCAAAATTCTAAACATTAAAAAAATTTCCTAGCAAAAGTGGGCATTTTTGGTTTGTAGCATAATATTTTCAGTAAAAATAATGACATATAACTAGCGAAATTTAATCTTAGCAAAAAGTCTGTTTTATGGATGTCATGAAAAAAAATTGAGACATATCATAATCTTCACTAGAAGTATCGCATATAATCAGTCTTGACAAACAGTAGTAAGACTCACGCTCATAGTTTGCATTAATTCAACAGACGCTAAAATGAGCACTTTCTTATCAAATACAAACAAGCACGACATATGATACTTTTTATCAAACCTTTATCTCGACCTGAAAACGACTAATTAACTAGATTTTATCATCTAGTTTCGAAAAAAAGCTCCATGGCAAACGGAATTTCCCAAAAGATATCAGAAATGAATATTTCGTGCGTGTTTTTCTTTTTATTATTCAGTTTTGCTTATTGTGTTGCCATAGATAACAGTGATCAGTTCGGAGATAGTGATCATTTTGGGATTGATAGTGACAGATTTCAAGCATATTTAGATGCTGATGGAAAACTTGTTTTGCCTGATGGCTCATATTTTGATGAGGTTACTGATCAGAGTGACATTGATTCTCGGACTTACGCTAAAGAGCCACACCTTCGCAGCTACTTTCTTAACCATTGCAAATATAAAGTGCTGTCTCCAGTTCCTACAAATAGCAACGGGTCGAATATATTCCGACATGAATCATTTTCCCTCGTTAGTTCACCTCCAGCCAGGGACAATTGGGAAGTGCCTGGTTGCTACTATAGAACTCTTGATAAGTTGAACCTAGTCTGTGCAAATGAAAGCATTACTGCAGTTCCTACCGAATTGCCAAAGCGACTGGATACGCTGGAACTCTTAGACACGTCTGTAGAGAATATACCTGGATGGACTTTTAACCAATCAACTATCAAAATGCTGGTTCTAAAAAAAAATTCAATAAATGCCATTGACAAAGAAAGCTTCAGTGGTATGCAAGGACTCCTATATCTTTCGATAGAAAGGAATAACCTTAGCACACTGAGGCTGGAAACTTTTTCTGAACTGAATCATCTGATAGTTCTTACACTTCAAAATAATCGGATTCAGTTTAGAGACGGGAATTTAACTGATGCAACAATCTTACCTCAATTGCTTTATCTGAACCTAGCGTACAATCCCATTAAACGACTTACAAGGGATATATTCCAATCTCTTCGGGAAAGCCAGCTAGAAGACCTCAATCTTCAAGGTTGTTCTTTGGAACTAATTGATCCAGGTAATTGATCCCGGCTCCAAAGACTTTCCTTGGAGCTGGAGTGGTAGTAGTAAATATTCGTCGCCCATCTTGCATACTATTGTATATGCCAAAAACCTGGTTACGGACTTTGTAATTTCAATACCGAAAGATCCATTTTGAAATTATTCAGGTACTTACAAAGTCCACTGAATTCTTCTTAAAATCTGAATTCATAATTCTGAAGATTCTGAAAAGGTCCAGATGGCTCTGAACTGGTTTTTCAGTTCATTCAAGGCAAAGTAATTCAAAATACAATTTTTGGCTAATATGATAGCATGCACGCGCAGTAACGTATTTAGAATGTTACAATTCTTCATTAATGTATTGCATTTTTTCACATAAAGCAGCTGGAAAGCGGGAATTTTGATTTATTTTCTTGGATTTAATAAAAATTTTCGTAGTCTTGGCTATTATTGCTTATAAGCAAATGTTTGCAGAGCAGCAGTTGAAATCAATCTCTAAAATAAAAATCATTATGATTTTGGTAATATATTACCTGCTGTAACAAACTTATTGAAGCGTTAAGCGACTTGAAATTCTAACATTGGTTCAACATTTTCTTCCACTTCACCCCCTTCAAAGTGTCTACTTTTAACACCTCCAAAAAAATTAAGTCATAAAAGAATAATTATTTCTGACTGATTTATATTTCTCTCTCCCACTCTCTCTCTCTCTCCACTCTCCTCTCTCTCTCTCTCTCTCTCTCTCTCTCATCTCTCCTCTCTCTCTCTCCTCTCTCTCTCTCCCCAAGATTACTCTCTTGCTGTGAATGCTTGTTAATCTTAAAGCTACATAGATAGTAATATAGAAGAGATTATTGAAATATTTAAAAGAAGGTAAAAGAACGTCCATGGGGTCCAATAAAATCTATACCATTGATGTCAGCGAGCCTTATATGGATGGTTTCAAGCTACATTCTGACATGAAAATCTGTATTTTTCAGACAAAATTTATCACGGATACGAGTGTGCTAGCTGCTTGACGGTCAGTCACGGATGTCAGTTCTTTTTGGAGGGGGTGGGGGATTCGTAGGAATAGCTGATTGTAGAATATAGTAAAGGATTCATTGTGATGAAAAATAAAATTTTAAGAGTTCTTTTCAGGTAATAAAACCCATTGCGATTAAGCAAATTACTGCCTGAAAAAAAAAACAATTTTGACCTGTGTAAGGCTGAAAGAGTATCAAGTAAAGATTCTAATTTAGCCAATCTGCTTAGAGCTATGGAAAGCTGATTTTAAAATATCTTAGTTTCAGAGTCCATGCTGCTCAGTGGAGCTGTATTTGATCACGCCAAATGAAAAACAACTAGAGACCATTTATCAAGCAACACTAGCGGTTGCACAGCATTACAAATCTGCGCAACAGCTATTAAGGGAGGGGCCAGTGGATATGTTCATAGGGGGGCAGAGGGGTACCTACGAAAACAAAAAGAACATTTGTCGCAAAAAAAATCGAACTATTTATTTCAGGGCTATGGAAACTTTGAAAACTCAAACTTGGGTTTTATTCGGTTTTTAGTTTTGAAGCCAAGTAAATTATATTTTCTTTTTTTCTTATAATCATGTTATGATTATATATCAATTTTTCTTTTATATAAGATTCTCTGTCCAGAAAAACTTCGAATTTTCTAAAAATATATAATGTATATATTTATGATATATATATACATATATATATATATATATATATATATATATATATATATATATATATATATATATATATATATATATATATATATATATATATATATATATATATATATATATATTATATATATATATATATATATATATATATATATATATATATATATATATATATATATATATATATATATATATATATATATATATATATATATATATATATATATATACATATATATATATATATATATATATATATATATATATATATATATATATATATATGATTCTGCTCTTCTATAGCAAGACATAGGGAGCTCTGCTAATTTTCTGACCAAAAATTATTTTCATCAGAGACATACCGTGTAATATTTAACCAATGGCGTATATTCTTTGCTTTTTACTTCAGTTTGAATTCATCAAAAATTCGAACTATTCATATCGGGGCTACGGAAACTTGATAAACTCAAACTCGAGCTTTGCTTGGTTTTTATTTTTAACGCCAAGTAAATTAAATTCTTTCTTTTTTCTTTTATATAGGATTGTATGCCCAGAAGAACATTTGAATTTTCTAAAAAGCATTTAATATACATATATTGCTGTAATGAGGGAACAGCGATCGCTAAACTCTTATTCAGTATGTGCACAGGTAAGACTGTCTGCAATTGTTCTTAAGCTAACAGGGCTGCACAGGATGCACAAGGTTTTTATTGTTTGGGTCGCTAATCTTGCCCGGGCGTTTGCTAGAAACAGCCCAGCACTAGAAAAAGATCGTTCGCCTCTACAACTACGGATTTTATTGATTTTATCGACAATTACAGATTTTTTTTTTTGATTAGCAAGGTAAATTTTTCCGAGTTTTTACTTTGAATAGGGGCTATTCTTTCATTTAAAAATTAAATGCAATAAATGAAGGCTTTTCTCAATGCACTGCTGTGCAAAAATTAAATTTCAGTTTCAAGAGTTGGGTTTGGTTTTGACGGAAAACTCCTCGCATTTAGGGAATCTTGGGTATGCTATTATGAAAATGAAATGAAAATAACGAGATACATCCATGCTAAAATCTAGCAGAATGGTTCCGAATATGGGGGGATGTGTTTGTCCCCTACTCAATTACCACTCTTTAAGCAAAAATTTGACTGTTGGTCCCAATGCTGTCAGATTGACTGTTAAACACTAAGTCCATTGAAGTAAGAAGCGTTTTTTAAGCACTACAAACTTAAGTGCAAAAAGTGTGGGTTCAGGGGTTGGGAGCCTCCTCTCATATATACCATAAATTTGGTTGTTTTCTTTTTCAATTATGATCTTTACTTTCATTTGGAAACGGTGTTTTTTGTTGGTATTTTATGAAAATAAAAGAAGAAATCTATTTAAGTGTTCTTTTTATTTTTTTTTTAGGATTCATATATTTTTTTTAGAATCGTTTTCCTTTTCAGACGCATTTGCACCTCTACGGCGTCTTCGCCATGTTGACCTGTTCGACAACCCTGGTCTTCTGACTTTATTTGACAAGTTCTTCCAAAGAGCAATGCCCACAATCAGACAACTCGGACTAGGTTACAACCTGCTGGACAAAATTCCAAACAGCCTTTTAAGTGATGTCAGCTGGACGCTAACTTCTCTTAACCTTGCAAGGAATTCATTTTTTAGACTGCGTAACAACTCCTTCCCATTAATGCCCAGATTAGCCACCCTCGTCTTAGAAGGCTGTGGGATAAGCATTATTGAAACTGGTGCTTTCAGAAATCTACCAAAGCTTACGACACTGTACATAGGTAGAAATAGGTTAACCCAACTTCCTCCAGCACTTACAATACCAACTTTAAGACTACTAAGCATCAGAGAGAACCCTGATCAGGAACTAGAGGGTGGAGCCAGCTTCAATATAAATAATGGGTTCAATGGTATGTCGAATCTGGTTTGGATTGATATGAATTATATGAGACTAAGTGAGATTCGAGCACCCGCATTTTATAATCTAACCTATTTAACCGTTCTTCTAATAAGGGGGTCAAACGTCCCGAAAGTTTATCCCGGAGCGTTTGAAACTCAGATTAGTTTGAAGTTCTTAGACCTTGGCGAAAATGTTCAAGTAGATGTTTTCGGTGAAGGTGTATTTCAAGGCTTGCAAACGTTAACTAATCTTTTTCTTGATCGGAACTACATAACCCTAACTGCAAGAGATAAACTAACTGCTGATGATCTAGTGAGAACATTTATACCCTTAGAGAAATTGGAACGGCTTTACGTCGCACACAACGGCGTTGTAAGGTTTGAACCAGCGATTCTGATGGCCCTTCCTCAGTTAGAAGTACTGGATTTGCATGGCAATAAACTAGAAAAGTGGCCTCTTGGCACTGTAGAAAACGTAACAAATATTAAGATCATCGATTTATCTATGAATTCCATCAGCTTTCTGGACAATGGAACTTTTAATGAATTTATGAATCTGAGATCTATTGACCTTAGCGAAAACCCACTCATCTGTCATTGTGGGGTAAGAAAGCTTATTTTTTAATAAAATTAAAAAAAATTCCGAAGATTTGATAGGAAAACAGAACCTGAAGAAGGAAAAAGAGAAATGAAAATAAAATGATCTAATAGAAAAATAGTCAGTGGTGTCATTGACGAAAAAGTAGGGGTAATTCTTTTTTATATTCTCTGGGAGGGGGCAAATTTACCGGTTTTTTTCAGTATAATATTAAATAGATACTTTTCAACGAGAATACTGCCCTCCGAAAAACAATGCATATTTTCAAACCTAGAAGGCCAAAAATTCTAAGTGTAGTATGCCCTCATTTCCCGACACTGATGCTAACGAAAATGCTACAAAAAAAGCCAAAGAAAATGCTTTTAGCAAAAGAACAATCGGAAAAAGGAAACAAAATTGTTTTGTTTTCTTACGTTTCACAAATAACCTTTCACCCAAATGACTCTTGTCCTTATCTTTTGCCATCCATCCTTGACTACCAAGCCACGGCTCTGCTACGAGGTTGACAACCTTTGGTCTGGTGGGTTTGGTCGCGGAGCGGATCTACCATCCACCTTGAGTAGATTGACAACTTCTTTTGGTGACCAGGGTAGTATCAACTCTTTTGGGGAACGTTTTGTTGAGTTACAAAGTAATCCTTTAGATATTGAAATTATAATTAATAATACAGTTGGAAGTAGAAATCAGAAGAATAATGATCCTAATTCGGCTAATAAAAGTAAGTATGTTTCACAACTAAATTGTTCTGTCTCCTCTGAACGAGATGGTATTTTCTTTGTGCTTCACCTTAACATTCAGGGACTTTGCTCGTCTTTTGATGAGCTGAAACGAATAATTAGTGGTGGAACTCCTGATATTATTGGATTATATGGAACTTTCCTGGATTCAAATATGGATATACTTTGAGATATTCCAGGATATAGGCTGAACAGGAAAAAATGGCGAGAGGTGGCCTTGCCCTTTAATTTGATGATCGTCTTGCCTACAACCCCTAAAGTGATTTGAGCAGAAATCACGAAGGAATCTTTGAATCCCATCTTATTGAGATTAAGACAGGGTGTAAGGATTTAGCTGTAGGTTTGGTTTACAAGTCCCCTAGTGGATCTATTCCATCGTTTATGAAAATTCTCGAAGAGGTTTTGGACTCAGTCCAAAAGCATCCTTGTGAACTAATCCTTATCGGCGATTGTGACCTCAACCTCCTGGATCAAAATTCTGCTTCACCTATAGATTTTGTCGATGATGCTCTCTTGGGGAACTCTACCTTCAGTTTGTATACCGACCCGAGCTACTGAGACGCATGCGTCTCTTATTGATAATATTTTTTCGTCACTTGATGTCTTGGATAATTCGGTACTGGTTAGTGATATTTCCGATCATTTTACCGCTATTTCCAGACATAAGAGTGCTGATCAAGCGCAGCGTATAGCATCACCATCTAGTCTCCCATTTTTCTGTTTTAGTGATACTGAGCTGAGTCTACTTGATCCTCATCTGACTGATCAGCCATGGAACAGTTTGGTTTCTGAATCAGATTTTAACCGCTCTTTTGATTTCTTTTATGATTTAGTTAAAGAAGGTATCCTAGGAGTTTGCCATGGACAATACAGGTGTCCTAGAAGTTCGAAATGGATAGCACCGCTGAATCCATGGATGACTCCAGGTCTCCATTAAAGCTGAAAAAGGAAAAGTTATTTGTGGAAGCTTTACAAGGCTTCGTCATCTGTAGCTCATCATCAGCGGTTCAAGGCCTATAAGAGTATATTAAATTCTCTGTGTCGGAAGGCTAAGTCTCAGTATTATCATAGAAAATTTTCTGAGTGTGGAAAGGATGTTAGGAAGACATGGTGTTTAATTAATTCGGTTCTTAGACCTACTCCCCCTTTGCCTTCAGTTCCAAAACTGCTGATAGTCGATGGTAAAACCGTCCAAGGAGAAGAACATGTTAAGCTAGAGCTTACCTCTTATTTTGCTAATATAGGGAAGACAAATGCTTCCTCTGCAAGCTCTGTAACTTCTCGTTGCGATTTCGGACCCTCATGTCTAAAGTCAATGGTCTTGAGCCCTTTTCCTGAGTTTGAGGTAGCTCGTATCATGAATAATCTTAAAGGATCATCGTCTTCAGGGCCAGACAGAATTCCTACAAGGGTTATTCATGCCATTCTGCCAGCTATTCTGTCACCACTGGCTAAGCTTGTCAATCTGTTTTTTGAGATAGGAATTTTCTCTGAATCAAGCAAGCTAAGGGTATAGTGCTGTATAAAGATGGTTCTCGGACTGATCCTGCAAAAGTAGTATAAAAAATACAGGAGCTGGACCACATCATTAATTAATCCAATTTACCCTCTTTTCAATTGAATTCACCCCATTTTAAATGAAAATTCCCAACATTTTAACACTTGTCCATCATGAGCTTTAACATCAAAAAAAGTCTTCTGAAATAAGAATTTTTGATGTAATTTGAAAAAATATTCCATTATTCTTATGCTACTGATAAAATGTAATAATTTAATATTTATTAGATAGTTCAATATACTACTAATTAAGTTCAATATCAATATCTAGATAATTATTATTATCTTTCCCTTTTCTTTCAATAACCTTTAAACTCATACCTTTATCTTTTTGTACTTTTTTTAATTTCTTTTCAAAATCAGCTGCTTTAGAATCAAATCGTTTTGGTGCAAAGATATCAACCATTTCACCCACAAAATTAATAATAATAACCAGTTTATTACCATATTTAGTTGCTACGTTTTTCAATGCTTTAATTGTTTATTCTATTCCAATGTCTAAGTCTTCTTTCTTAACGGTTCGATTGTATTTATTTTCCACTTTCATTTCTCTTAAAAGTTTCTCCATTTATTTGTAAATTATTTTATTAAACAAATTTTCTGAATCGAAAATAAATTATAGATTAACATTTAATTTATAGATTAACATGTAATTTATGATCAATAACCTTGGCATTATTCCCAAGAATCTTTCACTTGGTGAAAGATTTCTGTAAATAATGCCAAACACGCGACAAAAACACCTGTATGTATCTAACGCATTTGTCAGCGCGTAGCCTTAGCCTTCTATAAAAAAGAATTTTTAAAGTTTTGGAGAATATAGTGTGGAAAGTAATATAGGAAAAATAGGCTTTATTTTGACTCAACTGAATTAGCTTTACAGTATTTATACCCATTTAATTTCACTTGCTTCATATACTTTTCACGAGGAAAAAACTGTAATGTTTTCCGTAATACATTTTCTCGTTTAATTATTTCTTCATTAGTCAATTCACCCGATTTGTACATAGCAAGCAATTCTAAATAGAAAGAATAAGCAGTTTTATACTCAACCTTTCTTTCTGCTATTCTTAGATATTTTTCAAGTATTTCAATCAGAACTGTGCCAAGACTTAAAGAATCAAGGGGTAACATAGCAAAAGCAGATAAACCTAAGTACTAAATATAAATTTAGATACTAAGAAAGCATTACTAACACTTCCATAATATTTACTACTTCTACGATAAACAAATAATCGTTTCTCTAATTCTTCTTCCATTTATATTAAGAAATAAAATCTAAATAAAATTTTGTGGATCCACTCCCTTAAATCTTTTTTTAATATACTCTGCACATAAATGTCCACAATTGACATCACTTAAATTTTGTATTGGGATAGAATGATAAGCAATTGGTTTACTTGAAGTCTTTAAATATTTTACTATTTCATTTCCTGGCGGAATACCAAACGAGCCAAAGAACTCTACAAATAGATGCTTAGGGTCATTGAAATAACAAGTCCAATGAGTTCCAGGTGAACCACTTAAATCATAATTAATAACACCACATTCTTTTTTATTGATTTTATTTGGTAAATTATTTCTATAAAATACGCCTCTGAAGTAAGGAATGTGGTGTAATTCAGCAGTTATATCAATATTTGTTAAGGGTTTTTTTTCTTTTTTTACTCGCTTCACGTTTTTTGAATAAGAAGATGAAACTGCAGTATCAGTAAGTTTTTTGGGTCTTCCACGTTTCTTAGGAACTTCAAGGTTTCCCATTCCAACGATTTTCTGTGTACCTGTAAGTCTTAAAGCTCCTCCACCGATTTTCCCAGGTAATTCTACAGCTCCACCAGAGTTGCCAGTAATTTTATCAGCAACTTTTTTACCAGCATAAGTTCCTAAGGCTGCAGCGCCACTTGTTAAAGCCGCTTTTCCAAGTGCAACAGCTAAAGGTATTAAAAACGGTAAAAATCCTTCATTTTAGACTAGCTGTTTGTACGAAACATCAATATCACATCCTTTATTTTCTTTTTCAAATTTTTCTATTGTATTCACTTGCCTTTGGTTTAAAAGAAATTGAACGGGTTCTCTATCATTTTTTCTGCTATGATTTACACGAATTTGACATTTTTGTTTTGCCCTAAAGCATTTTTCAATTTTTTTTTTTGAAAAGGGGATAGATAAATTATATATTCAATAAAACTTGACATTTATTAGTGAATTATTTTATGTAATAAAAAATCTAACATTATTTATTTCGTTTCAGCCTTCCTTTCATTCTCTTTTAAATGCTTCATCGGGATCTTTTTCAAGTATATTTATTATAACATTTTCTAAATTGTCTAAACGCTCACATAACTGCATAATTTCATTCGCATATACCATTAGTGATGAAAGATTAACTGCTTCTGCACCATTTTTTGGGTTTGCAACATTTCTAATTCTTCAACTTTCAGCATTTATATCTTCTTTTGTTCTTTTTAAGGTATTTTTTACGAATAATCCTTTGTTATCAACTCTAGTCAATATATTGTCAGATGATTCATAAATTTTAGTTAATCTATTATATCCTCGCTTAAATACTGATTTGTAAGGGTTTGTTGGTTGACAACTTCATCCTTGAAATCGTTTAAAATAATTTTAACATTTTGTAGCGTAATAGCATCATTGTTTGATTTTGCATCACCTAAATTAATTAAGCGCCCTGTAAATCAAGATTACCATTATCATCGAGTAATCGGCTTTCACTGTTATCTTTACTGGATTTACTTCCTTAACTTCCAAACTTATTCGTTTATTATACAAATAAACTTATTAACAAATTTTATTCGATGAGTAGTATAGAAGCATATAAAACAAGCCAGTGATTTTTTTTTCATAATGTTATGTTAAAGTTCTTTCTATATTTTAGAGATTCTTTATTTGTTTTCAGATCAATAAGTAAAAATCCATGATCCTTTGTAGCACGATTAAAGTAATTGAGAAATTTATCTTCTTTTAAGTCAGATGCATGATTTTGTCCAATTCTACCGATTTTGCTTCGATTACAGCATTTGAAAAAGGCAAAATAATTACAATTTAATCGTATGATTTTAGGGGTATTAAAATAGCTTTGAGAAATATATTCTATTGAGGCATTTCGCTTTCTACCTCTCACGAATAAATCTTCAATTTGTTTCTGATCCTTTTCTGTTACAAAATCGTCAAAGATAACTAAATTCATATAATTAGGCTCTAAGTCATCTACTTCTACGATATGATTTTTATCATTACTTGCAAACAATATATCCTGCCTACTTTTTTCTTCTAAGCAATTTGTGTTTTGAATTAAGTCTTGATATTTGTCTTCTTCAAGATCTTTAGCATATAAATACATTTTATTGAAATATACATAATCATATATTAAATTTAAAAGTAAATTGGTTTTACCACTACCCGAATTTCCGCAAATTAATAATCAAAAAGGCCATTGAGGTGCTAGTGGATGTTTATTCTGCGATTGACTATTCGAGTGTTTAAACTCATATACTTTAATAGAAGCTTTTGGATTCATTTACTTAGTATAAAATTTTAATAGATAAAGTACTAGTAGTATACCTAACTATCCAACTAACTTAACCTACCTACCTAACTAACTTAACTACCTAACTAGGTTAACTAACTTAACTACCTACCTAACTTACCTACCTAGCTAACTAAGTTTACTACCTACCTAACTAACTAACTAACTACCTACCTAACTACCTAACTAACTTAACTACCTATCTATCCAACTAACTTAACTACCTAACTATGGGTTAAATCTCCACGGTACTGTGTTAACTTTATTTTTCAATACTTTTCTTTTAGTGTCATTGGGGTCTAGACCTTTTTTATTTTGTTTTTCTAAGAACATTCTGTGTTTATTTGCTCTTAAAGTATATTGGGTTTTTGATAGACTTTCCACTTTTCCGAATAATACATCTTTATAATTCTGTAATGTTATTTTATCTTTGACGATATTAGTTTTGATTCCTTTTAATTTTTTCTTTGCTTTAGTTTCATTGTCACCCTCTTTTAAATAAGCGTATACTTCTGACCTCAAACCTACAAACTCAGACATTATTGTTCCAGATAATTCATCCTTCATCATACCTATCACTGTTTTATTGACTGCAGGGAAGTTATAAGGATTATCTTTTTTATAATCTGAAGTATCGAATTTTTCTTGGATGATAGCTTTAATGTCTCAATAAAAATCCTCAGTTCGAATATCATAAATAAAACTATCCGTATCCATGTAGCATAAGTCAATATTTTTATCATACTTAGGTTTCATGTATTTATAATGAAAATCATACATTAATAGCTTGGATAACTCTAATACAGCGAATCCTATATAAATAGGTTTATCTAGATTTATTTCTGACTTGGCCATTCTGGCTACCGATAAATTCTTGCTAAAGATTATTTCCGATCTAAAGTTATGTTTTTTAATTATCTTTTGTCTTTGTTCATCACTAGTGATTATTTCAATACTAGCTCTTTTTCTAACATTTTCATAGTTTTCCCAAAACAATCATTATTCATTAATTTAAAGAAAGATTTCTACTTTATTCATTAGAAATGAGTTAGAAGGTAAATTAGTTAAAAAGAGTTCATTTGAATTAAGATGGGAAGCGCGTAATACTTATAAAAGTGATAATAGAAATGACAAAGAATTGACATGGAGAGTCGTCAATGAAAGATGCAATACAACTAAAATTGTTGTAGTATTACAGAAAACAGAAAAAAATAGTAATGCTTTACAAAATAATATGGTATTTGATCATATGAATATTGAAATATTGAAGTGAGAGTGAATGGCTATAAATATCCACAAGAAGAATTAAAATGTGATTTTAGTAATGATAATGAGGATTATTCTAATGCTTATCAAAGATTTTTAGAATTAGGATACAAACATCGAAACGTTGATGGCGGAACTATTGTTAGCTATAATGACTTTAAAACAGTATATCCATTATTTTGTTTTGACGTTTCAAAACATGAACCTAATATTTATGCATCTGGATCAAATGTTGATATAGAAATTAAAATTTTGTTAGATCAAGAGCCTGCTGATTCATACAACATTTACTGCGTTATATTTTCAGAAAGAAAAGCAAACATGGATGTCATTGATCATAAATTATATGTTAATCTATAAATTATTTTCGATTCAGAAAATTTGTTTAATAAATTAATTTATAGATTAATGGGGAAACTTTTAAGAGAAATGAAAGTGGAAAATAAATACAATCGAACTGTTAAGAAAGAAGACCTAGACATTGGAATAGAATACACAATTAAAGCAATGAAAAACGTAGTAACTAAATATGGTAATAAACTTGTTATTATTATTAATTTTGAGGGTGAAATGGTTGATATCTTTGCACCAAAACGATTTGATTCTAAAGCAGCTGATTTTGAAAAGAAATTAAAAAAAATAGAAAAAGATAAAGGTATGATTTTAAAGGTTATTGAAAGAAAAGGAAAAGATAATAATAATTATCTAGATATTGATATTGAACTTAATTAGTAGTATATCGAACTATCTAATAAATATTAAATTATTACATTTTATCAGTAGTATAAGAAGAATGGAATATTTTTTCAAATTACATAAAAAATTCTTATTTCAGAAGACCTTTTTTGATGTTAAAGCTCATGATGGAAAATTGTTAAAATGTTGGGAATTTTCATTTAAAATGGGGTGAATTCAATTGAAAAGGGGGTAAATTGGATTAATTAATGATGTGGTCCAGCTCCTGTATTTCTTATACTACTTGCAAACTATAGACCAATTTCTCTCCTATCTGTTTTCTGCCAAATTTTTGAGAAGGCTATGCTATCCAGGCCTCTCAGTTTTCTGGATGCAAAAGAATTGGTTTTGCTTGGATAAACCCCAAGCAGAAAATGCGTCCTCCCAACCTAAAATGTATACATACTTCTCAATAACAAATACTATGCGTAAACAATGGGCAAATTTTATAACTTAAAGACCTTTCCCCTGGGGCTGTGTGTGTGTGTGGGGGGGGGGGTCATGGTGTATCCAACGTTATTGGGCCTTTCAACCATGATGAACAAAATTCCAATCTCAAAATTTTGATTTGACAATTTTGTGAAAAAAAGGGCCGGGATAGGACCCAATCTTTTAGTTACTTAAAAAGGGCACTAGAACTTTCAATTTCCGTTTGAAAGAGCCCTCTCACGATATTCTGGTACCATTGGATCGATACGATCACCCCTGAAAAAAAAAGAAAAGAAAAAACCAAACAAAAAACAAACAAACAAATACACGCATCCGTGATCTTTCTTCTGGCAAAATTACAAAATTCCACATTTTTGCAGATAGGAGCTTGAAACCCCTACAGTAGGGTTTTCTTATACCCTGAATCTGATGGTGTAATTTTCATTAATATTTTATGACTTTATTGCCCATGCTTCATGATTCTATGACACGAACTGTTTGAAATGTTAACAAAAAGAACATTTTTTGGAGATTTCAAGAGTTCAGGGTGCAAGAATTTCTTTGAAAATTAATGTTAAGAAGACTAAGTTGCATAGACCGGGAATAAATGAAGGTGAAGAGGTGATTTTGTGTAACGAGAAAATTAATCAAGGGTATAGCTTCACTTACCAGAGTAGAATTATTAGTAAAAATGGTTAATGCAGTGAAGATGTAAAAAGTAGAATATCCAAGGTCCAGGACATTTTTACACAGTTGAGAAAATTTGGAAGAATATAAATATCAGTCTGCGAAAAAAGACTAGAACATTAGAACCTACGGTATTGACGGTGGTCAAGTATGGCTTTGAAACATGGGCGCGTTGAAGCACGTAAACATGGGTGCAAGTGTGGCTCGGAAACATAGGCGTTATCGAGATGAATTGTCAAAGGATAGTTTTAGGTACCCGTTTTTCCTGGCCGCGTGTCAAACCACAAGCTCTACAAAAATGTAGTTCTATCCCACTTCTTAGGACCTTAATGAAAGAAACTTTGAGATAGCAATTGCAGGTTTTAGGGATTAGGGTTGACATATTGCCAAATGTTGTTCTTATCGACCTTCAATTTTTGGGCCAAACAAGAACTAGGTTGTCCCTGAATGAGTAAGTAAGGAAGTAAGTAAGTAAATAAGTATGACTGCATTAGACCCTAAAGATACAAACCGTGGTGCTGATCTCCGTTTCGTGGCCCTACAGCCAGGAAATGCAAAGGGGGGCTGGGGCCAGCCATCCAGTGTTTTCGCACACCCTTCCTGCTTACCTTCTCCAGATTTCTCCAGGTACCCATTTAGAGATGGGTCAACCCTGGCTGAGCGTACAGCGTCACGCCACTGACCCGGTCCCAAACCAAATGACTGACCACGTCAGGAATTGAACCCCTGCCCCTCGGACAAAGGATTTCTAGCCCAGCGCGCCAACCACTTAGCCAAGACGGCTTGAATGAGGTGGGAAGAGGTCAGAACGGTGGATTTAAAGGAAATTAAAGTTTCTTGGGACGAGTTAAAGAGTTAAGCTTTGAGAAGTTTTGGGGGGGAAAAGCATCGTGCGCAGGTGAGTAGTCCAAGGTGGCTTAGTGTCGCAATGATTTGCTAGTAGTAATAGTAAAAGTGTTAGTAGTATTAGCTGTGTTAGTAGTAGTAACTGTAGTAGCAGTAGTAGTAGTAGTATTAGTAGCAGTAGTAGTCGTAGTGGTAATATTGTTAATGGAGCAGTAGTAGAAAGAAAAAGTCCAGTTTCTTTGCATCATGAGAGTCTGCACCCTTTTTTTTCTCACGGCTGGTTAATCAAGTTCACATTTTTTCACACAAAGTCTTTAAGTTCTTTAAAGATACTTCTCATTCAGATTCAACGGCCGTCTTGCTTGAGCATTCTTTCTTAAAGAAATTTGATAAAAAGTCAAACTTTAGCGTAGAGAGCGAAGGATTGAAAAGGAGCCCACCTCCCTCATATAAGGAATAATTTCCGTTTGTTTTACGTTTTAATGTACTTTCAGTTGAAAAGACATATTTTGTTTTAAATATAATTTCTCACCGTTTTTCAAATCATGTCAGGAAATCACCCCACTCCTTGTGTAAAATACTCCCTGTGACAATTCCCCCAAAACTTCCAGTAACAGATACTATGTGTAAACAATGGGCAAATTGCGTATCCTATAGCCCTTTTTCCAGGGATTATAGGGGCTCATGTCATGCCCATTCAAAAATGCTAAATCAACTGACTATCTCAAAATTTTTATCGGATGTCCTTGGAGGAAAAGGGGTATTGGAGGAAATTAGTTGCCCTGCAATTTTACTAGTCACTTGAAAAGGACATAAGAACTTTTGATTTATATTCGAATGAGCCCCCTCCTGATTTCTAGGACTAGGGGTTCGATACGATCAACCCTGGGAGAATTAAAAAAAAAAAAAAAATAAACGCGGTTCCTTAATCTTTCTTCTGACAAAAAATTTCAAAATTCCACATTTTGTTGGTGAGTGTTTGAAAACTTTATACTAGGGTTCTCCGTTATGGTGAATCTGATTGCATGATTTTCATTAAGATCACTAAACCTTTGATTGAGTTTTTCGAATTTTTCGAAAACCAGTTAAATTTTCTTAGGCTTGTGGCTTTCGATGGGTAACATTGAACTTAATTTTGAATCAGTTATTACATGCTCGTAGCATTTAGAATTTTATATATTTAGAATCAGCATAAAAACCCAACTCTTTGGTGTACGTGTTGTTATCAATGTTCCATTTTAAAAAATTTCGGTTAGTATTGGACCGACTCCCTCCTTAATTATATTTCTTTATCATGAACTGTTTTATCTTGGGCAATTAAATAATTATTATTATTATTAATAATTTTAATCTAATTATTTTGTATTTTCTTCTAGCTAAATGAACTTCTACTTCTGGCAAACGAAACAGAGAGGAATAGTTCGAGCCTTACAATAAATCGTTGGGATGACCCTCTTGCCTATATCTGCATCAACACAACTGATCAATCTCGTGAACAGATACAGGAGATGACATACATACAGTGTCGTAAGAGTTCAAACACTATAGCAGACAAAATAAACCATGGTGCGGCAACGGTTATTTCTATCACAGCTGCTTCAGTATTTATACTGATATGTACTACCATGTCAGTAACCTATTACAATCGATATTATATTAAACGATATTTTTACACTCGTAAGTACAATGATTCAGAAAGCTCGGACGAAACTGAATATGATGCTTTTGTTTCGTATAGTGAAAATGATCGCGTTTGGGTATATGAAAATCTGATACCAAAGTTAGAAAAAAATTGTGAAATTGACATCGTTCCTGAGAGCGACACTAATTATGACTATAGATTATGTGTTCATGACCGGGATTTCGTGCCAGGAATTAAGATTACAGAAAATATAGTACAAGCAATTATGAAGAGTAAAAAGGTGAGTCTTTTTTTTATATTGGCTAAAATTACTTAGTGTGATAATACTTTTAGACTTAGAGATGCTGTAGACAAGGTTTAGCGAGGGAGTATGCCGAGGCTTGCGGCTAAAACGCACGGGTCAAAAAGAAGAAACCTTGAGTAGCCTTAGTCCTTAAAACAAAGTTATGTTATCAAACAATTCGTGGTAACGAACTATAAGTAAGGAGCGACCCGGATCAATAGTAACCGAAAATATAAAATACGGAATTTTAATCCTTAATAAAGCGCATGGACACCAGCTTTTTTATGGACACCAGCCAGAAATTAGGAAACGGAAGAACAAAACCATAAACTCATTGTCTTTTCTACTCAAATTGTTTTCTTTAATTTTGCTTTTTTTAGCTTCAGTAGCGGATCAGTTGTGAGAGAGAGGGGGGGGGGGCTGCTAAGAATTCATATAAATTTTCTTATGTCCATATTCGTAGTTTATTTTTTTAATATATTCGTGTTTATGATAATAATTCTCATGACCATTTTCTTTTGCCAAACAAATTTGTGTAAATAAAAGTGAAAACTACACAAAAAAATTGTGTAGTCTACCCAAGAGCCATCCCGCCTATATCCACCACTTTTTTACTATGAAGCTAAAAAAAGGGATGAATTGCAGGTTCTCTAAACAGTTTTTAGTTAACAGAATTAACACATGGAAAATTCCAAATGAACCAAGGTTCAGATTGCTGGTGAAGTCATAAAAAACCCCGATTTGCATCGAGCCACACAAATGTCAGAGCATGTGAATAAAACTGCCGACTATGCATTCTCTTGTTCAAAAAGGATATACTTTCTGGCATATTTAAATGTAATTCTGTAATGTAATTCTGTAATTCATTTTAATGGAATTCTGTTCTATGTAATACAGCATGGCGGCATGCAAGAATAATATTTATCTGACAACAAATTTATCTGACCAAAGAAATGATAAAAGATGATAGTTAAAACGAACAAAAACTATTGCTTGGAGATTATGCAACATAAATCTGCAATATTAATTGAAATACTATGACTCATAACATTTCCCAAATGTGTGAAATTCTGAAGAAATATTACTTTTCTAAAAAATAAACTCACTTGAAGTTTTGAGAGAGTTAAAATTGTATCCTAAAATTTGCTGATTTCATACGAGGTGAATAACTATTGAAAACCTTATAAATTAGTCTTTTATTTTTTGCAGGGTACTTGATTTTCTTTTACTAATCGCACTTCGTTGCGCTGATTTTGTGTTTTCAGTAAAGCACTAGTTTTTCAGAATTCTACAAATTTAGGGAAATCTTACGAGTCACTTTATTTGTATCGATATTGCAGATAAATGTTTTTTATCTGCTTTCTTTTTACTTTCATCTGGAAAACTTTTTTATTAAATTAAAATTTGTTCTTCTTTTTGGTTTTAAAAATATACACTATAAACCTTACACAAAGATTTTTGTTTCGAGGCAATGGAACTAAATAATCAAATTATTTTTTTTTAATATGCCATAATACATATAAACGTTAAACTTAATATCCCTCTTAAGCTTTCCCTACAAAAATCTGTAATTTTGCAAAACAAAGAGTCCAAGCTGTATGTTATCCTAGGTATCGTTGAGAATTTGAAGATTAAAATATCGTTGTTTATGAAATACTAACCTATAGGAAATATCCTATAGGAGATTTGAGAAAACTGAGGACATTCAAGGAATTTAAGATACGTTTTTAGTATTATTTGCAAAATTTTAAGTCATTACTAGTGTAATTTTTCTGCATCATTAATGCTGAAAATTTTGAACTTCTCAACCCCGCCTGGAATCATTCGACAAAAAAGTGAAAAAAACGAAAAACAGTAATTAGCAAAAAAGTCAAGATTTGATAGTTACATACTACAACACAAGGTCTTAATTCACGAGCTAGTAGCGCAGTCCAAAGAAGATATAAAGCTTTCTTATCTTTTGGTATAGAATCAATTAGGCTTTTTACCCTAACTAGGTGAGTGTTAAACTAAAGATTATATATTTGTGGATACTCAAGATAAGGGCATTTTCTGGGGTTTTCAGGATCTTTTTTTCCAAATCCCTATAAACGTCTGTTTATCAAAAGATTTTACAATTAAAGTTGTTTGAAATAGGATTTACACTATCCGGATTAGTTTCAAGCGGCAATTTTTCTCACTAGACATTTTTTATTGGAAATGCGTTTGAAGCTTTCGTTTACCATGGACTGGGGTTTGCTCTTTACCAGATTGTAGCTATCAATGCAACCATGATGGTCTGATGAATCAATTCACGACAATAAAGCTTTACAATTGTAAGGTTTTATGAAATTATCTGTCCTTAGCCCAGGGGCTAATCGTTTCAACCAATCAGAGACTAAAACCATTACCACTAAGATAATTGTCCATACAGATAAGTTCTTTATGCTAAAGTTTGAATCTTGTTCTTGTGTCATTTCTTAGAGAACGACTCCTGAAACACAAGGGTCGTTTATTAAGAACAATAAGAAGCTTTTTTAAAATACTAAAATACTTTAACGTGAAGAGCGATGTGTTTAAGAGGGGACGACCCCCCTCATATACGTAATAATTTCTGTTCCTTTTTAGCTTTAAGGTTGCTCCTTAATTTCAATTGAAAAAACTTGTTTTTTTAGTACTTAATAGCCTAGTAAAATAATTGCCTACATAAGACTATAATCTTTACAATGTTATGACTTAACATCTTGGTGTAATAGGCTACAGGATTGTTTTCACTAAGGGTATAAAGACTGGTAAGAATGATGGTATACTGGGAAAAGGTTATTGGTTTACCAAATAATAGGTTAGTAAAGGCACCTTATCTGGAAGTGCTGCAGGACAGAAGGAAAAGTTCATGTGCTTCCCAGGCAAGATCAATTTTAAATAGCTGTGGGTTGTGAGGTGTTTGAAATGAAGGTAAGGGGGCTGGACTAGAGGAAGGAAATGCAGGTAATTTAGTAAAGGGTATGTTTGAAGATCAGGTGATTCAGAAATGGCAGTTTGAAGTCGCATCCTAGGCGTTCCTTGGAAATTGCCGGTAATGGAAGGAGGTTTAGGGGCACAATATCTATTTTAAAGTGGGGTTACATAGTGGAGAAATTAAGTGGCATATGTCAGGGAGGGATAATTCCCTAGCACTTGGAGAAAGAAGGTAGTACTTAAGGATAGTAAGGGTAATAGATGGCCCCTACTTGCGCTCCATGCGTGTAAAAAAGGTTGAGGATCTGCTTCACTTCATGGCTCTTAGTCCTAAATTACAGGATTTAAGAAATGAATTATTTTCTAGTAATTTTCGGTCAAGTGGGGGTTGGTCTCAGTAATAGGATTGAAATATTATGAGACAAGAAAAAACATTGAAAAGTATACTAAATTGGGAATGACACATAGAAAGAGACTTTTTCAAGGGGGGAAGGTGTACTTGAAGTATTTTATTTTTCCTCTTACAGCCATGGTCCATGTGGGTTTAGAGCATAAAGTATCTATATATCACGTATGCAATATTTCATTGTAATTGTGTGAGTTTACCGTATGATGTGATTTTTTTTATTTATGTTGCAATTGTTATACTTTTTTCATTATTATCGTAATGTACCCTGTTTTGTTATGTGTTAGCGTGATGTGCCATTGTTTTTTTCATTTTTTTGCTATGGCTCCAAGTGGATTTTTCATAATATATATATACATATATATATATATATATATATATATATATATATATATATATATAATATATATATTATATATATATATATATATATATATATATATATATATATATATATATATATATATATATATATAGATATATATATATAGATATATATATATATATATATATATATATATATATATATATATATATATATATATATATATATATATATATATATATATATATATATATATATATATATCTATATATATATATATATATATATATAATATATATATATATATATATATATATATATATATAGTGCCACAATGAGGGCCGTATCTGGATTTTTTTTCGGTTGTGGGGGGGGGGGGTGCAAAAAACTTTAAAAACGCATTAACAAAATTAAATTCACTTTTGTTACTTTTTTTCTAGTCGGACAAAAATTTTTTGGGGGGAGGGAGTTCAAACCCCTTAACCCCCCTGGATACGGCCTTGGTCACAAGGTAAAATGTCACATGGATAATATCACAGGAACATTTACACAAGGCAATTAACGCACATTCTAGTGTTCCCCTCTCCATAAATCAGGAATTTTTTTTTAATTACACAGATAAGATGAATATGTAAAAATATACAGCTTAATCAAATTCTAAAGGGTGTTTTCCAATTAAAAGCCCGCGCATAGGGTCTTGTAATGGAACTATAAGTGTAGCATCTGTCAACATGGTATACGTTGTACAGCACTGACATATGTTTTATTCTAGGTATTATGTTTGTCAAACAGTTTGTGGTAACAAACTGAAAGTAAGGAGTGACGCGGTACAATAGTAACCGAATTTCTAAGAAAAAGAATTTTGATACTGACAGATGCATCAAAAGAATCAAATTTTTTTGCTTATTTAATATACATTATGCACATCAAGTTCAAATTTAACCATCAAAAGTCAGAAGCCTGTGAAAATATACCGAATTTTTGAAAACAGTGGGAAAACACCTCCAAAACGTCAAATAATTTTAATGAAAATCACTCCGTCAGATTCAAAATATAGAGAAACAACACTGCAGAGGTTTCTAGTTCCTGTATACAAAAATGTGGAATTTTGCATTTTTTGCCAGAGGAAAGATCACGGATGCATGTTTATTTTATTATTATTTTTTTCCAGTGATGATCGGATCAAACCAGTGATCCTAGAAGATCAGAAGAGGGCTCATTTGAACGGAAATCAAAGTTTTAATGCTCTTTTTAAATATAAAAAAGATTGGAGGGCAACTAGCCCCCCTCCCATTCCCTTTTTTCCCATAGTCGTCTGATCAAAATTTTGAGATATACATTTTGTTAAGCATATTTGAAAGGTCTGAAAACTATGCTTTTGGGAATAACTTGACCTCCCCCTAGCCCATGTTGAAACGGCTGTGAATTACGAAATGTATCCATTGTTTACGTATAGTATTTGTTATTTAGAAGCATACAGATATTTATTTTTATTTGGGGGGGGGGGGGGTAATTTCTTCTTTGGGGGTTTTAACACGGTTAAAACTTTCTGTGGTAGGGAATTTTCTGGGGCTGATCTTTCCAGAGGAAATTTTACACTCGGGGGACTTGCAAGAAAAATCCTTCAAGAATTTCTTTACGAAATTCTTTTTATCTGTCTTACTCTGTCTTTTCCGACTAAATTCAACAGTTGGGGTTGTTCTTGAGGAAATTTGGAATTGTCTGGAGCAAAATCATGGGGGATTTTCCGTGGGAATAATTATCCATGGGGGATTTTTTCGCGACAGCAACGTTCCACTGGGGGTCTCCGGGAAAAATATTCCACGGAGGGGGATATCCGACATGATTTGTAAAAAGATCTGAAATTGATTTTTTTTTTCAAATGACAGTATGCCAAGAAAAATTTTTCAAGGGAAAGGGCTGTAAATTACAAAATTTACCATTGCTCACGTATAGTAGGCTATTTGTTAATGGGCTCGCAAGAAATTTTTCTGGGGGATTTTCAGCAAGGACGGAATTGCCTGGGGAGATTTTCCGGGAGAGGAAGTATTCAACGTGGGAGGAGCTTTAATTATAAGCTTTCTGTGGATGGAGTTAACTTTCCGCAGAGGGAAGCTGGATTTCCTGGAATGACTTGAAAATAATGCCCCAATTCTTTAAGTATGATTCCTGAAACACAAGGGCCATTTAATTACAATAAGAAGTTTTTTTCAAATTATAAAATACTTTAGAAGTATTTCTGCTTGTTTTAAGTTTAAATATTGCTCCTTATTTCCAGTCAAAAAAGCCTGTTTTTTCCTTAATTACTTAATAAAGTACGTAGAATATAGCAATTTCCTTTCAAATGAATCCTTAAAAAGCAAATACTCACCCACAATATTCACCCACAGACTACATATTTTCATACTGCTATCAGGGTTGCCAACACTATAAGTTCCTAATCTTCTACAGTTGCCCAAATTTGCGTGAGTAGAAAGCTATCTTATACTCCCACGCCCACACCATATATAGGCATAGAGTCCCTAGGGGAAATGGATTTCTGAGAAATTGATTGCGTAATCGAAGGGGAAGTGGATTTCCGAGAACTTGATTGCGTAATCGATTGGGAATGTTATGATCCAGGAATAGGAAAACAGAATCACGTGTTTCTAACAGATGATGTCATGATTTATTGATTTGTCACGAAAGGGGAATTAATTTGTTGTTTCTAAGGGGAATTATTGATTCACGAAAGGGGAATTAATTTATTGTTTCCAAGGAGAATTATCTCCGGGACGAATTTTATTAATATCTTTGGAGTTCGACCAGGAGAATTGTTTCCGGAATTATTGATTCACGAAACGGGAATTAATTTATTGTTTCCAAGGAGAATTGTCTCCGGGATGAAGTTTATTAATATCTTTGGAGTTCGACCAGAGAATTGTTTCCGGCGAATGTTTTGATCTTAGAGTTTAACGCGGGAAATGGTTTCTTAGTAATTTCAAATGTGACAGCGCAGGGATGCCAAAACAAAAGGAACACGATGAAATTACGTTTAGAGATTATTTTGGCGAAACCGTTTTAGACATTTTAGGGAATTATTTCGGCGAAACAGTTAGAGACATTTTAAAAGATGATTTTAGAAGATGTTTTAGAAGAGGATTTGAGGGTGGTCGTTATAATACACAAGTTCTATTTAAACAGTGTCGTGAGGTCCCATACCCCAACCCCAAAGGGCCCCGATCCCCCTACCCCGGCCCAAAGGGCTCCGATCCCCCTAGCCCAACCCCGAAGGAAGCCCCGGTCCCCAAAGGTTCCCCCGGGTTCCCAAAGGGTCCCCCGGGCCCCCATTTTTTAATACTTTTTTAAGGCTTTATTATATCTTTTCAGAACAAGTTATTTTCTTAATGTCCATCCTAAACCCATTTTACAAGTTGAAATGGGCGAAACCGTTTTAGGCATTTTAGGGAATTATTTCGGCGAAACAGTTAGAGACATTTTAAAAGATGATTTTAGAAGATGTTTTAGAAGAGGATTTGAGGGTGAAACTCTGTGGTCGTTATAATACACAAGTTCCATTTGAACAGTGTCGTGAGGTCCCCTACCCCAATCCCAAAGGCCCCCGGTCCCCCTAATGCCCCTCGAGCCCCCAAAGACCACCAGAACCCCATCCCCCCCCCCATTTTTTAAAAATAATTTTTGAATTATTTTAACATGGTATTTTTTTAACTTTTTTACGTATCTTAAAATGACATGAAATATGCTTACGGCTCTACCAATCGTACACTGTGCTTGTTCATAGACACGACGCGGCTTTCCCACTGGTACTCTATGGCAGGTTATCGACACTACCTAGTTTATTGCGTGCATTAAATCAGTATTTTTTACACAGTGGAAGGATAAACACACAATTCATATCTGTAAAAAAGTGAAGATGAATTATTCGACGAAAGTATGTGCACATGAAAAAATCATCGTCGTGTTGAATGCTGACAAGGAGAAATACCTGAACTATGAAACGAGTGCAAGTGGTAACACTATTGGAAATGTATGCATGCGTTGTCATGACAGCGAGAAGTTAGATTTCTTTGGAGTACCCAAGAATTTCAATCGTGTAAACGGTGGATATGCGAGAGTAACATTACCAGAGAAATTAGTGCTCAAAGAGAATGCAAACTTAAAAATAATTGTCGATGATCGGGGACAACTCCTTGCTACTGTTGCTGGTAACACATTACCTGTTGATACATCCTATCATCATCTTTCCGGTATTAGCATTTTAAAGAGAACAAGAAGAAGACAAGCATACTCCTGCAATAATGTCATTAATCATATGTTGTTAATATGTCAAAACTGCTATCTTTGTAAAAATAATGTGACAATAGACAGTGAAATCGCAGGCAGAATAAGAAGGACATTAGCAGACAATATCATCAATGAATATAAAGATGAATTGACGGAAAGTGAAGCGCAAGTGTACTAATAATGTATAATAATGTATTTAACGTATTTTTATATTAATATTCTACATGTCGTTATTTCATTAAAAATATCTTATTCATTATTTTGTTAAGTGTTCATTATTTTTAGGGTATGCTAGAACGTCAAACGTTCAGAATATCTATTAAAAAGGTCAGAGATGTAAGAAAAAGAATTTTTAGAGATAAAGATACTACTAGCAGGCTCAATTTTTCATAGAAGATAGAAAAGTTCAAGATCTCTTCTGAATTTTACCAAAGAACACAATTCATTTCTAGTTTCACCAGAGAAAATAAAAAGCTTCCACTTCAGTTTTAAGTTCACCAAGACATAAAAAATTTAAAGTTCACTTCTAAATTTTTCCGTAGAAGATAGGAAAAGTTATACTATGATTGTGATTATTTTCCATGAAGATAAAAAGTTTCACTTTAATTCTAAATTTTCTTAAATTCAATTCCGACCTTTCTCAAAGAGTCAAATTTAAAGTTCTGTTCCAAATATTTTCCCGGAAGAAGAAAAGTTCAACTTCGATTCTGAATTTTCTCAATGAAAATGAAATAAGTTATTGATCATTTTTATTTTCCCAAAATAATATTTAAATTTTCCACTTCAGTTCAGATTTTTCTAAAACAGATGAAAAAATTTAAAATACTGTTCCAAATTTTTCATAGAAGATAGAAAAGTTCAAGCTCTCCTCTGAATTTTACCAAAGAACATAATTCAATTCTAATTTCTCCAGAGAAAATAAACAGCTTCCACATCAGTTTTAAGTTCACCAAGACATAAAAAATTTAAGTTCAGTTCTAAATTTTTCCGTAGAAGATAGGAAAAGTTATACTATGATTGTGACTATTTTCCATGAAGATAAAAAGTTTCACTTTAATTCTAAATTTTCTTAAATTCAGTTCCGACTTTTCTCAAAGAGATGAAAAAATTTAAAGTTCTGTTCCAAATATTTTCCCGGAAGAAGAAAATTCCCAAGACATAAAAAATTTAAAGTTCACATCTAAATTTTTCCGTAGAAGATAGGAAAAGTTATACTACGATTGTGATTATTTTCCATGAAGATAAAAATTTCACTTTAATTCTAAATTTTCTTAAATCTTAAAATGACATGAAATATGCTTACGGCTCTACCAATCGTACTCTGTGCTTGTTCATAGACACGACGCGGCTTTCCCACTGGTACTCTATGGCAGGTTATCGACACTAGCTAGTTTATTGCATGCATAAAATCAGTTTTTTTACGCAGTGGAAGGATAAACACACAATTCATATCTGTAAAAAAGTGAAGATGAATTATTCGACGAAAGTATGTGCACATGATAAAATCATCGTCGTGTTGAATGCTGACAAGGAGAAATACCTGAACTATGAAACGAGTGCAAATGGTAACACTATTGGAAATGTATGCATGCGTTGTCATGACAGCGAGAAGTTAGATTTCTTTGGACTATCGAAATCATTCAACATTGCTCAAGGTGGATATGCGAGAGTGAGAGCACCAGAGATGATAGTGCTAAAGGAGAATGCCAACTTAAAAATAGGTGTCGATGATCGGGGACAACTCCTTGCTAATGCTTCTGGTAGCACGATACCTATTGATAGATCCTATTCCCATCGTTCTGGTATTAGCATTCAAATGAAAGCAAAGAGGAAAAGAAAGGCCTACTGTTGCACTAGTGTAATAAATCATATCATGTCTTCCTGCCAGAACTGTTACCTGTGTAAAAATAATGTGACAATAGACAGTGAAATCGCAGGCAAAATAAAAAGGACATTAACAGACAATATCATCAATGAATATAAAGATGAATTGACGGAGAGTGAAGCGCAAGTGTACTAATAATGTATAATAATACATTTAACATATTTTTATATTAATATTCTACATGTCGTTATTTCATTAAAAATATCTTATGCATTATTTTGTTAAGTGTTCATTATTTTTAGGGTATGCTAGAACGTCAAACGTTCAGAATATCTATTAAAAAGGTCAGAGATGTAAGAAAAAGAATTTTAGAGATAATGATACTACTAGCAGGCTCAATTTTTCATAGAAGATAGAAAAGTTCAAGTTCTCTTCTGAATTTTACCAAAGAACACTATTCAATTCTAATTTCATAAGAGAAAATAAAAAGCTTCCACTTCAGTTTTAAGTTCACCAAGACATAAAAAATTTAAAGTTCACTTCTAAATTTTTCCGTAGAAGATAGGAAAAGTTATACTATGATTGTGATTATTTTCCATGAAGATAAAAAGTTTCACTTTAATTCTAAATTTTCTTAAATTCAATTCCGACCTTTCTCAAAGAGTCAAATTTAAAGTTCTGTTCCAAATATTTTCCCGGAAGAAGAAAAGGCCCAAGACATAAAAAATTTAAAGTTCACTTCTAAATTTTTCCGTAGAAGATAGGAAAAGTTATACCATGATTGTGATTATTTTCTTAAAGATAAAAAGTTTCACTTTAATTCTAAATTTTCTTAAATTCAGTTCCAACCTTTCTCAAAGAGACGAAAAAATTTAAAGTTCTGTTCCAAATATTTCCCCGGAAGAACTAAAGTTCAACTTCGATTCTGAATTTTCTCAATGAAAATGAAATAAGTTATTGATCAATTCTATTTTCTCAAAATATTATAAAATTTTCCTCTTCTATTCAGATTTTTCTCAAAGAGAAGAAAAAATTTAAAATATTGTTCCAAATTTTTCTTAGAAGATAGAAAAGTTCAAGTTCTAATCTGAATTTTACCAAAGAACATAATTCAATTCTAATTTCTCCAGAGAAAATAACAAGCTTCCACTTCAGTTTTAAGTTCACCAAGACATAAAAAATTTAAAGTTCAGTTCTAAATTTTTACATAGAAGATAGGAAAAGTTATACTATGATTATGATTATTTTCCATGAAAATAAAAAGTTTCACTTTGATTCTAAATTTTCTTAAATTCAGTTCCGACTTTTCACATAGAGATGAAAAAATTTAAAGTTCTGTTCCAAATTTTTCTTAGAAGATAGAAAAGTTCAAGTTCTCTTCTGAATTTTACCAAAGAACACAATTCAATTCTAATTTCACCAGAGAAAATTAAAAGCTTCCACTTCAGCTTTAAGTTCACCAAGACATAAAAAATTTAAAGTTCAGTTCTAAATTTTTCCGTAGAAGATAGGAAAAGCTATACCATGATTGTGATTATTTTCTATGAAGAAAAAAAGTTTCACTTTAATTCTAAATTTTCTTAAATTCAATTCCGGCTTTTCTCAAAGAGATGAAAAAATTTAAAATACTGTTCCAAATTTTTCATAGAAGATAGAAAAGTTCAAGTTCTCTTCTGAATTTTACCAAAGAACACAATTCAATTCTAATTTCACCAGAGAAAATAAAAAGCTTCCACTTCAGTTTTAAGTTCACCAAGACATAAAAAAATTAAAGTTCAGTTCTAAATTTTTCCGTAGAAGATAGGAAAAGTCATACCATGATTGTGATTATTTTCTATGAAGATAAAAAGTTTCACCTTAATTCTAAATTTTCTTAAATTCAGTTCCAACCTTTCTCAAAGAGATGAAAAAATTTAAAGTTCTGTTCCAAATATTTTCCCGGAAGAAGGAAAGTTCAACTTCGATTCTGAATTTTCTTAATGAAAATGAAATAAGTTATTGATCAATTCTATTTTCCCAAAATAATATAAAATTTTCCACTTCAGTTCAGATTTTTCTCAAAGAGATGAAAAATTTAAAATACTTCCAAATTTTTCATAGAAGATAGAAAAGTTCAAGTTCTCTTCTGAATTTTACCAACGAACACAATTCAATTCTAATTTCTCCAGAGAAAATAAAAAGCTTCCACTTCAGTTTTAAGTTCACCAAGACATAAAAAATTTAAAGTTCTGTTCTAAATTTTCCGTAGAAGATAGGAAAAGTTATACTATGATTGTGATTATTTTCCATGAAGATAAAAAGTTTCACTTTAATTCAAATTTTCTTAAATTCAGTTCCAACTTTTCACATAGAGATGAAAAAAATTTAAAGTTCTGTTCCAAATTTTTCATAGAAGATTGGAAAAGTTATACTTTGATCGTGAATATTCAAGTTCTCTTCTGAATTTTACCAAAGAACACAATTCAATTCTAATTTCTCCAGAGAAAATAAAAAGCTTCCACTTCAGTTTTAAGTTCACCATGACATAGAAAATTTAAAGTTCAGTTCTAAATTTTTACATAGAAGATAGGAAAAGTTATACTATGATTGTGATTATTTTCTATTAAGATTAAAAGTTTCACTTCAATTTTTAATTTTTCTCAAAGAAGTGAAGAAAAGTTCAACTTCGATTCTGAATTTTCTCAATGAAAATGAAATAAGTTATTGATCATTTCTATTTTCCCAAAATAGTATAAAAATTTATTGATTGTGATTGTGATTATTTACCATGAAGATAAAAAGTTTCACTCATCTAACCGTTCATTCATCTAACCACCAAAAACAATAGGTTAGGTTAGGTTAGGTATAAATAAATATTAATAAATAATTAGAAACATTTCTCCATGTTTAAGTTAGGCTAGGTTAGGTTAACTTATCATGAGCGCTCATGATAAGCTAACCTAACCTAACTTAAACATGATAAAAAGATTAAATTAGGTTAGGTTAGGTTAGATTAAGTTAGGTCAGGTTAAGTTAGGTTAGGTTAGCCTACGTACGCGCGCGTACGTAGGCTAACCTAACCTAACCTAACTTAACCTGACCTAACTTAATCTAACCTAACCTAACCTAATTTAATCTTTTTACCATGTTTAAGTTAGGTTAGGTTAGCTTATCGTGAGCGCTCATGATAAGTTAACCTAACCTAGCCTAACTTAAACATGGAGAAATGTTTCTAATTATTTATTAATATTTATTTATACCTAACCTAACCTATTGTTTTTGGTGGTTAGATGAATGAACTGAATTTAAGAAAAATTAGAAATAGAGTGAAACTTTTTATCTTCATGGTAAATAATCACAATCATAGTATAGCCATTCCTATCTTCTATGGAAAAATTTAGAATTGAACTTTAAATTTTTATGTCTTTGAGAAATTATGAACTGAAATGGAAGCTTTTTCATTTTCATTGGTAAATTTCAGAATTGAGCTAACTTTTTTTCCTCCTCTCTAAGAAAATTCAGAAGAGAACTTGTACATTTTGCACTTCTTCGAAAAAACTTAGAATTAAAGTGGAGCTCCATATCTTCATGAAGAATAATCACAATCAAAGTATAACATTTTCTATCTTCTATGAAAAATTTGGAACAATGTTTTAAATTTTGTCATCTCTTTGAGAAAAATCTGAGTTGAAGTGGAAAATTTTATATTATTTTAGGAAAATAGAATTGATCAATAACTTATTTCATTTTCATTGAGAAAATTCAGAATCGAAGTTGAACTTTTCTTTTCCGGGAAAATATTTGGAACAGAACTTTAAATTTTTTCATCTCTTTGAGAAAGGTCGGAATTGAATTTAATAAAATTTAGAATTAAAATGAAACTTTTTATCTTCATGGAAAATAATCACAATCATAGTATAACTTTTCCTATCTTCTATGTAGAAATTTAGAACTGAACTTTAAATTTTTTATGTCTTGGTGAACTTAAAACTGATGTGGAAGCGTTTTATTTACTCTGGAGAAATTACAATTGAATTATGTTCTTTGGTAAAATTCAGAAGAGAACTTGAACTTTTCTATCTTCTATGGAAAATTTGGAACAGTATTTTAAATTTTTTCATCTGTTTGAGAAAAAACTGAACTGAAGTGGAAAATTTTTGTATTATTTTGGGAAAATAGAAATGATCAATAACTTATTTCATTTTCATTGAGAAAATTCAGAATCGAAGTTGAACTTTTCTTCACTTCTTTGAGAAAAATTAAAAATTGAAGTGAAACTTTTAATCTTCATAGGAAATAATCACAATCCTAGTATAACTTTTCCTATCTTCTATGTAAAAATTTAGAACTGAACTTTGAATTTTTTATGTCATGGTGAACTTAAAACTGAAGTGGAAGCTTTTTATTTTCTCTGGAGAAATTAGAATTGAATTGTGTTCTTTGGTAAAATTCAGAAGAGAACTTGAATATTCACGATCAAAGTATAACTTTTCCAATCTTCTATGAAAAATTTGGAACAGAACTTTAAATTTTTTTCATCTCTATGTGAAAAGTTGGAACTGAATTTAAGAAAATTTGAATTAAAGTGAAACTTTTTATCTTCATGGAAAATAATCACAATCATAGTATAACTTTTCCTATCTTCTACGGAAAAATTTAGAACTGAACTTTAAATTTTTTATGCCTTGGTGAACTTAAAACTGAAGTGGAAGCTTTTTATTTTCTCTGGAGAAATTAGAATTGAATTGTGTTCGTTGGTAAAATTCAGAAGAGAACTTGAACTTTTCTATCTTCTATGAAAAATTTGGAAGTATTTTAAATTTTTCATCTCTTTGACAAAAATCTGAACTGAAGTGGAAAATTTTTATATTATTTTGGGAAAATAGAATTGATCAATAACTTATTTCATTTTCATTAAGAAAATTCAGAATCGAAGTTGAACTTTTCTTCTTCCGGGAAAATATTTGGAACAGAACTTTAAATTTTTTCATCTCTTTGAGAAAGGTCGGAACTGAATTTAAGAAAATTTAGAATTAAGGTGAAACTTTTTATCTACATAGAAAATAATCACAATCATGGTATAACTTTTCCTATATTCTACGGAAAAATTTAGAACTGAACTTTAAATTTTGTATGTCTTGGTGAACTTAAAACTGAAGTGGAAGCTTTTTATTTTCTCTGGTGAAATTAGAATTGAATTGTGTTCTTTGGTAAAATTCAGAAGAGAACTTGAACTTTTCTATCTTCTATGAAAAATTTGGAACAGTATTTTAAATTTGTTCATCTCTTTGAGAAAAATCTGAACTGAAGTGGAAACTTTTTATATTATTTGGAAAAATAGAAATGATCAATAACTTACTTCATTTTCATTAGGAAAATTCAGAATCGAAGTTGAACTTTTCTTCTTCCGGGAAAATATTTGGAACAGAACTTTAAATTTTTTCATCTCTTTGAGAAAAGCCGGAATTAAGTTTAAGAAAATTTAGAATTAAAGTGAAGCTTTTTATCTTCATAGAAAATAATCACAATCATGGTATAACTTTTCCTATCTTCTACGGAAAAATTTAGAACTGAACTTTAAATTTTTTATGTCTTGGTGAACTTAAAGCTGAAATGGAAGCTTTTTATTTTCTCTGGTGAAATTAGAATTGAATTGTGTTCTTTGGTAAAATTCAAAAGAGAACTTGATTTTTTCCATCTTCTAAGAAAAATTTGGAACAGAACTTTAAATTTTTTCATCTCTATGTGAAAAGTCGGAACTGAATTTCAGAAAATTTAGAATTAAAGTGAAACTTTTTATCTTCATGGAAAATAATCATAATCATAGTATAACTTTTCCTATCTTCTATGTAAAAATTTAGAACTGAACTTTAAATTTTTTATGTCTTGGTGAACTTAAAACTGAAGTGGAAGCTTTTTATTTTCTCTGGAGAAATTAGAATTGAATTATGTTCTTTGGTAAAATTCAGATTAGAACTTGAACTTTTCTATCTTCTAAGAAAAATTTGGAACAATATTTTAAATTTTTTCATCTCTTTGAGAAAAATCTGAATTGAAGTGGAAAATTTTATAATATTTTGAGAAAATAGAATTGATCAATAACTTATTTCATTTTCATTGAGAAAATTCAGAATCGAAGTTGAACTTTTCTTCTTCCGGGGAAGTATTTGGAACAGAACTTTAAATTTTTTCATCTCTTTGAGAAAGGTTGGAACTGAATTTAAGAAAATTTAGAATTAAAGTGAAACTTTTTATCTTCATAAAAAATAATCACAATCATGGTATAACTTTTCCTATCTTCTACTGAAAAATTTAGAAGTGAACTTTAAATTTTTTATGTCTTGGGCCTTTTCTTCTTCCGGGAAAATATTTGGAACAGAACTTTAAATTTGACTCTTTGAGAAAGGTCGGAATTGAATTTAAGAAAACTTAGAATTAAAGTGAAACTTTTTATCTTCATGGAAAATAATCACAATAATAGTATATCTTTTCCTATCTTCTACGGAAAAATTTAGAAGTGAACTTTAAATTTTTTATGTTTTGGTGAACTTAAAACTGAAGTGGAAGCTTTTTATTTTCTCTGGTGAAATTAGAATTGAATTGTGTTCTTTGGTAAAATTCAGAAGAGAACTTGAACTTTTCTATCTTCTATGAATAATTGAGCCTGCTAGTAGTATCATTATCTCTAAAATTCTTTTTCTTACATCTCTGACCTTTTTAATAGATATTCTGAACGTTTGAAGATCTAGCCTACCCTAAAAATAATGAACACTTAACAAAATAATGCATAAGATATTTTTAATGAAATAACGACATGTAGAATTTTAATATAAAAATATGTTAAATACATTATTATACATTATTAGTACACTTGCGCTTCATTTTCCGTCAATTCATCTTTATATTCATTGATGATATTGTCTGCTAATGTCCTTTTTATTCTGCCTGCGATTTCACTGTCTATTGTCACATTATCTTTACACAGGTAATAGTTCTGGCAGGTAGACATGATATGATTTATTACACTAGTGCAGCAGTAGGCCTTTCTTTTCCTCTTTGCTTTCATTTGAATGCTAATACCAGAACGATGGGAATAGGATCTATCAATAGGTGTCGTGCTACCAGAAGCATTAGCCAGGAGTTGTCCCCGATCATCGACAATTATTTTTAAGTTGGCATTCTCCTTTAGCACTATCATCTCTGGTGCTCTCACTCTCGCATATCGACCTTGAGCAATGTTGAATGATTTCGATAGTCCAAAGAAATCTAACTTCTCGCTGTCATGAGAACGCATGCATACATTTCCAATAGTGTTACCACTTGCACTCGCTTCATAGTTCAGGTATTTCTCCTTGTCAGCATTCAACACGACGATGATTTTATCATGTGCACATACTTTCGTCGAATAGTTCATCTTCACTTTTTTTCAGATATGATTTGTGTGCTTATCCTTCCACTGCGTAAAAAATACTGATTTAATGCATGCAATAAACTAGCTAGTGTCGATAACCTGCCATAGAGTACCAGTGGGAAAGCCGCGTCGTGTCTATGAACAAGCACAGAGTACGATTGGTAGAGCCGTAAGAATATTTCATGTCATTTTAAGATTTAAGAAAATTTAGAATTAAAGTGAAACTTTTTATCTTCATGGAAAATAATCACAATCATAGTATAACTTTTCCTATCTTCTACGGAAAAATTTAGAAGTGAACTTTAAATTTTTTATGTCTTGGGACTTTTCTTCTTCCGGGAAAATATTTGGAACAGAACTTTAAATTTTTTCATCTCTTTGAGAAAAGTCGGAACTGAATTTAAGAAAATTTAGAATTAAAGTGAAACTTTTTATCTTCATTGAAAATAATCACAATCATAGTATAACTTTTCCTATCTTCTATGGAAAAATTTAGAACTGAACTTAAATTTTTTATGTCTTGGTGAACTTAAAACTGATGTGGAAGCTTTTTATTTTCTCTGGAGAAATTAGAATTGAATTATGTTCTTTGGTAAAATTCAGAGGAGAACTTGAACTTTTCTATCTTCTATGAAAAATTTGGAATAGTATTTTAAATTTTTTCATCTGTTTGAGAAAAATCTGAACTGAAGTGGAAAATTTAAATATTATTTTGGGAAAATAGGAATGATCAATAACTTATTTCATTTTTATTGAGAAAATTCAGAATCGAAGTTGAACTTTTCTTCTTCCGGGAAAATATTTGGAACAGAACTTTAAAATTGACTCTTTGAGAAAGGTTGGAATTGAATTTAAGAAAATTTAGAAATAAAGTGAAACTTTTTATCTTCATGGAAAATAATCACAATAATAGTATAACTTTTCCTATCTTCTACGGAAAAATTTAGAAGTGAACTTTAAATTTTTTATGTCTTGGGCCTTTTCTTCTTCCGGGAAAATATTTTGAACAGAACTTTAAATTTGACTCTTTGAGAAAGGTCGGAATTGAATTTAAGAAAATTTTGAATTAAAGTGAAACTTTTTATCTTCATGGAAAATAATCACAATCATAGTATAACTTTTCCTATCTTCTACGGAAAAATTTAGAAGTGAACTTTAAATTTTTTATGTCTTGGTGAACTTAAAACTGAAGTGGAAGCTTTTTATTTTCTCTGGTGAAATTAGAATTGAATTATGTTCTTTGGTAAAATTCAGAAGAGAACTTCAGAAGAGAACAGAACTTTAAATTTTTTCATCTCTTTGAGAAAAGTCGGAACTGAATTTAAGAAAATTTAGAATTAAAGTGAAACTTGTTATCTTCATTGAAAATAATCACAATCATAGTATAACTTTTCCATCTTCTATGGAAAAATTTAGAACTGAACTTAAATTTTTTATGTCTTGGTGAACTTAAAACTGATGTGGAAGCATTTTATTTTCTCTGGAGAAATTAGGATTGAATTATGTTCTTTGGTAAAATTCAGAGGAGAACTTGAACTTTTCTATCTTCTATGAAAAATTTGGAATAGTATTTTAAATTTTTTCATCTGTTTGCGAAAAATCTGAACTGAAGTGGAAAATTTAAATATTACTTTGGGAAAATAGGGATGATCAATAACTTATTTCATTTTTATTGAGAAAATTCAGAATCGAAGTTGAACTTTTCTTCTTCCGGGATAATATTTGGAACAGAACTTTAAATTTGACTCTTTGAGAAAGGTCGGAATTGAATTTAAGAAAATTTAGAATTAAAGTGAAACTTTTTATCTTCATGGAAAATAATCACAATAATAGTATAACTTTTCCTATCTTCTACGGAAAAATTTAGAAGTGAACTTTAAATTTTTTATGTCTTGGTGAACTTAAAACTGAAGTGGAAGCTTTTTATTTTCTCTGGTGAAATTAGAAATGAATTGTGTTCTTTGGTAAAATTCAGAAGAGAACTTGAACTTTTCTATCTTCTATGAAAAATTGAGCCTGCTAGTAGCATCTTTATCTCTAAAAATTCTTTTTCTTACATCTCTGACCTTTTTGATAGATATTCTGAACGTTTGACGTGCTAGAATACCCTAAAAATAATGAACACTTAACAAAATAATGCATAAGATATTTTTAATGAAATAACGACATGTAGAATATTAATATAAAATTACGTTAAATACATTATTATACATTATTAGTACACTTGCGCTTCACTTTCCGTCAATTCATCTTTATATTCATTGATGATATTGTCTGCTAATGTCCTTTTTATTCTGCCTGCGATTTCACTGTCTATTGTCATATTATTTTTACAAAGATAGCAGTTTTGACATATTGAAAAGATATGATTAATGACATTATTGCAGGAGTATGCTTGTCTTCTTCTTGTTCTCTTTAAAATGCTAATACTGGAAAGATGATGATAGGATGTATCAACAGGTAATGTGTTACCAGCAACAGTAGCAAGGAGTTGTCCCCGATCATCGACAATTATTTTTAAGTTTGCATTCTCTTTGAGCACTAATTTCTCTGGTAATGTTACTCTCGCATATCCACCGTTTACACGATTGAAATTCTTGGGTACTCCAAAGAAATCTAACTTCTCCCTGTCATGGCAACGCATGCATACATTTCCAATAGTGTTACCACTTGCACTCGTTTCATAGTTCAGGTATTTCTCCTTGTCAGCATTCAACACGACGATGATTTTTTCATGTGCACATACTTTCGTCGAATAATTCATCTTCACTTTTTTACAGATATGAATTGTGTTTTTATCCTTCCACTGCGTAAAAAATACTGATTTAATGCACGCAATAAACTAGGTAGTGTCGATAACCTGCCATAGAGTACCAGTGGGAAAGCCGTGTCGTGTCTATGAACAAGCACAGTGTACGATTGGTAGAGTCGTAAGCATATTTCATGTCATTTTAAGATACGTAAAAAAATACCATGTTAAAAAAATTCAAAAATTATTTTTAAAAAAAGGGAGGGGGATGGGGTTCCGGTGGTCTTTGGGGGCTCGAGGGGCATTAGGGGGCCGGGGGCCTTTGGGATTGGGGTAGGGGACCTCACGACACTGTTCAAATGGAACTTGTGTATTATAACGACCACAGAGTTTCACCCTCAAATCCTCTTCTAAAACATCTTCTAAAATCATCTTTTAAAATGTCTCTAACTGTTTCGCCGAAATAATTCCCTAAAATGCCTAAAACGGTTTCGCCCATTTCAACTTGTAAAATGGGTTTAGGATGGAAATTAAGAAAATAACTTGTTCTGAAAAGATATAATAAAGCCTTAAAAAAGTATTAAAAAATGGGGGCCCAGGGGACCCTTTGGGAACCCGGGGGAACCTTTGGGGACCGGGGGCTTCCTTCGGGGTTGGGGTAGGGGGATCGGAGCCCTTTGGGTCGGGGTAGGGGGATCGGGGACCTTTGGGGTTGGGGTATGGGACCTCACGACACTGTTTAAATATAACTTGTGTATTATAACGACCACCCTCAAATCCTCTTCTAAAACATCTTCTAAAATCCTCTTTTAAAATGTCTCTAACTGTTTTGCCGAAATAATTCCCTAAAATATCTAAAACAGTTTCGCCCAAATAATCTCTAAACGTAATTTCATCGTGTTCCTTTTGTTTTTGGCATCCCTGCGCTGTCACATTTGTAATTACTAAGAAACCATTTCCCGCGTTAAACTCTAAGATCAAAACATTCGCCGGAAACAATTCTCCTGGTCGAACTCCAAAGATATTAATAAACTTCATCCCGGAGACAATTCTCCTTGGAAACAATAAATTAATTCCCCTTTCGTGAATCAATAATTCCGGAAACAATTCTCCTGGTCGAACTCCAAAGATATTAATAAACTTCGTCCCGGAGACAATTCTCCTTGGAAACAATAAATTAATTCCCCTTTCGTGAATCAATAATTCCCCTTAGAAACAACAAATTAATTCCCCTTTCGTGACAAATCAGTCAATCATGACATCATCTGTTAGAAACACGTGATCCTGTTTTCCTATTCCTGGATCATAACACTCCCAATCGATTACGCAATCAAGTTCTCGGAAATCCACTTCCCCTTCGATTACGCAGTCAATTTCTCAGAAATCCATTTCCCCTACACAGCGACTTTCTGTGCTACTGTCTGAAATTTTTTGCGCGTCGCAACTTGTGCCGTGACACGCTTATTTTCCGTTTAAGTGTACTTGGATTAGTTTTTAGGTCAATTTTTAATCTTTTTTAATGTACAGGAATAAAAACGTATCCATAAAAAATGTAGCTGATTAGAGCAGTGAATGGGAAAATGTACTCGCAAACACATATAACATATTTAAATGTGAGACACATCATGGTAATTACATTTTATATGTCTATATTTTCAATATGGTCATATAGGAGAAAAAGTTCTACGTTCAATGTTGCACGTTCTACAGTGCTAGACATGATGAAATAGAAATAGCACTTTTGTGCTACAGGTGGTAAAAACGCAGTCCATGTTGTTCCAGTGCCCTACTAGCAATGACAAAAAAAAACAAGAATAAAAAAAGAGGACAAATCAGTGAAACCTGTGCTACATTGCTACAGCGCTACCTAAATATGCTATTTTCCTTGTTGTCTCAGATTTTTGACAATGGCGACTTCAACGGCGCAGTTTTTTATTACCGGTCGTATGCTATAACGAACGTCATGTACAAATCTTGCGCCAGAACTTCATGGCGCATCACTGCACCAGGAACGTCATGCTCATAGTTGCGCCAGAAGAACCTATGTGGGCGTTTTCATTAAAAGAAAAAAGAACAAAAAAAATAGGAATGGGTGCCATGACTACCTCTTCTTTTTTCAAAAAAGCCTTCATTTGAAAAACTGAAGGCACTTTTTTTTAAAAAAAAGGAGATGTTCAGCGTGAAAGGTATACTTTGTATATCGATTTCACCTCATTTATGAGGGGTTTTAGGCTCTTTTTTTTGTAATCTTTAAAACCTAAATAAAAGCTACTATATCTAAATGAATCTCAATTGAAAAAATTTTTCACCAAGTTTCATTGTTGAAAACTTTTTTTTCTTCATTTCAGTTACTATCGGTGGTAATTTGCTGTTCATTAGGCTACTGCTGTTATAAATTTTATTTGTCTCTACTTGCTTCTTCTTTTATCTTAACTTTTCTTAGCTGGAATCTAGCGAATACCTAATAGTTAGCATGATATCAATACGCTATGATACGTAATAGATAAACAAAAATGTAGTTTTTCTTAAATATCGCATCTTACTTAAATTCTATCACTTTTAATATTAAAAAGGGCCCAAGGACTTCCAATTTCTAATTAAATCCACGTTAAATCCAACTCCACCCGTGTAAATTTATCTCTGGAAATTTCAACCTCAGAAACTTTCATCCCAATGGGAAACTCTCCCCTTAGAAAATCCATCCTCTGAAAATCCGCCTCTTAAAAAAGTCAGTATTCTTTCCAACATCAAATACTATATGTAAACAAAGAACAAATTTCCTAACTTGTGGCCCTTTCTCCGTAGGCTGTAGGGGTCATGTCATCCCCAAAATCATAGTTGTTGGACCTTTCAACTATACTGAACAAAATGGCTAGCTTCTAGTTTTTATCAAACGACTTTGGGGGAAAATGGGTGTGGGAGGGGGGCTAGTTACTCTCCATTTTTTTTTTTTAATTAAAAAGAACACTAGAACTTTCTGTTTTCGTTCAAATGAGCCCTATTTCGACCTTGTGGGAAAACAAAATACAAATAAACACGCATCCAGGATTAGAAATGGTTGTATTAGAAACTTGTATTAGAAATGGTTGGGGAAACAAAGAACAAACAGAGGTCGCGAGTGGGGCAGTAGCTCGTCTTAATATGTATCTGTGGCAGACTTTCTTGTAACATGTTTTTAAGCATTGAAGGGCCCCAGTGATAACACTTTCGAGCAAAGTAAAATCCCATATAGGGACCCTTGGTTAAAAGTCTTCTGTTCAAGAGACGATCAGTTCGTTCTAATTTTAAACTTAGATTATCTTAGCTTCATAAAAATTAATGAATAAAAAATATCCTTTGTGTCTTATCCTCTTTTTATATACTTAACATCAATTCATTTCGCTGAAAACTGTAAAGTAAAGCAATAAGCTTTCGTGTTCACTTTTCAGTCTCTGCTGTTTCATATCAAGTATAACGTTATGCTAGAAATCTAATTTCCCCTTCACTCTCGGCCCTTTGTTTCAATGTCATTAACTGAAATTTCCATTTCCAGATAATCATCATTTTGTCTCAGAGTTACATTCAAAGTCAGTGGTGTATACATGAATTGGAAATGGCACATCAAATTATAACGGAACAAAACCGAGATTCCGTTGTAATAGTTCTTTTAGAGCCTATTCCTCCTAAACAACAACCAAGGTCAGTACATTACGAAAAATATGATTTACATAAAATGTGAGTTATGAGAAATATGAGTATTATCCTCATAAATTTTTGACGGAACAAAACCGAGATTCGATAGTAATTGTTCTCTTAGAGCCTATTTCTCTTGAGAAACAATCCAGGTCAGTACATTACGAAAAATATAATTTACATAAAATGTAATTTATGAGAAATATGATTATTATCCTTATAAATTTTTGACGAAACAAAACCGAGATTCGATAGTAATTGTTCCCTTAGAACCTATTCCTCCTTAAGAGCAACCAATTTACATGTTTTATGAGAAGGATTGTTCATGAGAAATATGGTTTATGAAGAATGATTAATATCCTTATAAATTATAACGGATGGAAAACCAGATTCGTTTGTAATTGTCCTTTTCGATCTAATAAATACCTCGACGCAGTACTAAACCGCCTGTGGCCGACACAACTATGCATGTACCTCCTATCTTCCAAACTATTCAAAGCCTGCCTCTTTAGATCCTCCGAAAAAGTTTCAATTTCCCTAAAAATATTTTGTTGCAACCTCCTCCCACCGCATTCAAGGACGACTTGCTTTTTGCTAGGCCCTAGATTGTTGTCCGAAAAGGATGAACTTTGGCAATCTGCCATCCTTCATCCTCAGACCGTGTCCTAGGAATCTCAATCTTTCTCTCATTATGCCCTTAGAAAGTGGGATAGAACCACATTTTTGTACACCTTACTATTTTGAAACAAGGTCAATCGGACGGGTACCTAAAAGAATCCATAGACAGTTCCACTGGAAAACATCTAGCAAATCCTCCTCCGTCTTTCAGGTCGTCGACTTTCCAGAACCGTACCTTACCACCGTCATCACTGTATTTTCCAACATTCTAATTTTGGTTTGCGTTCTTATCTTCCCTTTCCTCCAATTCTTTTTTTCAACTCTGAAAAAAACACCCTAGGCCTTGGCTATTTTACTTATAACATCTTTCCTGCATCCAACATATTTGCTAATGATACTACCTAGCTAAATCAAACTATCCATTATATCCATCGTATTACTACGCAGCAGGCCAGTATCACCTCTTCACCTTCACTTATTCCGAGCCTAAGAGACCTAGTCTTCGTACAATTAAGTTTCAAACCATTTCTTGCGCTATAATCCTCAAAACCTCCAATTCTTCATTTTACTATATTTTTCATCTAGGACACTAATCTAAGCCAAGGAGAGATTTGACTTTCCCATTTGATTATCAAATGGCCCTTACCTTACTCTCCTATAGCCCTTATCGGGGTCCTTAAATTATTCATATAAATAAAGATAGACCGCAACCCTGCTTAACTCCTAATTCAATAAAAAATCAGCTACTAACATCATTCCCTACATTAATTACAGCAATGTTGTTCTCGTACATGGCACTAATCACTTTAATGTTTTTATATGGTATGCCATACGGGAATAGGACCTTCGCTAAGGCTCTTCTATCGAATGAATCAAATGCTTGCTCATAATCTATAAGACAGAGGACTGTTGGGGTCTGGTTACTCAGGCACTTATCAATTATTAATCTAAGAGTGAAAAAATGGTTGACACACCCGTTCCCTTTCCTGAAACCACACTGTTCTTTTCTTAAGACTTTATCTACAGCATCTGTAAGACTAAAAAGCATCATTAGATAAAGTAATTTGCTTCCTATAGACAATCAAGCAAATGCCTCTATAAGTACCGTACTCACTCTTATCACCTTTATCATAGGGGGGTTAGTAGAGTAGTACCTTATACTTCTATAGAAGCTATACGAATTACCATGTTATTCTATAGAAGCTCTACACATTTTCAAAGAGAGTGAGTATCCTCTCACATGGCCTTATACTACTATAGAAGCTATACGAATTACCATGCTATTCTATGTTCCTTCCATTGTTATTCTATGTTCCTTCCATTGTTATTCTATGGAACCTCTACACGTGATTAAACACGTTATAAAACTATGTGCTATTTGCTTATGTCCTGTTGGTACCATTCCAAACGATTGGGGATTCCCCGCCTGTTCCTAAACATTGCAAAAAAGATAACAGTATGAACGGGGGATTCCCCGCACACATTTGTTTCAACTCCAAGTTTTTTTTCAACCATAGTGGTTTTTTTTCGAGCTGACACCTGTTTTTTAGGCAGCCAATCAGAGAACTGCTTAACAATTCGTCATTGAAACCCCGTATAAAATGGTCATGTATTGGAATTTAATTAAATTCTTTAATTTATTTCCAGATAAAAAGCATTTACTAGTAAATTCAAATTTCAGGGGGACTTAGCCCCCCTCCCCTCCAACAATAAAAACCTTAAGAATATAATGAGTGCTATAGAATATATAATGTGCTATTTGCTTATGTCCTGTTGGTACCATTCCAAACGATTGGGGATTCCCCGCCTGTTCCGTTCAGTTCAGTTAAACAGCAAAGCACGCTTTTTTCTATTATGTAAATAAAATCTCTCCTCCATAGCTATGTTTACATGTTTTAATTATTTTGAAAAACAGTTCTTTATCGTTAAAATGTCCATTTTCCAATCATGCGTTTAAAATGTGCTGTCATAAAACCATTTATGTTTAGCCTGTTACCAAAGAGGGATTGATTTCAAAACAACATTTGGCATACGCCTTATCTGAATTAAGAAAACAAACGAAAAGACGGGCTTTTTCTAATTCTAGCCGGAAACTCAGAATTGATAGGGGGCAAGATCAAAAAAGGGGTAATTAGTGATTGGATAATTTTTTAACGTGAAATCTCTGAATAAAATATTTTTGGAGAAATTATTTAAAAGATATAGTTTATTTATTCTAAAGATAATGACATTGGCCTCAACAGCAAATCATTTTAATACTTTTCCACAGGGGGATTTCCAGTAGGTATGTTAAGATTCAAGCTAATTCTTGTAGGCCACCTTTTAAAATAGATTTACGGTGCACGAGGGTTCAGTTAAAGGGGGTACAGTTACACGGGGGTTTAGTTAAATGGGGTCGAGTTGCACGAGGGTTCAGTAGCACGAGGGTTCAGTTGTACGGAGTTTCGGTTATACAGGGGTTCAGTTACATGGGGGGTTCAGTTGCACGGGGGTTTAGTTAAATGGGGCTTGAGTTGCACGGGAGTTGAGTTGCACGAGGGTTCAGTTGAACGGGTGTTCAGTTACATGCGAATTCAGTTACACGGGGTTTAGTTAAATGTGGTTGAGTTGCATAGTCTCGTTGGAAAAAACTGGACTTCATACTTAAACAGTTCTATTAAGAGCTATTGCTATGGAAATGGCTCATTTTTGAATCGAAACTATGCTTTTCTGACTGAGGATACACATTTGGATCAGAAAACGTGAAAATGTACACAATTGAAACAGAGAAGTGTGTTTTGACGTTATTTTCTATAATTTCGTCTGAAAAATAGGAGTTCACGCTTAAAAAGTTCTATTAAGAGCTATTTTTATGGAAATGGTTCATTTTTGAACCAAAACAAGTAAATAATTCTATTTTTTTTGTTAAACACGATTGGCTGAAATAAAAGCGGAACTTTTAAAATCACAACAACTCAAGGTCAGTAAATGATCCCTTTGTTTTTTTTTTTTTGTTAAATACGACTGGCTGAAACAAAAGCAGAACTTTTAAAATCACAACTGAAGGTCAGTAAATAATTCCTTTTTTTTTTGTTAAACACGATTGGCTGAAATAAAAGCGGAACTCTTAAAATCACAACAACTGAAGGTTAGTAAATAATTCCTTTGTTTTTTTGTTAAACACGATTGGCTGAAATAAAAGCGGAACTCTTAAAATCACAACTCAAGTTCAGTAAATAATTCCTTTGTTTTTTATGTTAAACACGATTGGCTGAAATAAAAGCGGAACTTTTAAAATCACAACAACTAAAGGTCAGTAAATAATTCAATTGTTTTTCTTTGTTAAACACGATTGGTTGAAATAAAAGCGGAACTTTTAAAATCACAACTGAAGGTCAGTAAATAATTCCTTTGGTTTTTTGTTAATCACGATTGGCTGAAATAAAAAATAATTCCTTTTTTTTTTAAACACGACTGACTGAAACAAAAGCGGAACTTTTAAAATCACAACAACTGAAGGTCAGTAAATAATTCCTTTGTTTTTTTGTTAAACACGATTGGCTGAAATAAAAGCGGAACTCTTAAAATCACAACTCAAGTTCAGTAAATAATTCCTTTGTTTTTTTTTTGTTAAACACGATTGGCTGAAATAAAAGCGGAACTTTTAAAATCACAACAACTAAAGGTTAGTAAATAATTCTATTTGTTTTTTTTTTGTTAAACACGATTGGCTGAAATAAAAGCGGAACTTTTAAAATCAAAACAACTGAAAGTCAGTAAATAATTCCTTTTGTTTTTTTTGTTAAACACGATTGGCTGAAATAAAAGCGGAACTTTTAAAATCACAACAACTGAAGGTCAGTAAATAATTCCATTGTTTTTTTTTGTTAAACAAGATTGGCTGAAACAAAAACAGAACTTTTAAAATCACAACAACTGAAAGTCAGTAAATAATTTGGTTGTTTTTTTTGTTAAACACAATTTTCTGAAATAAAAGCAGAACTGTTAAAATCACAACAACTGAAGGTCAGTAAATAATTCCATTTTTTTTTGTTAAACACGATTGGCTGAAATAAAAGCGGAACTTTTAAAATCACAACAACTCAAGGTCAGTAAATGATTCCTTTGTTTTTTTTTAAACACGATTGGTTGAAACAAAAACAGAAATTTTAAAATCACAACAACTGAAGGTCAGTAAATAATTCCATTGATTTTTTTTGTTAAACATGATTGGTTGAAATAAAAGCGGAACTTTTAAAATTACAAGTGAAGGCCTTTAAATAATTCATTTGTTTTTTTGTTAAACACGATTGACTGAAATAAAAGCGGAACTTTTAAAATCACAACAACTGAAGATCAGTAACAAATTCCTTTGTTTTTTTTTTAAACACGACTGGCTGAAACAAAAGCAGAACTTTTAAAATCACAACTGAAGGTCAGTAAATAATTCCTTTGTTTGTTTTTTTTTTGTTAAACACGATTGGCTGAAATAAAAGCGGAACTCTTAAAATCACAACAACTGAAGGTTAGTAAATAATTCCTTTGTTTTTTTTTAAACACGATTGGCTGAAATAAAAGCGGAACTCTTAAAATCACAACTCAAGGTCAGTAAATAATTCCTTTGTTTTTTATGTTAAACACGATTGGCTGAAATAAAAGGGGAACTTTTAAAATCACAACAACTAAAGGTCAGTAAATAATTCCATTGTTTTCTTTGTTAAACACGATTGGTTGAAATAAAAGCGGAACTTTTAAAATCACAACTGAAGGTCAGTAAATAATTCCTTTTTTTTTTGTTAAACACGATTGGCTGAAATAAAAGCGGAACTTTTAAAATCACAACAACTCAAGGTAAGTAAATGAATCCTTTGTTGTTTTTTTTTGTTAAACACGATTGGCTGAAATAAAAGCGGAACTTTTAAAATCACAACAACTAAAGGTCAGTAAATGATTCCTTTGTTTTTTTTTGTTAAACACGATTGTTTGAAACAAAAGCAGAACTTTTAAAATCACAACAACTAAAGGTCAGTAAATAATTCCATTGTTTTGTTTTTGTTAAACACGATTGGTTGAAATAAAAGCGGAACTTTTAAAATCACAACAACTGAAGGTCAGCAAATAATTCCTTTGTTTTTTTTGTTAAACACGTTTGGCTGAAATAAAAGCGGAACTTTTAAAATCACAACAACTGAAGGTCAGTAAATAATTCCTTTGTTTTTTTTAAACACGACTGGCTGAAACAAAAGCAGAATTTTTAAAATCACAACAACTGAAGGTCAGTAAATAAATCCTTTTGTTTTTTTTTTGTTAAACACGATTGGCTGAAATAAAAGCGAAACTCTTAAAATCACAACTCAAAGTCAGTAAATAATTCCTTTGTTTTTTTTTGTTAAACATGATTGGCTGAAATAAAAGGGGAACTTTTAAAATCACAACAACTAAAGGTCAGTAAATAATTCCTTTTGTTTTTTTTTTAAACACGATTGGCTGAAATAAAAGCGTAACTTTTAAAATCACAACAACTGAAGGTCAGTAAATAATTCCATTGTTTTTTTTTTGTTAAACACGATTGGTTGAAACAAAAGCAGAACTTTTAAAATCACAACAACTGAAGGTCAGTAAATAATTCCTTTGTTTTTTTTGTTAAACACGATTGGCTGAAATAAAAGCGGAATTTTTAAAATCACAACAACTGAAGGTCAGTAAATGATTCCTTTGTTTTTTTTGTTAAACACGATTAGCTGAAATAAAAGCAGAACTATTAAAATCACAACAACTGAAGGTCAGTAAATAATTCTATTTTTTTTGCTAAACACGATTGGCTGAAATAAAAGCGGAACTTTTAAAATCACAACAACTCAAGGTCAGTAAATGATTCCTTTGTTTTTTTTGTTAAACACGATTGGCTGAAATAAAAGCGGAACTTTTAAAATCACAACAACTAAAGGTCAGTAAATAATTCCTTTTTTTTGTTAAACCCAATTGGCTGAAATAAAAGCGGAACTTTTCAAATCACAACAACTGAAGGTCGGTAAATAATTCCCTTTTTTTGTTAAACACGATTGACTGAAACAAAAGCAGAACTTTTAAAATCACAACAACTGAAGGTCAGTAAATAATTCCGTTGTTGTTTTTTGTTAAACACGATTGGCTGAAATAAAAGCGGAACTTTTAAAATCACAACAACTGAAGGCCAGTAAATGATTCCTTTGTTTTTTTTTGTTAAACACGATTGGCTGAAATAAAAGCGGAACTTTTAAAATTACAACAACTGAAGGTCAGTAAATAATTCCATTGTTTTTTTTTGTTAAACGCGATTGGCTGAAACAAAACACAACTGAAGGTCAGTGAATAATTCCGTTGTTTTTTTTGTTAAACACGATTGGCTGAAATAAAAGCGGAACTTTTAAAATCACAACAACTGAAGGTCAGTAAATGATTCCTTTTTTTTTGTTAAACACGATTGGCTGAAATAAAAGCAGAACTGTTAAAATCACAACAACTGAAGGTCAGTAAATAATTCTATTTTTTTTGTTAAACACGATTGGCTAAAATAAAAGCGGAACTTTTAAAATCACAACAACTCAAAGTCAGTAAATGATTCCTTTGTTTTTTTTGTTAAACACGATTGGCTGAAATAAAAGCGGAACTTTTAAAATCACAACAACTAAAGGTCAGTAAATAATTCCTTTTGTTTTTTGTTAAACCCAATTGGCTGAAATAAAAGCGGAACTTTTCAAATCACAACAACTGAAGGTCAGTAAATAATTCCTTTGTTTTTTTGTTAAACACGATTGGCTGAAATAAAAGCTGAACTTTTAAAATCACAACAACTCAAGGTCAGAAAATGAATTCTTTGTTGTTTTTTTTTTGTTAAACACGATTGGCTGAAATAAAAGCGGAACTTTTAAAATCACAACAACTAAAGGTCAGTAAATGATTCCTTTGTTTTTTGTTTTTTTTTGTTAAACACGATTGGTTGAAACAAAAGCAGAACTTTTAAAATCACAACAACTAAAGGTCAGTAAATAATTCCATTGTTTTTTTTGTTGAACACGATTGGTTGAAATAAAAGCGGAACTTTTAAAATCACAACAAGTGAAGGTCAGTAAATAATTCCTTTGTTTTTTTTAAACACGACTGGCTGAAACAAAAGCAGAATTTTTAAAATCACAACAACTGAAGGTCAGTAAATAATTCCTTTTGTTTTTTTGTTAAACATGATTGGCTGAAATAAAAGCGAAACTCTTAAAATCACAACTCAAGGTCAGTAAATAATTCCATTGTTTTCTTTGTTAAACACGATTGGTTGAAATAAAAGCGGAACTTTTAAAATCACAACTGAAGGTCAGTAAACAATTCCTTTGTTTTTTTGTTAAACACGATTGGCTGAAATAAAAGCGGAACTTTTAAAATCACAACAACTCAAGGTCAGTAAATGAATCCTTTGTTGTTGTTTTTTTGTTAAACACGATTGGCTGAAATAAAAGCGGAACTTTTAAAATCACAACAACTAAAGGTCAGTAAATAATTCCATTGTTTTTTTTTTGTTGAACACGATTGGTTGAAATAAAAGCGGAACTTTTAAAATCACAACAACTGAAGGTCAGTAAATAATTCCTTTGTTTTTTTTAAACACGACTGGCTGAAACAAAAGCAGAATTTTTAAAATCACAACAACTGAAGGTCAGTAAATAATTCCTTTTGTTTTTTTTTTTGTTAAACACGATTGGCTGAAATAAAAGGGGAACTTTTAAAATCACAACAACTAAAGGTCAGTAAATAATTCCATTGTTTTCTTTGTTAAACACGATTGGTTGAAATAAAAGCGGAACTTTTAAAATCACAACTGAAGGTCAGTAAATAATTCCTTTGTTTTTTTGTTAAACACGATTGGCTGAAATAAAAGCGGAACTTTTAAAATCACAACAACTCAAGGTCAGTAAATGAATCCTTTGTTGTTTTTTTTGTTAAACACGATTGGCTGAAATAAAAGCGGAACTTTTAAAATCACAACAACTAAAGGTCAGTAAATGATTCCTTTGTTTTTTTTGTTAAACACGATTGTTTGAAACAAAAGCAGAACTTTTAAAATCACAACAACTAAAGGTCAGTAAATAATTCCATTGTTTTGTTTTTGTTAAACACGATTGGTTGAAATAAAAGCGGAACTTTTAAAATCGCAACAACTGAAGGTCAGCAAATAATTCCTTTGTTTTTTTTGTTAAACACGTTTGGCTGAAATAAAAGCGGAACTTTTAAAATCACAACAACTGAAGGTCAGTAAATAATTCCTTTGTTTTTTTTTAAACACGACTGGCTGAAACAAAAGCAGAATTTTTAAAATCACAACAACTGAAGGTCAGTAAATAATTCCTTTGTTTTTTTTTGTTAAACATGATTGGCGGAAATAAAAGGGGAACTTTTAAAATCACAACAACTAAAGGTCAGTAAACAATTCCTTTTGTTTTTTTTGTTAAACACGATTGGCTGAAATAAAAGCGTAACTTTTAAAATCACAACAACTGAAGGTCAGTAAATAATTCCATTGTTTTTTTTTGTTAAACACGATTGGCTGAAACAAAAGCAGAACTTTTAAAATCACAACAACTGAAGGTCAGTAAATAATTCCGTTTTTTTTTTTGTTAAACACGATTGGCTGAAATAAAAGCGGAACTTTTAAAATCACAACAACTGAAGGTCAGTAAATGATTCCTTTGTTTTTTTTTGTTAAACACGATTAGCTGAAATAAAAGCAGAACTGTTAAAATCACAACAACTGAAGGTCAGTAAATAATTCTATTTTTTTTGTTAAACACGATTGGCTGAAATAAAAGCGGAACTTTTAAAATCACAACAACTCAAGGTCAGTAAATGATTCCTTTGTTTTTTTTTGTTAAACACGATTGGCTGAAATAAAAGCGGAACTTTTAAAATCACAACAACTAAAGGTCAGTAAATAATTCCTTTTTTTTGTTAAACCCAATTGGCTGAAATAAAAGCGGAACTTTTCAAATCACAACAACTGAAGGTCGGTAAATAATTCCTTTTTTTTTTGTTCAACACGATTGACTGAAACAAAAGCAGAACTTTTAAAATCACAACAACTGAAGGTCAGTAAATAATTCCGTTGTTGTTTTTTGTTAAACACGATTGGCTGAAATAAAAGCGGAACTTTTAAAATCACAACAACTGAAGGTCAGTAAATGATTCCTTTGTTTTTTTTTGTTAAACACGATTGGCTGAAATAAAAGCGGAACTTTTAAAATTACAACAACTGAAGGTCAGTAAATAATTCCATTGTTTTTTTTTTTTTGTTAAACGCGATTGGCTGAAACAAAAGCAGAACTTTTAAAATCATAACAACTGAAGGTCAGTGAATAATTCCGTTGTTTTTTTTGTTAAACACGATTGGCTGAAATAAAAGCGGAACTTTTAAAATCACAACAACTGAAGGTCAGTAAATGATTCCTTTTTTTTGTTAAACACGATTGGCTGAAATAAAAGCAGAACTGTTAAAATCACAACAACTGAAGGTCAGTAAATAATTCTATTTTTTTGTTAAACACGATTGGCTAAAATAAAAGCGGAACTTTTAAAATCACAACAACTCAAAGTCAGTAAATGATTCCTTTGTTTTTTTTTGTTAAACACGATTGGCTGAAATATAAGCGGAACTTTTAAAATCACAACAACTAAAGGTCAGTAAATAATTCCTTTTGTTTTTTGTTAAACCCAATTGGCTGAAATAAAAGCGGAACTTTTCAAATCACAACAACTGAAGGTCAGTAAATAATTCCTTTGTTTTTTTGTAAAACACGATTGGCTGAAATAAAAGCGGAACTTTTAAAATCACAACAACTCAAGGTCAGTACATGAATTCTTTGTTGTTTTTTTTTGTTAAACACGATTGGCTGAAATAAAAGCGGAACTTTTAAAATCACAACAACTAAAGGTCAGTAAATGATTCCTTTGTTTTTTGTTTTTTTTTTTGCTAAACACGATTGGTTGAAACAAAAGCAGAACTTTTAAAATCACAACAACTAAAGGTCAGTAAATAATTCCATTGTTTTTTTTTGTTGAACACGATTGGTTGAAATAAAAGCGGAACTTTTAAAATCACAACAACTGAAGGTCAGCAAATAATTCCTTTGTTTTTTTTGTTAAACACGTTTGGCTGAAATAAAAGCGGAACTTTTAAAATCACAACAACTGAAGGTCAGTAAGTAATTCCTTTGTTTTTTTTAAACACGACTGGCTGAAACAAAAGCAGAATTTTTAAAATCACAACAACTGAAGGTCAGTAAATAATTCCTTTTATCTTTTTTGTTAAACATGATTGGCTGAAATAAAAGCGAAACTCTTAAAATCACAACTCAAGGTCAGTAAATCATTCCTTTGTTTTTTTTTGTTAAACACGATTGGCTGAAATAAAAGCGGAACTTTTAAAATCACAACAACTAAAGGTCAGTAAATAATTCCTTTTGTTTTTTTTGTTAAACACGATTGGCTGAAATAAAAGCGGAACTTTTAAAATCACAACAAATGAAGGTCAGTAAATAATTCCTTTGTTTTTTTTGTTAAACACGATTGGCTGAAATAAAAGCGGAACTTTTAAAATCACAACAACTGAAGGTCAGTAAATAATTCTATTTTTTTTGTTAAACACGATTGGCTAAAATAAAAGCGGAACTTTTAAAATCACAACAACTCAAAGTCAGTAAATGATTCCTTTGTTTTTTTTGTTAAACACGATTGGCTGAAATAAAAGCGGAACTTTTAAAATCACAACAACTGAAGGTCAGTAAATAATTCCTTTTGTTTTTCGTTAAACCCAATTGGCTGAAATAAAAGCGGAACTTTTCAAATCACAACAACTGAAGGTCAGTAAATAATTCCTTTGTTTTTTTGTTAAACACGATTGGCTGAAATAAAAGCGGAACTTTTAAAATCACAACAACTCAAGGTTAGTAAATGAATCCTTTTTTGTTGTTTTTTTGTTAAACACGATTGGCTGAAATAAAAGCGGAACTTTTAAAATCACAACAACTAAAGGTCAGTAAATGATTCCTTTGTTTTTTTGTTTTTTTTTTGTTAAACACGATTGGTTGAAACAAAAGCAGAACTTTTAAAATCACAACAACTAAAGGTCAGTAAATAATTCCATTGTTTTTTTTTGTTGAACACGATTGGTTGAAATAAAAGCGGAACTTTTAAAATCACAACAACTGAAGGTCAGTAAATAATTCCTTTGTTTTTTTTAAACACGACTGGCTGAAACAAAAGCAGAATTTTTAAAATCACAAAAACTGAAGGTCAGTAAATAATTCCTTTTGTTTTTTTTGTTAAACATGATTGGCTGAAATAAAAGCGAAACTCTTAAAATCACAACTCAAGGTCAGTAAATAATTCCTTTGTTTTTTTTTTGTTAAACACGATTGGCTGAAATAAGAGGGGAACTTTTAAAATCACAACAACTAAAGGTCAGTAAATAATTCCTTTTGTTTTTTTTGTTAAACACGATTGGCTGAAATAAAAGCGGAACTTTTAAAATCACAACAACTGAACGTCAGTAAATAATTCCATTGTTTTTTTTTTGTTAAACACGATTGGCTGAAACAAAAGCAGAACTTTTAAAATCACAACAACTGAAGGTCAGTAAATAATTCCGTTCTTTTTTTTGTTAAACACGATTGGCTGAAATAAAAGCGGAACTTTTAAAATCACAACAACTGAAGGTCAGTAAATGATTCCTTTGTTTTTTTTTGTTAAACACGATTAGCTGAAATAAAAGCAGAACTGTTAAAATCACAACAACTGAAGGTAAATAATACTATTTTTTTTGTTAAACACGATTGGCTGAAATATAAGCGGAACTTTTAAAATCACAACAACTCAAGGTCAGTAAATGATTCCTTTGTTTTTTTTTGTTAAACACGATTGGCTGAAATAAAAGGGGAACTTTTAAAATCACAACAACTAAAGGTCAGTAAATAATTCCTTTTTTTTGTTAAATCCAATTGGCTGAAATAAAAGCGGAACTTTTCAAATCACAACAACTGAAGGTCGGTAAATAATTCCTTTTGTTTTTTTTGTTAAACACGATTGACTGAAACAAAAGCAGAACTTTTAAAATCACAACAACTGAAGGTCAGTAAATAATTCCGTTGTTTTTTTTGTTAAACACGATTGGCTGAAATAAAAGCGGAACTTTTAAAATCACAACAACTGAAGGCCAGTAAATGATTCCTTTTTTTTTGTTAAACAAGATTGGCTGAAATAAAAGCGGAACTTTTAAAATCACAACAACTGAAGGTCAGTAAATAATTCCGTTGTTTTTTTTTAAACACGATTGGCTGAAACAAAAGCAGAACTTTTAAAATCATAACAACTGAAGGTCAGTAAATAATTCCGTTTTTTGTTAAACACGATTGGCTGAAATAAAAGCGGAACTTTTAAAATCAGAACAACTGAAGGTCAGTACATGATTCCTTTTTTTTGTTAAACACGATTTGCTGAAATAAAAGCAGAACTGTTAAAATCTCAACAACTGAAGGTCAGTAAATAATTCTATTTTTTTTTTGTTAAACACGATTGGCTAAAATAAAAGCGTAACTTTTAAAATCACAACAACTCAAAGTCAGTAAATGATTCCTTCGTTTTTTTTGTTAAACACGATTGGCTGAAATAAAAGCGGAACTTCTAAAATCACAACAACTAAAGGTCAGTAAATAATTCCTTTTGTTTTTTGTTAAACCCAATTGGCTGAAATAAAAGCGGAACTTTTCAAATCACAACAACTGAAGGTCGGTAAATAATTCCTTTTTTTTTGTTAAACACGATTGACTGAAACAAAAGCAGAACTTTTAAAATCACAACAACTGAAGGTCAGTAAATAATTCCGTTGTTGTTTTTTGTTAAACACGATTGGCTGAAATAAAAGCGGAACTTTTAAAATCACAACAACTGAAGGCCAGTAAATGATTCCTCTGTTTTTTTTTGTTAAACACGATTGGCTGAAATAAAAGCGGAACTTTTAAAATCAAAACAACTGAAAGTCAGTAAATAATTCCGTTGTTTTTTTTGTTAAACACGATTGGCTGAAATAAAAGCGGAACTTTTAAAATCACAACAACTGAAGGTCAGTAAATGATTCCTTTGTTTTTTTTGTTAAACACGATTGGCTGAAATAAAAGAGGAACTTTTAAAATCACAACAATGCAGAAACTTCATTTAAGAAACTATGAAAAAATTGTAAGTAAGTAAGTAACAAATTCTTTCTTGAATTCGCCTCTTGGATAAACAAAAAAGTCATTTCATTCAAGAAATTATGACAAAATTCTAAATAAGTAACACACCCTTTCTTGAATTCGCCATTGGGTTGCACAATACAGAAATTTAATTCAGGAAACTATGAAAAACATTGCAAACAAACTCTTTTTTGAACTCGCTTCCTGGACAGACAATACAGCAATTTCACTCAAGAAATTATCAAAAAATTGTAAGTAAGTAACAAACTCTTTCTTGAATACACCTCTTGGATACCCAATACGGAAATTTCATTCAAGAAATTATGAGAAAATTCTAAGTAAGTAACAATCTCTTTCTTGAAGTCCCCTCTTGGATACGCAATACGATACGGAAATTTCATTCAAGAAATTATGAGAAAATTCCAGGTAAGTAACAATCTCTTTCTTGAAGTCCCCTCTTGGATACACAATACGGATATTTTATTCAAGAAATTATAAAAAAAAGGGAAAGTAAGTAACAAACTCTTTATTGATTTCACCTCTTGGATACAAAAAAAAGAAGACATTTCATTCAAGAAATTATGACAAAATTCTAAGTAAGTAAAAAACTCATTCTTTAATTCGCCGTTTGCATGCACAATACAGAAATTTCATTCTATGGGACCTCTACACGTGATTAAACACGTTTTGAAACTACATTTATTCAAGAAATTATGAAAAAGTCGCAAGTAAGTAACAAACTCTTTCTTGAATTCCCCATTTGGATGCACAATACAGAAATTTAATTCAAGAAGTTATGGAAAAAAATGTAAGTAAGTAAGTAACAAACTCTATGCTTTTTCTGCATCAATTGTCGGATATGTTGAATAAAATATGCAAAATCGACATAGCTTTATTTCATTTTTTAAGGTTAATTTAGACGAGATTACGTGCGCGCACGTAACCTCGTCTAAATTAACCTTAAAAAATGACCTTAAAATTTTTATTTGACATGTGATCGTTTTTCAAATAATGCTGGGAGATCCGGCTCCCCCTCCATGGAAAATTTTCTCTGCCCACAAAAACATTCCTCTATTGGAAGTCCCTCCCACGCGAAATACACCTCCCAGACAGCTCCATCCTCGCTGAAAATTCTTCCCATAAATTTTTTTGCGGACGAATCTGATTGAAAAATTCTCCATAGCATACTTTCATTTGAAAAAGACTTGTAATTTCTTACTTTTTTTCTAATCATGCAGGAGCCCTAGTTTACACTTTTAAGCTAGTGGAGCTGATTTCAACCAAAGTCAGTTAATATGGTAATACACTTTCCTATCGCTAGATTTATGCCAGAGCAAGTACCCCACAAGCAAAGTTTAACTTGGAGGAGGAGAGATTTTCTAACGACTGTGATCGTAATAAAGGTAACAGGAACAGCTGCAACCTAGTAAAGAGGACACTGGTGGATCCAGGGGCCAGGGGAACCCCGGGCCCCCCAATATTTCTTCTGGTATCCTCTTATCCTGTTTTTTTCTTTTTTTCACTTTTTTTAAGAATAAATTTGACAATTTGGTCAATTATTGGCACCTTTGTCAAATTGCCCCTCCTCCCCAAGATTTTGCTCATTTGTCCCCTTGTCACATTAGGCCTCCCCCAAGATTTTGCTCTAGACCCACCCCTGGAAGAGGGAACCACCCCCTGCAACCAAAGATGTTAAAACCCGTTTTGCTTTACCTTTTTTTTTCTTTTGGCTAATATATTTCCAGCTGCTTCATGTGCTATGTTGCAAACCCTTTTAAACTAGACTTTGAAAAATTGTATTACGAAAAAAATTTTATAGGTGATTGGCATGCTAGGAAATATGTTTGAATAATATTTGTGAGAGATTTATGTTAACAAAAGAAAATATAAATTTAAGAATAATTCTTTTCAGGTTATCCCCATGTGGATATGGCGGGTCACGTTATTCCCAAATGTTGAACAAAATGGTTATATCGAAATTTTAATCAAACGACATTGGATAAAAAGGGTTGTGGGAGGGGGCTATTTGCCCTCCAATCTTTTCAGTGATTTAAAAAGGAACAAGACCTTTTAATTTCCGTTCAAATGAGCCCTCTTCCGACATTATAAGACCCTTGGTTCGATGCGATCACCCTTGGGGGAAAACACAAATCAACAAGGATCTGTAATCTTCCTTCTGGTAAATGATAAAATTTCGACATTTTGTATATGGGAGCTTGAAACCTCTACCATAGGGTTCTTTGATACGGTAAATCTGATGGCACGATTATCATATTCTTGCTATTTTCTAAAGGGGTTTTTTCCTCCTTTTTTCGAAAGTCTGGCAAATTTTCTCAGGCTCGTAGTTTTTGATACGTAACACTAATTTTAATGAATCTCATATATTTGGAATCAGTATAAAAAGCCTTTTCTTTTGATTAATTAAGAAAACTTTCCGAAAGATAAGTTTTTCAAAGAAAAGTAAAGGCCATTTTAAACTTAAGCTCAGCAGATACAAATACCTTTTAAATTCAAACTCAAAACGACCAGAAATTACTATTAAAGAATAAATGAAACCCAAAACGAACAGAAATTAAATAAACAATCATAACAAAAATCATACAACAAGTAACAATATAAATGAATAAATAGATCTTAAAGCGAGTAATACTTAGATTGAATATGAAAATCAAGCTTAAAACGAAAAAAATATTTTGCTATTGATGTATAAATGAAACTTGAAACGAGCAGAAATTAAATAAACAATCAATGCAAACAAACTTACAATAGATATTAATTTACAAACAAGAGTTTGGGTATCGCCTCCTTTTCTCACTGTAAAAGTCTAAGACCTACTGCCTCATTGGCGCTTTACTGGAAACCAATTTTATTACAAATATTTACTTTTGTACTTAATATTGAAAATAAACATTAAAATTATAGTACCATTTTGAACTGATGAGCTTTCAGCAATTAATATCATTATACATCAAATATTCAGTTTAATTTATTAGTTCTTTCTAGGGTTGTTCAAGACGAATATAGTTTCACTAAAAACAAGAGTTTGGGTACTGCTCCCTTCCTTAACTGTAAATAAAAACCAAAAGCCTACTGCGTCATTGGCGCTTAACTGAAAACGAATTATATTACAAATATTTTCTTTTCCAACTCTTACAGCATTGAAAATAAAATGAAAATTACAGTGAAATGAATTCTTGAACCGATGGATCTTTCAGCCAACTAATATCATTATACCTCAAATATTCAATTTGATATTATTTATACTTTTCAAGACTGTTCAAGACACATACAGCTTTTAGTAAAGCGCCAATGACGCAGTAGGCTTTAGACTTTTACAGTGAGAGAAGGAGGCGATACCCAAACTCTTGTTTGCAGTGATTTTTGTTTGTTTCAAGCTTGATTTGCATATTCAATTTAAGTATTACTCGTTTTAAGATTTATTTATTCATTTACATTAATATCTATTGAATGTTTGTTTTCATTGATTGTTTATTTAATTTCTGTTCGTTTTATGTTTCTGTTATACTTCAATAGCATTTAATATCTGTTCGTTTTGGGTTTCATTTATTCTTTAATAGTAATTTCTGGTCGTTTTGAATTTGAATTTTAACAGGTATTTGTATCTGTTGAGCTTAAGTTTAAAATGGCCTTTACTTTTCTTTGGAAAATTTATTTTTTGGAAAGTTTTTTTAAATTAATTTTTGTTCATTTTTGATTGCAAAAAGTTCCAAGTTCTTAAAAATTCCTTATTTCAAAATCAAACTTTAAAAAAAATCAAATGTTCATCAAATTATCAAAACTGGTATTAAAGTAACAATATCAAAGTGAAAAAATGGGTTTATGTCAACCTTGGAGTTTTTAGTATCTGATATTTGAACTATTTTTAACAAAATGGCTATCTCAAATTTTTATCGGATAGGTTTAGGGAAAAAAGGTCGTGGGGGGGTTAATTGCCCTTCGGTCTCTTTTGTCTCTTTAAAAGTGAACTAGAACCTTCTATTTTCAATCAAATGAGCCCTCTCTGAAGTTTATACAAGCATCCCTTCTATGAGAACCATTTATACCCCCAGAGTATAACTTACAAAGCCTGTCCCTGGGCCCTGGGGGGGTTGTGTAGACCGCAGAGTTTTAATATCTGATGTTTGAACTATTTTTAACAAAATGGTCACCTCAAACTTTTATCGGATGGGTTTATTCATCCGATAAACCCAAAGGCTTGGAGGGCGGAAGGGGCTAGTTGCCCTCCGATCTTTTTTTACTCTGAGAAAATGAGCTAGAAATTTTAATTTCTATTCAAATGGGCCCTCTTTGAAGTTTATATGAGCATCCCTTTCATTAGAACAATATACGGCCCCAGAACATAGCTTACAATGCCTGCCCCCAGGCCCTGGGGGGTTGTGTCGAGACACCAGATTTTCTTATCTGACCTTTGAACTATTTAAAAATAAGGATATCTAAAAATTTGTATCGGATGGGTTGGAGGAAAAAAGGGCGTGGGAGGGCTAGAAGCCCTCCGATCTCTTTTGACTCTTAAAAGTTGAACTAGAACTTTCAATTTCAATTCAAATCAGCCCTTTCTGAATTTTATACGAGGATCCCTTCCACAACAGCTGTATATGCCCTACAGGCAAAGCTTACAACGCTTACCCAGGGCCTTGAAGGATTGTGTCGACCCCGGATTTTTCGTTATAGGGTCTTTGAACCGTTTTGAAAAAAATGGCTCTCTCAAAGTTCTTATCGGATGGGTTTGATGAAAATAGGGCGTGGAGAGGGGGATGGGGGCTAGTTGCCCTTCGATATCTTTTGACTCTTAAAAAGTGAACGAGAACTTTCAATTTCCAATCATATGAGCCCTCTCCAAAATTTATACTAGCATCTGTTCCATAAAAACTATATATGCCCCCAGAGCATTACTTACAACGCCTGCCTCCGGGCCCTGGGGGGTTGTGTTGATCCCGGAGTCTTCATTATATGATCTTTGAACTATTTTTAAAAAAATGGCTACCTCAAAGTTCTTATCGGATGGGTTTGAGGAAAAAACTGCATGGAGTGGAGGGGGCTAGCTGCCCTAAGAAATCTTTTTACTCTTTATAACTGCACTTGAACTTTCGATTTTCAATCAAATGAGCCCTCTCCAAAGTTTATACGAGCACACCTCCATAAGAACCACATATGCTCCCAGAGCAGTACTTACAATCCCTGCCCCAGGCCCTGGGGGGTTGTGTCGATACAGGAGTTTTTCTTATCTGACCTTTGAACTATTTTTAACGAAATGGCCATACGTAAAGGAGGTTTTGTTATATGATCTTTGAACTATTTTTAACAAAATGGCTACCTCAAATTTTATCAGCTGTATTTGGGGAATAAGGGCTTGGGGGGTTAGTTGCCCTCTAATCACTTTTGACTCTTAAAAAGGGCACTAGGACTCTCGATTTCCAATCGAATGAGCCCCTTTTAAAGTTTATATGACAACCCCTTCTTTATGAAGTGCCTCAGGGAAAAACTAAATGGAGTGTGGGGGGAGGTTAACTGGAGTCCAATCACTTCTGATTCTTAAAAAGTGAATTACAACTTTTAATTGCCAATCAAATGAGCCCTCTATGAAGTTTATACGAGCATTCCTTCCATAACCACCATATATGCCCCCAGGCCATAACTTAAAACGCCTACCCCCGGGCCCTGGGGCTGTGTCGACACCGGAATTTTGTATCTGAATATTGAACTATTTTTAACAAAATGTCTATCTCAAAATTTAGGGCGTGGATGGGGGGTGGGGCTTGTTGCCCTCCTGTCTCTTTTGACTCTTAAAAGAGAACAAGAACTTCCAATTTCAAATCATATGAGCCCTCTCCGAAGTTTATACGAGCATCCCTTCCATAAGAACTATATATACCCCCAGAGCATTACTTGCAACGCCTGCCTCCGGGCCCTGGGGGGTTGCGTCGACACAGGAATTCTTCTTACCTCACCTTTGAACTATTTTTAATGAAATAGCTGTTTTAAAAATTTTACCGGATGGGCTCGGGGAAAAATGCTGTGTGTGGGGGGGGGGGGGCTAGTTACCCTCGGATATCTTTTGACTCTTAAAAAGTGAACTAGAATTTTCAATTTCCAGTCAAATTATCCCTCTCTAAAGTTTATACGAGCATCCCTTTCATAAGAACCATATACGTCCCCAGGACAACACTTACAACGCCTACCCCCCGGACCCTGGGGGGTTGTGTTGACACGAAAGTTTTGTTATCTAATTTTTAAACAATTTTCAAAAAAATGGCTATCTCAAAATTTGTAGTGGATGGGTTTGGGAAAAAAGGGCTTGGGGGGGGGGGCTAGTTGACCTTAAATCTCTTGACTCTTAAAAAGTGAACTAGAACTTTCAATTTCCAACCAAATGTGCTCTCTATTAATTTTATACGAGCATCCCTTTCAGAAGAACCACACATGCCTTTACGGTATAACTTAAAACACCTTCCCCTGGGCCCTTGGGGGGTTGTATTGACACCGGAGTTTTTCTTATACGATCTTTGAACTTTTTTTAAACAAAATATCTATCTCAAAATTTTCATCAGATGGGTTCGGAAAAAAAAGGTGTGGGAGGGGGCTAGCTGCCCTTGGGTCTCTTTTGACTATTAAAAAGTGAGCTCGAACTTTCAGTTTCCAATTAAATGAGCCATCTCTGAAGTTTATACGAGCATCCCTTTCATAAGAACCATATGTGCCCAATGGTATAACTTACAATGCCTGCCCTCGGGCCCTGGGGGGTTGTGTCAACACCTGAGCTTTTGTTATCTGACTTTAGAAACAATTTTTAACTTAATGGCTATCTAAAATTTTTATCGGATGCATTTTGGGAAAAAAGGCGTGGATGGGGGGCTAGTTGCCCTCCAACATCTTTTGACTCTCCTAACCTGAACTAGAACTTTTAATTTTCAATCAAATGAGCCCTCTCTGACGTTTTTACGAGCATCCCTTCCATAAGAACCATATATTCCCCCAGGGGATAACTTACAACGCCTGCCCTCGGGCCCTGGGGTCTGTGTCGACCCTGGAGTTTTCGTTATTTGGTCTTTGAACTATTTTAAAAAAATAGCTATCTCAAAGTTCTTATCGGATGGGTTTGAGGAAAACAGGACCTGTAGTGGGGGGGGGCTAGGTGCCCTACAATCTCTTTTGACTCTTAAAAAGTTAACTAGAACTTTCAATTTCCAATCAAATGAGCCCTCTTTGAAGTTTACACGAGTGCCCGTTCCATAAGAACCATATATGCCCCCAGGGTATAACTTACAGCGCTTGCCCCCGGGCCCTGGGGTTTTAGTCGACACCGGAGTTTTTCTTATATGATCTTAGAACTATTTTTAACAAAATAGCTATCTCAAAATTTTTTTCGGATGCATTTGGAAAAAAAGGGCGTGGGGGGGCTGTTTACCCTTCGATATCTTTTGACGCTTAAAAAGTGAACTAGAACTTTCAATTTCCAGTCAAATGAGCCCTCCCTGAAGTTTATACGAGCATTCCTTCCATAAGAACCATATATGCCCCCAGGGCATATCTTATACCCCTTGCCCTGAAGACTGTGGGGGGATTGTCCTGCTCAAAGATATAATTTCCAGAGCTTTAAACTACGTTAAACAAAATGGCAATCTCAAAATTTTGGTTGGATGTGTTTGGGGAAATGGTGGGCTTGGAAAGGGTGTTAGTTGCCTTCTAATCTCTTTTAACTATTAAAAAGGACACTAGCCATTTAAGTTTCCAATCGAATGAGCTCTTTTTGAATTTTCTACGACAACGCTTTCTATAAAAACTTATATGCCTCCAGGGCATAACCTACAGCCCTTGCGCTGAGGGCTGTGGGGGTTTGTCATCCTCAAAGACCTAATTTTCCAAAATTTTCAACTACATCGAACAAAATGGCTTTCTCAAAATTTTGACTGGATTTGTTTGGGGAAAAGGTAGGCGTGAGAGGGCGTTAGTTGCCCTCCAATCACTTTCGATTACTAAAAAGGGCACTAGCCCTATGAATTTCCAATCAAATGAGTCCTTTTTGAAGTTTCTACAGCAAATCTTTCTATAAAAGCCTTATATGGCCCCAGGGCATAATTTACAACCCGTGCCCTGAGGGCTGTGAGGGGAGTGTCCTCCTCAAAAACATAATTTCTATCTGGAAATCAACTACGTAGAACAAAATTGGTATCTCAAAATGTTGATTGGATGTGTTTGGGGAAATGGTGGGCGTAAAAGGGGTGTTAGTTGCCTTCCAGTCGCTTTTGACCCTTATAAAGGGCACTAGAACTCTCGATTTCCAATCGAATGAGCCTCCTTTGAAGTTTATACGACGACTCTTTCCATATGAAGTGCCTCTGGGAAACCAAATAATAAAATATTGGAGCTGTATGGCTTTTACTATAGGCAAGGCTATAGCGTTGCCTCTGATCTATCTATTGATATCAAAAATAGTTTATTACAGTTTCTGTTACTATTGAGCCGAATCACCGCTTACTTACAGTTCGTTACCACGAACTGTTTGGTATGGAGTTTCAAAAGCAGAGCTTTCCAAAAAAGAAGTTTTTCAGAGAAAAGTAAAGAGCCATAATAAACATAAGATAAGTAGAAATAAAGTCCTATAATAACTCAAAGTTAAAACAATCAGTAATTATTATCAAGGCGTAGCGAAATCCAAAACAAACAAAAATTAAAATAAACCATCATATCAAACCTCAAGATATAAAACGCTAATCAAATAAATCACAAATAAATCGTAAAAGGAGTAAAAATTAAATTAAATACTCAAATCAAACTTAAAACAAACATAATTACTGCAAACAGGATCTTGAATACTGTCCCCTTCCTCCTACCCTAACCGTAAAAGTTTTTTTTTTTTTTAACCATACGTATTTCAAACAATGTCCTTTTATTTTTCAAATCATCAACGAAAAATAAAAAATAAATCAGTATAATTTTCAAGGTGACTAGAAAGAACTAATGAAAATAAACCGAGTTTTTATCATGTGAGGATATTAATTCCTGGGAAACTCAGTAATTCATGATTTTATTTAACTGATTTCTTGTAAGTTATAAATACAAAAAATATATAAAAACATAAAAAAAAAGTAATATATTTTATCTTCAGAAGGCTAGGCCTTAGAACTTTTAAAGCTAGGAGGCTCCTCCCCAAGAGCCAGAGGCTTTATTGCAACCCCTTCATTTAGCGCAAAGAGAAAGGTATTGAGGTGGGGGCGGTCCCTTCATATACGGAATGGTCTCTGTTTATGTTTAGTTTTAATCTTGCTCCTTACTTTCAGTTAAGAAAAACATGTTTTTTTTATTTCTGATCGTTTTTCAAATTACGCCAATAAATCTGGTTCACCTTGTATGAAAAATCACCCCGTCATGGAAACTCCTCCATGTAAATTTCCTCCTGCGTAAAATAAATTCACCCCCCCCCCCCCAAAAAAAAAAAAATAATAAATAAAAAAAAAATTCCCTCCAGACAGTCCTGTCCTCACTGAAAATCTAGTAAAATTTCTTGCGGACGATCCAGCCGGCAAATTTCTCCTTAGCATAGTTTCATTTGAAAACGACTTTAATTTCTAATCGTTTTCTCGATCATATTCGATCATCTCGGTAGTCCTAACACGCTGAAAATAACCCCCGGATAATTTCCCCGAAACATCTCTGCATGCAAAATTGAGTAGGCAAAGAGAAATTAAGACAAATAAAAAGAATTTCGTATATGAATTCTGTCAAGTCCCCCCAGTGTAAAATTTCCCCTGGAAAGTTCACCCCCTGGATATTTTGTTCTCCACAGAAAATTCCCCCTATGTAAATCCACTCCAAGCACAAAATGTCCCCTCAAAAAATATTTGTATACTTCCCAGTAACAAATACTATACGTAAACAATGGGCAAATTTCATAACTTACAGGCCTCTTCCCATGGATAGGAGGGGGGGTCATTTCACCCCTAAAGACATAGTTATTGGATCTTTCAACTATTTTGAGCAAAATGTCTATATCAAATATTTGATAAGATAACACTGGAGGAAGAAGGGGCCTAAGATGGGGGCTAGTTGCCCTCCAATCTTTTTGGTCACTCAAAAGAGGCATTAGAACTTTAAATTTTCGTACAAATGCACCCTCTTTCGATCTTCTAGGACCATTATTTTGATACAATCCTCCCTGAAAAAAAAAAAAACGAATAACCACACATCCATGATATTTCTTCCGGCAAAAAAAAATACAAAATTCAACATTTTGTATATAACAGGCTGAAACTTTTACTGTAGGTTTCTCTAATACGCTGAATCTGATGGTGCGATTTTCATTTCTCTAATACGCTGAATCTGATGGTGTGATTTTTCTAATTTTTTGGGGTGTTTACCCCTATTTCAAAAAGCAGGCAAATTTTTTCCAATCTCATATATTTGGAATCAGCATAATAAGCCGATTCATTTGATGTATCTATTTATATCAAATTTCTGTTTTTTAAATGTACTGTTACTATTGAAGTGATTCGCTCCTTACTTACAGTTTGTTACCACGAGCTGTTTGATTACCTTATGTGTTATAGCCTGTACCTTGGTACAAAGGTAGACTTAAGACTGTGTCCTTGTCATTACTTTCTTTTTTGTTATAAGTTATCGCACTCTTATTAACAAGACTTGACGTCCTGCAAAAAGAATTTCAGACCTAAAAATCCCGACCTAAAAGTATTCAACTATGATGATGAGACAACCCATTATTAAATGAACTAGTCAGAGACCAAAACGCTACGAGACCTAAGAAACCTAAGACCTAAGAGGCTAAGAGACCAAAACGGCAACCAAAACAGAGAAAACCTGGAAGAACTGTTCAATAAGCCAGTATAATGCTATGTCGTTTACTATGGAAGAATTTCCTCAAGATTACTCCTAAGGGGTGTCAAACCTTAAGGTCACTCTCCATTGCTGTTGCATATCTGGTTCTGGATATGGCAAACGTGTGATAGGCCCAATTTGCCACCACAATGAGGCCGAGTACTAGAAACCACATGTTTCTGTGATAGCAACAATAATACAAAGTATGGGTTCGTCCAGCAAGAAAAACAGACACAAAGGCATACCGATCTATTCAATAATCTGAAAAAGGAAAGACTAAAAGCAGAGTAAGTTCGGCACGACTTGTTTTGGCCTTAAACATTTTCCTGAAACTTTGCTGTGGAATAACGTGTCAAGAATGAAAACATCATGGTAAAACAGACAATTGCAACCTCAAAATCGAAATAAGTAAATTAGGACTAGCGGTATATCCAGACCTGTACAATAGATTCCCTGGCACCATGAATCTGAGTATAACGAAATATAGATATAAGTGGTCAGCTGGAAATGTTTCCTCTACTTGGCCAGTTAGAACTAAGGGAATTACGTTTTTCCTCGGAAGTTAGAATTGTATTCCTTTTTAGTATCCTGCGGTAGCTGGGCGATTAATCTCTGCTTACAATACAGTGCCCAGAGCTAGGTCTTGGCTCTCGCAAGGCTAATCGACAGGCTTGCTAATTGTCCCTATAAAAAAGAAGACCTGTTAACAGATCTTTTAAGAAATTATCGACGCCATGCACAATGGTGCAACAAATTGTGTGCCATGATGAACTCTGTAGGATCTTTACAGTTTTTATTAGGGGGATAAGAGTAGCTTTATAGAGGTATCAAAAACCAAACCCTCCCTACTCCTGTCTACTAATAAGGCCAGTGTCTAAAACAGTGTTATTTGACAAGGTTAGGGAATAAACTGGTAAAATTGTTTCTTGTTGACATTTTTTAAAGTAAAAAAAGAATAATAAAATCCTATGTTGAATATATATAATAAACTTTGGTGAAATCGTTTACAGGAAGATTTTTATGGATGTTGGTTAGAAAGAAAAGTCAATTTTACAGAATTATTTATTATTATGCCCTCAAGTCCTTAGTTTCAAAGCTCTTAGCAAGATTAAAATGTCTATTTCGTGTGAGGAAGTTCTGGAAATAGAAGTTTCTAGAAACTAAAGATAGCTCCAGAATTGTATCCCAAAAAATGTTATCAGCCAACTGTATAAGGAACAAATTTCTATTCTTCACAATAAGAATCCCGAATGTTAATAAGAAAAGTTTTGCTATTTTGTGTAAATAGTTTACTGTTGACATTTTTTAAAGTAAAAAAAAAGAACAATAAAATCGTATGTTGAGTATATAATAATCCTTGGTGAAATCGTTTACAGGGAGATTTTTATGGATTTTGGTTAGAAAGAAAAGTCAAATTTACAGAATTTCTTATTATTATGCCCTCAAGTCCTTAGTTTCAAAGCTCTTAGCAAGATTAAAATGTCTATTTCGTGCGAGGAAGTTCTGGAAATAGAAGTTTCTGGAAACTAAGATAGCTCCAGAATTGCATCCCTAAATATGTTATCAGCCAACTGTATAAGGAATAAATTTATATTCTTCACAATAAGATTCCCAAATGTTAATAAGAAAAGCTTTGCTATTTTGTGTAATTAGTTTTTAAGCAAGGTTAGCGAAGTTGAAACCTAAAACAAAACAAATGTTGCCTTGTAGGTTTTGCAAGAAACATCTACAAAATTGGCTTAAAAAAACGACTTGCTGTCTCAATATATTTGTAGAATTCTTAAAACTAGCACTTGCAGAAAACACAAAACCCTAAACACAAAAACAATAAACACAGAAAACACAAAACAATAAACACAAAAACAGAATGTTCATTTAGGAGTAGAAAGTCCAAAAGTAGCCAGCAGATTCAATATGCCATAATATGCGCGCCATTTTGATATTCATACCATTGTTTGCCATTTCACAAGTAGTCATCCCATTTAATATGCAGTTATAATTATCTAAAAGAAAACTCAAGAAGGCTCGGTTTTCAGTAAAGTTTTAACTTTTAGAGTTCTACAAATATAGGGAATATCACAGTTCAGTTTATTTGAACTTGTTTATAAGCTTTTCGATTTATAAGGCTTTCAATAGTCTTACACCGGCCATGATATTCATACCATTTCATATACAGTTTTAATTCTCTTAAAAAAACATCAAGCAATCTCAGTATTAAGTAAAATTCTAGCTTTTAGAGCTCTACAAATATAGGGAGTTTCACAGGTCAGTTTAAGCTTTCAATTTATAAGGCTTTCAATAGTTTTTCCATTCCCATGATATTCATACTATTTAATATACAGTTTTAATTCTCTTAAAAAAACTCAAGTGAGTTCAATTTTAAGTAAAGTTCTAGCTTTTAAAGCTCTACAAATATAGGGAGTATCACAGGTCAATTTATTTGGCCTTTTTTTGTTGGTTTGTTTTGCAAAATCTGCAAAGCAGTAATTTCTTGTTGGTGTCAATTTCCAACTTTGCTATTTTCCATAAGAATGACTTTTTAACTTTTTAACTTTTGACTTTTGACTTTTTTTAACTGATGACTTTTGACTTTTGACTTTTTTTAACTTTTTTTAAATTAAGTGTTGCTCATTTTTAGTTTCTTAAAATTTTGACTTTTTTGAATGACTTTTGACTTTTTTTTAACTTTTTTTAAATTAAGTGTTGCTCATTTTTAGTTTCTTAAAATTTTACACAATTATAAAAAAACAGTTATACATTTTCATCTCTTATAAAAATATTTTGATTACCTTCGGCAATAGAACTAAGCAACGAGACTTTTTTAAAACAAATTTAGTTTCAAGCATAAATCAATTATGTTTTCAATATGTAGGCAATGTAAATGTAGATTATAGGCGTTGAATATAGGATTTATTTCCTACCTTCCTTAAACTTACCTACAAGTTATATGCATTTTTACCACAAATATAACTAGTCCAAGGGGTATATATTCATTGGTATCTTTAAAAGTTGCGCATAAAAAATTCAATTATTTTGTATAGAACATGGGATGTAAATAAACGAGTTTTTCGATCAGATAGCTGTTTTTTTTTTCTAAACGTTTTTTTATTTTTCACTCACTAAGAGAAATGGGACAGGATGTACACAAGGGGAGAGTTTTAAAATCTTCGGTTGTAGGTTTTGATCATGGAGATCACAATAGAACCCTAGTATACTCTTTAAAACTTTCGGCTAAAGCAGTCCTTTATAGATTGTAAGAAAGTGGGTTGTGATTATGGCTCTAAGACACTGGCTTTCTTAGATTGTGGTTGTAACTATGATAGTCTCTTAAAAGTAACCAAAGATTATAAACAATTTTGAGACCTGATGTCCGCTTGGTTAGAAACAACGCTATATTGCTTTTCTGCTAATGATGACAAACGCAAATTCAATTAGCCATGCAATAGTTAGTAATTTACAATATCCCAGAAAAGGGCGAATAAAGAAAAAATCGGTATAATGTAATTTGTCATAAACTACAGATAAATCGTGAAACACATCCCTTGAAATATAATCAAGGCAACCCTGGAAAACTTGTATTCCTCATAAGAGAGTTTTGAATTGCAATAAGATAAACTTTGTTGTTCCGTATAACAATTAAATAAATTCTTTGAAAGACTGGGAAAGAACAGTATTACAACCTACGACGAGCGGTGATAAAGTCTTGTAACAACTGGGACTTAAAACCAACAAAATGACTATGATCGAATAAATGAAGCCTAAAGCGAATAGAAACTAAAATGTATAGAAAAAATCAAGCGAATAGAAAAAACCCAAACCACTATGGCTCCCAAACCACTATGGCAAACACCACTATGAAAAAATAAAAAATAAAAAAATAAAATAGAATAAAAAAACCCAAACCACTATGGCGAATAGAAACTAAAATGTATAGAAAAAATCCAGCGAATAGAAAAAACCCAAACCACTATGGTTCCCAAACCACTATGGCGAAAACCACTATGAAAAAAAAATAAAAAATAAAAAATAAAAAACAATAACCACTATGGCGAATAGAAACTAAAATATATAGAAAAAATCCAGCGAATAGAAAAAACACAAACCACTATGGTTCCCAAACCACTATGGCGAAAACCACTATGAAAAAAAAACAAAAAAAAACAAACCACTATGGCGAATAGAAACTAAGATGTATAGAAAGCATCTAGCGAATAGAAAAAACCCAAACCACTATGGTTCCCAAACCACTATGGCGAAAACCACTATGAAAAAAATAAAAAAAAACAAAAAAATAAAATAAAAAAACCCAAACCTCTATGGCGAATAGAAACTAAAATGTATAGAAAACACCCAGCGAATAGAAAAAAACCCTAACCACTATGGTTCCCCAACCACTATGGCGAAAACCACTATGAAAAAAAAAACCCAAACCACTATGGCGAATAGAAACTAAAATGTATAGAAAATCCAGCGAATAGAAAAAACCCAAACCACCAGGTTCTAATTGTCTCCTTCCTTTTTTCCTCCTCCTTTTTGTTACTAGTTGCACAACCTAAAAAATCAATAGATGTTACCAAAATTATCTTTTGCGTTTAAAATACAGAGAAAGCAAATTACACAAATTAATTTTCTTTTCATTAAATAGCTTTAAGCACAAATTTTATGATTTTTATAATTGCTGTAAATACTGACAAAATGGGAGATCAAGTCTCTAATGGCAGTTCCCTGCCTAGTAGCAGTGACAGTTGTGATTATGTCCTCTCTTGCGCCCGGGCAAAAGCTCGATTAGTGTCTCCCACAAAATTTTCAGGCCAAATTTTTTACAGAATTTTCATTTGTTAACCAAATCATTTTCGATTTATTATTAAATTACCTAACTATCATTAATTATTTTAGTTTAATTTTTTAATTATACTTATTTTAATATTATTATTTAATTGTTTTTATTTTTCAATTGGTTTTACTGATTAATTAATAATTTATTAATTATTTTCATTTATTAACTGCACCCTCCGTTTTATTTTAATACAAATAAAATTTAAGAAATTACAAAACGATTACAACCGTTAGATCATTCATTCGATTTATACGAGTCATAAGGATTATACCTTATGAAGCTTGTGCACAAAACGCTTAGAGCAGATTGCCTAAGCTTATGTGTAAGACAATTAGCAGAGACAATGTCTTCCTCTAAATAGAGACGAAGACGACACTGCCTTTGCATCATAATCAACAAGTAGAACAACAGAGAATTGTTTTTTATATAAGGCAGTGAAATACAATTATAAATGAATATTTCGACCCTATATCCAAGGTACGTCCTCAGCAAAACAAAAGAAGAAAAAACGAATATAAAAGAACTCGCACTAAAATACAATCTTTAAAACTAAAATATTTAAAACTAAGACTAAAAATTTGAGTTTAAAACTTTAAAACTAAATTATTTTCCAAACAGCCCTAGCACCATTACTTCAAGGAAATTCAGCCAGGACTGGTACATCAAGCGAGGTGAAAAAAAGATAATTCATTCAAATGGAAAAAAAACATTTACAAACAAACTCTTAAAGCTAATCTTGCCTTTTTGGCAGCCAGCCTAGAAGGTATATCCGTAACTGGTTGAGTGGTATTGTTAACTTTTTTTTTTAATATAATTAGTTAAATCATTTTAAATTAAATTTGTATATAAAACATTAAGTGAATATTCCCACAATTCCATACTTAAAGAAATATTATTATTTATTTTGATTCTAATTTCAAATGCCTCTCGAGCAACCTGTTTTATATCTAAATCATTGCTAATGAGAGATTTTTCTTCGAAAAGCGAAAAGTCTAAAAAGAAGTCTAAAGAAGAAAAAAAGAAGTCTAAGGGAAGTTTTATGACTAGGATTATCGAAAATGTGACCGCTTAAAGCAGAATCCAAAGAAATATTTGTACTATTAGAATTTAAAGCCTTAGTTATGCCATATTTGTGCTGTTGTAGGTGTTTTTTCTAAATTTTGATGGGTTCTACCAACATTGTAGTTGCCAAAGTCACATGATATTTGATAATTCCCTCTTTGGGGAGTAACTGGGGTTATATCTTTACCAGAGTTTAGGGATTTCATGATTTTAAAATTATTGGTAATTACTACATAAAAATTATTTTGTGTGCAATGTTTTTTCCTAATTTGTAGTAACTTTTGGGATATATGGAAGGTAAAATATACTTGAGGGCTTGGCGGAAGCTTTGCAAAGTAAAAGGCCTTTGGTTTTACGGGAGTATCTTGCCAGTCTTCGGCTAATTGTATCAGAGGCAACGCTCTAGCGTTGCCTATAGTAAAGGCCATATGGCTCCAATGTTTTATTATTTATTTATTAATTTTTTCCCAGAGGCACTTCATATGGAAGGGGTCGTCGTAGAAACATCAAAGGGGGCTCATTCGATTGGAAATCGAGAGTTATAGTCCCCTTTTTAATAGTCGAAAATGATTGGAGGGCAACTAGCTCCCCCCCCCCCCCGACGCTCATCATTCCCCCTAGCACATCCAGTTAAAATTTTTAAATAGCCATTTTGTTCAGCGTAGTTGATTTCCAGATAAATAATATATTTTTGAGGAGGACACTCCCCCACAACCCTCAGGACAGGGTTTTTAAGTCAAGCGCTGGGGGCATATAAGGTTTTTATAGAAGGTGTTGTCGTAGAAACTTCAAAATGGGCTCATTCAATTGGAAATTAAAAGGACTAGTGCCCTTTTTAATAGTCGAGAGTGACTGGAGTGCAACTAGCCCACCCCCACGCCCATCATTTCCCCAAACACATCCAATCAAAATTTTGAGATAAACATTTTGTTCAGCGTAGTTGATTTCCAAATAGAAAAGATGTTTTTGAGGAGGACACTCCCCCACAACCCTCAGGACAGGGTTTTTAAGTTATGCCCTGAGGGCATATAAGGTTTTTATAGAAGGTGTTGTCGTAGAAACCTCCAAAAAGGCTCATTCGATTGGAAATTCAAAGAAATAGTGCCCTTTTTAATAGTCAAAACTGATTGGAGGGCAACTAGCCCCCCCCCCCACGCCCATCATTCTCCCGAACATATCCAATCGAAATTTTGAGATAGCCATTTGGTTCAGCGTAGATGATTTCCAGATAGAACACATGTTTTTGAGGAGGACAATCCCCCACAACCCTCAGGGCAAGGGTTTTAGGTTATGCCCTGGGGCATATAAGGTTTTTACAGAAGGCGTTGTCGTAGAAACTTCAAAAAAGGCTCATTCGGTTAGAAATTCAAAGGGCTAGTACCCTTTTTAATAGTCGAAAGCGATTGGAGGGAAACTAGTCCTCCCCACGCCCATCATTCGCCCAAACACATCCAATCAAAATTTTGAGATAGCCATTTTGTTCAGCATAGTTGATTTCCAGATAGAAAATATGTTTTTGAGGAGGACACTCCCCCACAACCCTCAGGGCAAGGGTTTTAAGTTATGCAGTGGGGGCATATAAGGTATTTATGGAAGCCGTTGTCGTAGAAACTTCAAAAAAACCTCATTCGATTGGAAATTCAAAGGGTTAGTGCCCTTTTTAACAGTCGAAAGTGATTGGAGGGCAACTAGCCCCCCCACGCCCATTATTCCCCCAAACATATCCAATCAAAATTTTTAGATAGCTATTTTGTTCAGCGTAGTTGATTTTCAGATAGGAAATAGGTTTTTGAGGAGGACACTCTCCCACAACCCTCAAGGCAAGGGTTTTAAGTTATACCCTGGGGCATATAAGCCTTTTATAGAAGGCAGTGTCGTAGAAACTTCAAAAAAGGCTAATTCTATTGGAAATTCAAACGGCTAGTGCCCTTTTTAATAGTCGGAAGTAATTTGAGGGCAACTAACCCCCCTCTCACGCCCACCTTTCCCACAAACACATCCAATCAAAACTTGGAGACAGCCATTTTATTAAACGTAGTTTTAAGTTCTGTAAATTGGGTGTTTGAGGATGACAACTCCCCCACAGTCCTCAGGGCAAGGGTTGTAAGTTATGCCCTGGGGGCATATAAGGTTTTGTATAGACAACATTGTTGTTTAAACTTCAGAGAGGGCTCGTTTGATTGGAAATTGGAAGTTCTAGTACAGTTTTTAAGCGTCAAAAGATATTGGAGGGTAACCAGCACCCCTCCCCCCTAAACCCTATTTTCCCAAATGCATCCAATAAAAATTTTAGGATAGCTATTAAAAATAGTTCAAAGATCATATAACAAAAATTCCGGTGTTGACACAACCCACCAGAGCACAGGAGCAGGCGCTGTAAGTTATGCCCTGAGAATATATATGGGTCTTATGGAAGGTTTGCTCGTATTAACTTCAAAGAGGGATTATTTGATTGGAAATTGAAAGTTCTAGTTTACTTTTTAAGAGTCAATAAAGATTGGAGGGCACCTAGCCCCCCCCCCCCCCCTCCACGCCATTTTTTCCTCAAACCCATCCGATTAGAACTTTGAGATAGCTTTTTTTTAAATAGTTCAAAGACCTAATAACGAAAACTCAGGAGTCAACACAGCACCCCAGGGCCCGAGGGCAGGTGTTGTAAGTTATGCCCTTTGGGAATATATGGTTCTTATTGAAGGGATGCTCGTAAAAAATTCAGATATGGCTCATTTTATTGGAAATTGAAAGTTCTAGTTAAGTTTTTTTCGAGTCAAAAGATATTGAAGGGCAACTAGCCCCCAACGCCTCTTTTCCCCAAATGCATCCAATAAAATTTTTTAGATAGGCATTAAGTTAAAAATTTCTCAAAAGTCAGATAACAAAAACTCAAGTGTCGTCACAACCTCCCAGGGCCCGGGGGCAGGCGTTGTAAGTTATGCCCTGGGGCATATATTGTTCGTATGAAAGGGATGCTCGTATAAACTTCAGAGAGGGCTCATTTAATTGGATTATGAAATTTCGAGCTCACTTTTTAATAGTCAAAAGAGATCCGAGGGCAGCTAGTCCCCCACGCCTTTGGGCGTATTGGATGGATAAACCCATCCGATAAAAATTTCAGGTGACCATTTTGTTAGAAATAGTTCAACCATCAGATATTGAAACTCCAGGGTCGACACAACCCCCCAGGGCCCAGGGATAGGCGCTGTAAGTTATGCTCCGGGGATATATATGGTTCTTACAGAAGGGATACTCGTGTAAACTTCAGAGAGGCCTCATTTGATTGAAAATATAAAGTTCTAGTTCACTTTTAAAGAGTCAAAAGAGACCGAAGCTTAATCTAGTCCCCCCACACCCTTTTTCCCCAAACCCATCCGATAAAAATTTTGAGATAGCAATTTTGTTAAAAATAGTTCAAACATCAATGAAAAAGGGCTAGTGTCCTTTTTAATAGTCGAAAGTGATTTGAGGGCAACTAACCCCCCTCTCACGCCCACATTTCCCCCAAACAAATCCAATCAAAATTTTGAGATAGTCATTTTATTAAACGTAGTTTTAAGTTCTGGAAATTAGGTCTTTGAGGATAACAACTCCCCCACAGCCATCGGGGCAAGGGTTGTAAGTTATGCCCGGGGGGCATATAAGGTTTTATATAGACAACGCTGTTGTAGAAACTTCAGAAAGGGCTCATTCAATTGGAAATTTAAATGGCTAGTTCCGTTTTTAATAGTCGAAAGTGATTCTAAGGCAACTTACTCCCTATCCACGCCCACCATTTCCCCAAACACATCCAATCAAAATTTTGATATACCCATTTTGTTCAACGTTTTTCAAAGTTCTGGAAATTGTATGTTTGAGCAAGACATTCCCCCCACAGAGTCTTCAGGGGTAAGGGTTATAAGTTATGCACTGGGGGCATATATGGTTCTTATGGAACGAATGCTCGTAAAAACTTCAAGGAGGGCTCATTTGATTGGAAATTGAAAGTTCTAGTTCACTTTCTAAGCTTCAAAAGATATTGTAGGGTAACCAGCTTCCCCCCCCCCCAAACCCTTTTTTCCAAATGTATCCAATAAAAATTTTAATATAGCTATTTTGTTAAAAATAGTTCAAAGATCATATAACAAAAATTCCAGTTTTTTTGTTTTTTTTTTATTTACAAACGGGTTACAATAAATAAATAAACAAACATCTCATTTAAAAAACACAATCCAATGCATTACTGTATGCCGGACAAAACCCGAAAAAAAGAAAAACACTTAAAAAAAATATATAATATTTTCTTTTATTATCTTTTATTTCCTCGGACCCTAATATAACCCAAAAATGGTCCAACCCAAAACAAATAAATATCTCCTCTCGCCTCCCTCTCCCACCCCTCTAACAAAAAAGTGAGAACTTGAAAATCATCCACGCAAACAACCCAACACAACTCACAACATTCACAAAAAGAGAGGAGAAAAAAAAAATAAATAAAGGAAATAAATCACTCATCCATTCAAAACCCAAACAATCATCTCACCAACAACATTCAAACAATCATTCTCTACACACAACCACTAAAATCTTACATATTGAGAAAAACAGCTTACTCTGAGGGAATTTCGAAATTCATCCAGATCTGTCTTGTTTTTTACCTCCTCGGGAAGTTTGTTCCAGACAGCCGGGCCATAAAAACGGATAGAAAATGTAGACCCTGTTGTTACAGGGAACGGGGTTTGTATTGAATGGGCATTTCTTGTCTCATACCTGTGTTGAGCTTCAGTAAATGGAATCGAGAAACATGCAGGTAGCAGGTTATTAAAACTTTTAAACATGAATAATGCCGTGTAAAACTTAACTAGGCTGAACAGTGGCAGAATCTTAATACCTTCGTATTGCCTTCGAACCGAGTCAGAACCTCGCACTCCAGATAAAACACGAACAGCTTTATTTTGTAGAACCCTCAGTGGCAGTAGATAAGTAATAAATGTCGCTGACCAAACACTTACACAATATAACAAATACGGATGAACCAGCGAGAAATGCAGCATTCTTAAAATTTTAGGAGGGAAAAAATGTTTCAGTTTTCGCAGCATTCCAACATTCCTGGCAATTTTTGTACACAGTGATTCAATATGAGGTTTAAACATAAGACACTCGTCAACTTGGACACCAAGATATTGGACATAACTACGTCTCTGGAGATATCCACTTTCTAGTTGAATACCATGGATCCAAGGATAATAATTAGCACTTCTTCCACATAGAATAAATTTACTTTTACTATGATTCAAACATAATTTATTTACACGCATTCATCTTTCAATACAACTCATTCCTGTATTTAAAAGCAGAAATAAATCTGCCTCAGTCACAGCTGCCACAGAATACTGTGTGTCATCAGCAAAGCTAGGCAATATCATCTTTGACCTTCTAGCTGCAGGTCCCACATGACTAAATATCCTTTTAAGACACGCATTCAAATCAATTAAAAACAACAAGGGTCCAAGCACAGAACCCTGTGGTACTCCACATCTCACATTCATATAATCAGAATGAACACTCCCAACCCCAACACACTGTTTCCTTCCACTCAAAAAAGACAAAATCAAACTATGAAAATTACCACGAATACCGGCAAGCTCTAATTTTGATAATAATACACTATGGTCAACAGAGTCGAATGCTTTCATAATGTCCAGAAATATAGACGCAACTTTCAACCCCGCATCCAACGAATCATTGACAAATGTTGTTAAAAAAAGCAAAGCTTGCTCTGTTGACATCCCATGACGAAATCCGAACTGAGTAGGGTAAAATAAGAATTTTTATTTAAAAAATCCACCATTCTTACATAAATCAGTTTTTCAAACAGACGCGATATTATTGGGAGCATTGATATTGGTCTGTAATTATTCATATCATTCTTATCACCACTCTTAAACAGGGTTACCACATGAGCACTATTCAAACAATCCGGGTAAACTCCACTCTTAAAACATGAATTAATCAAATACAACAAATGACCTGAAATAATAGAGAAAACTGAACGAAGAATTCTAACACTGAAAAAATCCGACCCAGCTGCTGAATTCTTTATTGACTTCACCGTCGTCTCAAGCTCTGCAAGAGTCACTGGTCTTAAGAATATAGAAACTTCAGCTGCCTCATCAAGAAAATCATTATAAGAGTCATCACTGGGTGACTGCACAACACTATCAGATACACTCTTACCAATATCTTCAAAATGTGCACACATTTTATTAGCAACTTGATTATCCGAGTGAGCATCAGGAATGTCAGAGATAGTCGGGGCAGCACAAGGGTTCACTACCAACTTGATGTTTCTCCACGTTTTCGCAGGATTGCCTTCTGCTTCTTTAAATTTATTTTCAAAGTAGAGCTTTTTAGCCTGTCTTAGAAGGGTGTTAAGATTTCTATTATAAATTTTGTAAATATCTTTATCTGATTGAGATCCAGTTTTAGTAGACCTTTCATAGAGCTCTTGTCTTTTATCCATCGATTTAAGTAGCGCTTTCGATATCCATGGTTTCTTTGCAACATCATAACGTGTACGATTTTGTTTGAACTCTAGACTTTCATATAACATCTGAATAAGTTTATCATACCATTTATCAAATTTATCATTAACACAATCAGTACCATCAAGGCATTCAAATGACTCATTCGTAAGTTTAGTCCTATATTTATATATAGCTTTCTTATCAATTATAGGCTGTTTAACTCCAGTCATACCATCTCCTTGACGACAATAACTAATAGCTGCACGGATCCAAATAGCACAGTGATCGGAAACGTCGTTCACTAACACTCGCGACAAGTCGCAGCTAACGTTCAAAAACAGATTATCAATCACAGATGCAGAAGCTCCAGATATTCTAGTTGGAATATTAACAGAAGGGGAAAGACCATAACTATGCATAAGATTCAAAAAACTTCTTGCCTTCGAATTCACATCTTGCACATTATTCAAATCAATATTAAAACCACCACTTATAAAGCAAGGCACTCGTGAGTCCGGTATTTTATCCAACATATTATCCATCAGGTCCAAAAACTCATCCACATTTCCTGAAGGGGGCCTATAAACAACAACAAGAAATAACTTGCGCCCAGACAATGAAACCTCTAACACCATTGATTCATAAATCATTTCTCGATATACAGCAATATCCGGCCTTGGCTTAACATTATATCCAATTTTCACATAAATTGCAAGACCACCATGCTGTCTTTCCACTCGATTCCGAAGAAACAACCTATAGCCTGGTATATCCAGTAATGAAGAGTTATGGTCTTTCAGCCAAGTTTCTGTCAAAGCCATTACATCAGATTCCAGCCTAGATGAAACTTCATTAATATAATTAAACGAACTATTTAAACCACGACAATTCATACCATACATTTTCAGCTGCTGCATAACTTTCCATTCATTCAATTCATTCAGGCACACATATTTTGAATCCGCACACTCAACATTCATTCCACCCTCAACCTGGTCTTCATTCATGATACCCTCACTCATCAGTGAAAAATCAACACGACGACTCTCAAGTTCCAATCTATTCAAATTTATCTCAACCATTATCAAACATCAAAGACGGGCAAGAGAATAAAGCGAGAGAAACTAAACCATTTAACTTACCCCAAATTTTCATTTTACCATCAAGGTCCGAGGAAATAATGGGGCCATAACCAGACACCAAAAACAAAAAAACCTGAAACAAACAAAAAACAAAATTAAATAAAATAAAACAAAAACTAATAAACGGTAATAGCCTTATAAAAGGCCACATCCAAATCACTCTAAACTCATATAGCTAAGGGCTACCAGCCAAATATCCATAACTACATCATACACAAGAAAAAAAAAATATATAATATTACTTAACAAAACATCTCTCTTTTTACCATACATAACTCTTCCAAAAAAAAGAACCATCTTACATAAATAAATATACAAAAAAAAGATATAAAGAGAGAAAAAAAACATCAACATGCAGATTTCATAGCTTCATACCTTCCCATTTTTTTAACTTCCTCGTTTTCACGAATACACAATACCGGAGGAACCACCGGAGGCAACCAACATTGGATCCCCCTTCCTTGCAAAATCTTCCTTTTCTCAAGCAGTGTCGACACAACCCCCCAGTGCCCAGGGACAGGCACTGTAAGTTATGCCCTGGGGGCATATATGGGTCTTATGGAGGGGATGCTCGTATTAGCTTCAAAGAGGGATCATTTGATTGGTTATTGAAAGTTCTAGCTCACTTTTTAAGAGTAAAAAGAGATTAGAGGGCACCTACCCCCCCTTCCACGCCCTTTTTTCCTCAAACCCATCCGATAAAAACTTTGAGATAATTTTTTTTTAATAGTTCAAAGACCATATAACGAAAACTCAGGGGTCAACACAGCCCCCAGGGCCCGAGGGCAGGTGTTGTAAGTTATTCCCTGGGGGAATGTATGGTTCTTATTGACAGGATGCTCGTAAAAAATTCAGAGATGGCTCATTTGATTGGAAATTGAAATTTCTAGTTCAGTTTTTAGAGTCAAAAGAGATTGGAGGGCAACTAGCCCTCCTCCTTTCACGCCCCTTTTACCCCAAACGCATCCAATAAAAAGTTTGAGATAGCCATTAGTTTAAAAATTGCTCAAGTCAGATAACAAAACTCAGGTGTCGTCACAACCTCCCAGGGCCCGGGGGAAGGCGTTGTAAGTTATGCCCTTGGGCATATATTGTTCGTATGAAAGGGATGCTCGTATAAACTTCAGAGAGGGCTCATTTAATTGGATTATGAAAGTTCGAGCTCACTTTTTAATAGTCAAAAGAGATCCGAGGGCAACTAGTCCCCCCCCCCTTCTTTTTCAAAACCCGTCTGATGAAAATTTTGAGATAGACATTTTGTTAGAAATAGTTTAAAGGTCTGATAAAAAAAAATCCGGTGTCAATAGAAGCCCCCAGGGCAAAGGGGAAGGCGTTCTAAGTTTTGCCTTAAGGGCATGTATGGTTCTTATGAAAGAGATGCTCGTATAAACTTCATAGAGGGCTCATTTGATTGGAAATTGAAAGTTCTAGTTCATTTTTTAAGAGTCAAGAGAGTTAAGCTAGCCTCCCCCCATGCTATTTTTTCCCCAAACTCGTCCGCTACAAATTTTGAGATAGCCATTGTTTTGGAAATTGTTCATAAATTAGATAACGAAAACTCCCCCTAGAGCCCGGGGGATAGGCGTTGTAAGTGTTGTCCTGGGGGCGTATATGGTTCTTTTGAAAGGGGTGCTCGTATAAACTTCAGAGGGGGCTCATTTGATTGGAAACTGAAAGTTCTAGTTCAGTTTTTAAGGGTAAAAAGATATGCAAGGGCAACTAGCCCCCCCCCCCCCCACATACACACCCTTTTTTCTCAAAAACCATCCGATAAAATTTTTATAATAGCCATTTCAACAAAAATAGTTCAAAGGTCAGATAAGAAAAATTCCTGAGTTGATGGAACCCGCCAGGGCCCGGAGGCAGGCATTATGAGTAATGCTCTAGGGGCATATATAGTTCTTATGGACGGGATGCTCGTATAAACTTAGAGAGGGATCATTTGGTTGGAAACTGAAAGCTCTTGTTCACTTTTCAAGAGTCAAAAGATATTAGAGGGTAACTAACCCCCCTCCCTCCACGCTCTAAATGCATCAGATAAAAATTTTGAGATAGACACTTTGTTAGGCGTTGTAAACATTTTGTAGACGGGGTAGGCGTTGTAAATTATGCCCTGGGGACATATATGGTTGTTATGGAAGGGATGCTCGTTTAAACTTCCTAGAGGGCTCGTTTGATTGGAAATTAAAAGTTGTAATTCACTTTTTAAGAGTCAAAAGTGAGTGGAGGGCAGCTACTCCCCCGCCCACACTCCCTTTATTTTTTCCCCAGAGGCACTTCAAATAGAAGGAGTCCTCGTATAAACTTCAAAGGGGACTTATGCGATTGGAAATCGAGAGTGCTAGTGCCCTTTTTAAGAGTCAAAAGTAATCAGAGGGTAACTGCCCCCCCCCCCAATTTGAGGTAGCCATTTTGTTAAAATAGTTCACTGATCATATAACAAAAACTCATTTACGTATGGTCATTTCATTAAAAATAGTTCATAGGTCAGATAAGAAAAACTCTTGTGTCGACACATTCCCCCCCCCCAGGGCCGGTAGGCGCTGTAAGTATTGCTCTGGGGGCATATATGGTTCTTATGGAAGGTGTGCTCGTATAAACTTCAGAGAGAGTTCATTTAAATGGAAATTAAACGTTGTAGTTCATTTTCTCAGAATGAAAAAAGATCGGAGGGCATCTAACCCTTCCCGCCCTCCCCGCCTTTGCGTGTATCGGATGGACAAACCCATCTGATAAAAATTTCAGGTGATCATTTTGTTAAAAATAGTTCAACCATCAGATATTAAAACTCCAGGGTCGCCACAACCCCCCAGGGCCCAGGGACAGGCGTTATAAGTTATACTCAGGGGATATATATGGTTCTTGTAGAAGGGATACTCATATAAACTTCAGAGAGGGCTCCTTTGATTGAAAATAGAAAGTTCTAGTTCACTTTTAAAGAGTCAAAACAGACCGAAGCTTAATCTAGTCCCCCCACGCCCCTTTTCCCCAAACCCATCCAATAAAAATTTTGAGATAGCAATTTTGTGAAAAATAGTTCAAACATCAGATAATAATAAGTCCGAGGTTGACACAAACCCATTTTTTCCCTTTGATATTTTTACTTTGATATCAGTTTTGATACTTTGATGAATATTCTATTTTTTTTAACGTTTGATTTTGAAATAAAGATTTTTAAGAACTTGAAATTTTTTGCAATAGAAAACGAACAAAAATTATTTAAAAAAAAACTTTCCGAAAAGCAAGTTTTTCAAGGAAAAGTAAAGGCCATTTTAATCTTAAGCTCAGCAGATACAAATACCTTTTAATATTCAAACTCAAAACGACCAGAAATTACTATTAAAGAATAAATGAAACCCAAAACGAACAGAAATTAAATAAACAATCATAGCAAAAACATACAATAAGTAATAATATAAATGAATAAATAAATCTTAAAGCGAATAATGCTTAGATTGAATATGAAAATCAAGCTTAAAACGAAAAAAACATTTTCCTATTGAAGTATAAATGAAACTTAAAACGAACAGAAATTAAATAAACAATCAATGCAAACATACATACAATAGATATTAATGTAAATTAATAAATAAATCTTAAAACGAGTGAAACTTAAATTGAATATGCAAATCAATCTTGAAACGAACAAAAATCACCACAAACAAGAGTTTGGGTATGACCTCCTTCTCTCACTGTAAAAGTCTAAAACCTGCTGCATCATTGGCGCTTTACTGAAAACTATATGCGTCTTGAACAATCTTGGAAAGTATAAACAACATCAAATTGAATATTTGATGTATAATGATGTTAATTGTTGAAAGATCCACCAGTTCAAGAATTTATTTCACTGTAATTGTATTTTTATTTTCAATGCTGTAAGAACTGGAAAAGAAAATATTTGTAATATAATCTGTTTTCAGTTAAGCGCCAATGACGCAGTAGGCTTTTGGTTTTTATTTACAGTTAGGAAAGGAGGCAGTATCCAATCACTTGTTTGTAGGGAAACTATATTCGTCTTTAACAACTTTAAAAAGAGCTAAAAAATTAAACTGAATATTTGATGTATAATGATATTAATTGCTGAAAGGTCGCCAGTTCAAAATGTTGCTATAACTTTAATGTTTATTTTCAATATTAAATACAAAAGAAAATGTTTGTCACAAAATTGGTTTTCAGTAAAGCGCCATTGACGCAGTAGGTTTTAGACTTTTACAGTGAGAGAAGGAGGTCATACCCAAATTCTTGTTTGCGGTGATTTTTGTTCGTTTCAAGCTTGATTTGCATATTCATTTTAAGTTTCACTCGTTTTACGATTTATTTATCAATTTACATTAATATCTATTGTATGTTTGTTTGCATTGATTGTTTATTTAATTTCTTTTCGTTTTAAGTTTCATTTATACTTCAATAGGAAAATATTTTTTTCGTTTTAAGCTTGATTTTCATATTCAATCTAAGCATTACTCCCTTTAAGATTTATTTATTCATTTATATCATTACTTTTTGTATGTTTTTGCTATGATTGTTTATATAATTTCTGTTCGTTTCGGGTTTAATTTATTCTTTAATAGTATTTTCTGGTCGTTTTGAATTTGAATTTTAAAAGGTATTTGCATCTGCTGAGTTTAAGTTTAAAATGGCCTTTACTTTTCTTTGAAAAACTTATTTTTCGGAAAGTTTTTTTTTAAATCAATTATTAATAAAGACAATAAAAAAAACCGTTTCCAAAAAGTATGTCTCTAATAAAGTTTAGTTCGTCTGTCATGTGAGATTCAGAGCAAATGTTTAGGGCATGATCTACAAGAGGGTTAACAAAAGCTCTTTTAACTTGTAGGGGGGTGATTGGATTTAAAATGCATATATCTGTTGTTTTGTGTGGGTTTTCTGTAAATTGTAAAATCCAGTTTATCAATGCTACGAATAATTCATACATCCAAAAAAGGTAATTTATTCCCAATTTCAATTTCTAAGGTAAATTGTAGATTCGGTCATATGTATTAAGGTGATCTAGAAAAACACCAGGTTCATTTTCCGCATAATTCCAGATCGATATTACATCATCCGCGGAACGCCCCCAATAGATTTGCTTTTTTAAAATATGAATTTAATGCCCCAATTTTCAAGGTGTTCTACATAAATATTCGCTAATAACCCGGATATATGTGCCCCCATTGGAAGGCCCTTTGTTTGTTGATAAATGGAATTCCGGAACTGAAATTACATTGAATACTTACTACAAATTTTGACTAGGGACATTGAAATTTCGCAATCTATTCCTGTTGTTGAATCTTCTATTAAATGATAATTTTCTTCTATTTTACTTTTTAGTAATTGCTCAGATATTGCAACATAAATATTAGTATGCCCAGAAACTATGTCAACACTACTTACTATTGTAATTTCTGGAATGCTTACATTCTAGTTAAGTTTTTCCACTGAATCTACTGAATCACATACGTGTGAATTTTGGGAATAGAGCAAAGGTTTGAAGACTGGGTGTAACAACTTTCCAATATTGAATGCAGGGGCTTTCGTATATGCTACAATATGCCTTATGGGAATACCTTGCTTATGTATTTTTGGTAAACCTTATAATTTTTGACAAAAGCTACCACGGAGGAAAATTTTATTATACAATTTTGTGGTGTTTTTACCATTTTGTTTTAGATTCTTTAATTCGATTATAATATTATTCGCAAACTTGTCAGTATGATCGTGAGTCATGGTAGTATATGTTTTTTTTTTGTCTTTTAAGCGTGAATAAACTTTGTTTCATAATCTAACGTACCCTTGAAAGCAAGTGAATTGTTTTTTGTCTGCTTTTGTTATTATAAGAGACGGGTCTTTGCAAAGATTAGACAATATTTTTATGTTCTGCAAAATTTCTAGTGATAAATTAGTTGAAAACGTAATTTTTTTGGTTGCCGTAAAATGTGTTTATAAAACAAGACCTAACTTCATCTGGGTTAGAAATACTTGCATAGTGTTTGTGCAAAAAGAGTTCTGGAGAGGAAACTATATCTGCCACAGGAACTTGTTTTGGTGGAAAAGAGAATTTTAGACCTTTTTCAAGAGTTTGGGTTTCCTTAGGTTCAAGAGCTCTAGAGGAGAGATTAATGATAGCGTATCCAGGAGTAAGCCTCGGAGAATAAGTACGATAACTCATCGAAGAATCGCACTTTGGACTTTCCAATTTCTTATAAACTCGTTCCTTATACAAGCGAAAATCATGACTAAATGAATTCCTTTTGAATCTAACAACCTGAGAAAAATCAACCGTAGACAGCTTTTCAAATAAAAATTTTTCAAGAGATTTTCCCTTGAGGAAATAATATATCTTTTTTGTTTTTGTCCTTAATAATGTGGATTAAGGTTTTTAATTGTAGTGTATGAGCGAATTGCGTTTCTTTCCGGATATTTATATGTAATTTATATCTTAAAGACTTAGGAATAGGGTTTTCATTTCTGCAAGTTTCTAGAATTTTTTTTAACATTAGCGTGTTTTTTGCCTAAGCTAATAAAATAAAAGGTATCATAGGTCAACTGCTCTCCATAAGCTCGACGTAGTAGTGACGAAGACCACACTGCCTTTCCATCATAAACAACAAGTAGAAAGATAGGGAAAGTTTTTATATAAGACAGTGAAATGCAACTCTAAATAAATATTTCGATCCTATATCCAAGGGCCGTCCTCAGAAAAACAAATGAAGAAAAAACGAATATAAAAGAACTCACATTAAAATACAATCTTAAAACTAAAATATTTTCAGAACAGTCATTATGTTTGCGACAAGGTTGTTTTCAGATTGTTAAAATTGGTTTATTGACAGAAACGTTCCTGCTTTGTTTTTTGATAGTAGGGCAAAATTGTATAGACAAAATATGTGAGCTTAGACTAAGGCAAATTTATCTTGGAGCAGAACGTAGTATGGTTGAATAATCTAGATCTGTTTGTGCTATACTATTTAATCTCCTGGAGGGCGGGGGGTCCTTAAGTGGTTTTGGAGAGAATTAACCTAATCTTCCTTTGGGTTGGTCTGTTAGGTTACTATAGCCTAACTCGTCTGTTAGGCTTACTGGACTAGTCTGTGAGCTTAACTAAATAAGTATTCTTATTTAAATTAGGTTTGCCAGGTTTAAACTATGTAAATCTGAATAGCTCACTCGTTAGGCTATCGCTGCAACTCTATAGGGGTTATTGAACAAAATTGTTTATACTAAACATGTGTAAAATTAGCTATATTCACTGATAGTAAAACTAAAAATTCAAGCTTGTTTTATAAAAAAAAAAAAGATTTTCCATTACTTGAGTTGATTTATCGCAAAATCAAGTCTTTTTTGTGAAATCTTTGAAATTCTTTTAAAATAGTTTTGGTTAAGACCTTTCAGAAAACAAACAAATTAAGTTCTCACAATAAAGCTAAGATTTAAAACAAAGAATACAAAATTTTGAGTACCGCCTCGTCTTACAAGGTTTAAGTTTGTCTCAACTGATGTAATAAGACTCATAAGGATTATAAATCTTAGACTTTGGAATTCTAATTCAAGAGAAGTTCTTTGTGATTGCTAAATGTTGAAATCTACTCAAATGCTTTGCGACCAGGACCTAGCGGAATAAAACAGAAGGGGCTATTATTACTTGGCTTCTGAACAGCTCAATTATTAAACTATCTTTTAAATGATACTGTAATATTAATTATTACTTTCTTTTCCAGGGTTTTACGGTATTTACTTCGCACTAGAACTTATTTAGAGTGGTTCAATGATACTGAAGGCCAGAAACTGTTTTACAAACGTATGGTTCAACTCTTAGGCGATCCTGTTACAACTACCGTCTGAGAAACCGTCCGATCTCAAATACTTCGGAAGTAATTGACAACAGTGTCGTAACAAGAATAATTATAGCCTTTTATATCCAGAATTTTTTTATGATTCGGGTGAATTTGAAAAGATCGCATGTTTGGGCTGAGAATGAGACGATTTGTGTTGTAGTTTTGCTCAAGTTTTGTTAATTTTAAGCATAATTATAGTTATTGATGATGTGACGTTCACTATCCCAAGGCATGATGAGAAAAAACTATTGAATAGATAAAATCAATTTGTTTAAGAAAAAACTTTTATCTTTTTTTCCTGAAAACCCTAAGGGTAAGAAAGGCAACTAATCACAAGTATTTCACATGATAGAAAAGACCCTATCAATAAATTTCAGTTTGTAGTTGCAACTGATAATATAAAAAAGTTGCAACTGTTAATATAAAATGTTAATATAAAAAAGGGTTTGTGTTGTGAAAGTATTCAAAAAAGTAAAATTATAGGAAGATCAAAAATGGAAAAAAGATATATGAAAGGAAAAAAAAATAATCTTCTCAGTTTTCGCCAAGTTTCATGAGAACATTTGAGTGTGCGAAGGAACGTTAATGTCTTCTTCTCAAAAACAGTAGCCAAAGATCAGAATAAATTGAATGCACAATTAGATAGTGAAAAAAATTACAATCTTTTTCGATTGTACTACGTTTTGCTTATTTTTTTACATCTTCTTTGGGTGTTTATAATCTTTGACTTAGTTTATAGTTAGAATTGTTTTTATTATTAGTTTCAGCACACCATTTCACCAATTTAGTGACATGAAAAATACATAATTGTAACTGACTCTTGTACTTTTGTTTATATTACGAGTAGTTATTTATCATAAAAAACCATTTATGCATAAATCCTTTAAAAGTAATCTGCTCTAAATTTTATTTGTTCATAGAAGAAGTTTACTATTACGAAACAATTCAATAGCTTAAACAAAAGATTTCTCAAGAGTATTATGAAAATAATATTTAATGCAATTTAGTAACCAAACTATAAAGACACATTTTAGTTGCAAAACAGTCATACTTCTGACAAATTTGAAACGCGCATTATTATTTTCAAAAAATAATATTTTGAAATATATTTTTTTCTTTAACGGAACAACAGTTGTTACACTATTTATCAACGGCTTTGACAAAAGAATTGTCAAAGAGTTGACCGAGATTTGTCAACAAAACCTAAAAACAAAAACTTCAGTTCAATCTAGTGATCAAGCTTTAAATAACTATAGTGTTTGTCAAGGCAATCATGATTTGACCAATCTTGAATTACACTTTTTTTGCCCCTTAAAAAATCGAAATGTTTATTTTTTTATCTCTAGTCCATTTGTTACCAAAGATGTCAGCGTCTTTGACAAAAGGTTTGTCGAAAAGTGAACAAAGATTTGTCAAAAAAACTGACCAAGCTTCAATGCAGTCTTGTGGCCAAGGTGTGAAAAATTTTTTTAGTTGCAAGACATTCATACTTCAGCCAAACTTGAATTGCTCTTTAATTTGTCAAAATAATTACTTTTGGAAACACTTTTTTTTTTGACTTAACACCATTTGCTGCAAAGGAAATCAACAGCTTTGACAAAAGAGTCGTCAAAGTGTTGACCAATATTTGTCAACGAAACCTGACAAACAAATCAGTTCAATCTAGTAATCAAGTTGTAAATAACTATTATGCTTGTCAAGGCATTCGTGCTTTGGCCAAACTTAAATTACACTTTTTTGCCCCTCAAAAAAATCGAAACGTTAAATTTTTGTTAGCTCTAGTCCATTTGTTCCCAAAGATTTCAGCGTCTTTGACAAAAGGTTTGTCGAAAAGTGAACAAAGGTTTCTAAAAAAAAACTGACTAAGCTTCAGCGCCATCTAGTGACCAAGGGTGAAAAAATATTTTAGTTGCAAGACATTACTACTTCAGCCAAACTTGAGCTGCTCTTTAATTTGTCAAAATAATTACATTTGGAAAATTTTTTTTTCTTTTTTTTATTGACTGAACACCATTTGTTACAAAGGAAATCAACAGCTTTGACAAAAAAATCGTCAAAGTGTTGACTAATATTCATCAATGAAACCTGACAAAAAAACAGTTCAATCTAGTGATCAAGTTGTAAATAACTATTGTGTTTGTCAAAGCATTCATGCTTTGGCCAAACTTGAATTACCTTCTTTTTGCCCTCAAATAAATTGAAACGTTAAACTTTTGGTTAGCTCTAGTCCATTTGTTCCCAAAGATGTCAGCGTCTTTGACAAAAGGTTTGTCGAAAAGTGAACAAAGGTTTGTCAAAAAAACTGACTAAGCTTCAATGCAATCTTGTGACCAAGGTATGAAAAAATATTTTAGTTGCAAGACATTCAAAGTGGCCAAACTTGAATTTTGCACTTTAATTTTGCAAAATAATTACATTTGGAAACATTAATATTTTTCTAGATATTAATGCCTTTTCCGAACTTTAATTTCATTTTTATTTTGCAAAATAAAATAACACTTGGAAAAGTCAAATTTTATCAACTGTATAGCATTCGTTGCAAAAGACATCTACAGCTTTGACAAAATATATGTCAGAGTTGACCAAGATTTGTAAGCAACCCATGGCAAAAGATTCAATACAGTCTATTGACAAATCTATAAATAAATATAGTGTTTGTCCAGACATTATGTTTTTGCAAAACCTTAATTACGCTTTTCTTTTACATAAAAAATGATAATATTCGAAACTATAATTTTTAGCTGTAGCCTGCGCTATTTGCTGCAAAAGGTATCAGCAGCTTTGACAAAAATTTTGTCAAAGATTTCACATAGACTTTTTCCTAAAACTTGTCAAAGAATTCAATTCATTGTAGTGACCAATATTGACCAATATTTATTCGTATTTAAATACCAATTGGTATTGGCATAGTAAGAATTGACTAATATTGTTCAATTCATTCATGGTTCGGACTAACTAGATTTAAACTTTCCTTTTGCAAAAAAATTATATTTAGACATACTAGATTTTTTTTTTTTTTTAACTGTGCACCATTTGTTACAAAAGGTGCCACCAGTTTTGACAAAAGATTTTTCAAACACTTAACAAAGATTTGTTAATCAGGCATAAAACAAGCTGTTCGAGAGGCAATTGAAAATAGAATCAAAATAAATAATAATACTTCTTTAAATAGGGATCTAGGGGAATATTCACTTAATACCTTATATACAAATTTAATTTAAAAGGATTTAACTAATTATATTTAAAAAACAGTAAACAATTCCACTCAACCTGTTACGGATAGACCTTCTAGGCTGGCTGCCAAAAAGGCAAGATTAGCTTTAAGAGCTCGTTTGTAAATGTTTTTTATTCCATTTGAATGAATTGTCTTTTTTCACGTCGCTTTGAAGTACCAGTCCTGGTTGAACTTCTTTAAAGTAATGATGCTAGGGCTGTTTTGAAAATATTTTAGTTTTAAAGATTGTATTTTAATGTGAGTAATACCTGACAATATTGAATAATATTGAATAATATCTGACAAAAGATCGAATACGTTCCAATGATACGGGCCTAAACAGATATTTTATTCGCAAGATATTCATTCTTGGCTATAACCTTTTTTCGTAAAAATTGAAATTGAAAAATTGAAAGTATTGCCATTGACAAAAGGAAAATAAATACTTTGGACACACCTGTTTTTTAACTGTACACCATTTGACGCAAAATGCGTCAACAGCCCCGACAAAAAATTCATCAAAGGGTTGTCACCAAAACTTGACAAAGCTTCAATGCATCTAGTGACTATTTAGTTTATATTTTGTATTTGTCAAGATATTCATGCTTTTGCCGAACTTATATTGCACCTTTTTTCACAAACCAAAAAATAGTTGAAATATAAACAATTTTGGAAAGTACAACACTTGGTGAACTACATAATTTTTTTTTTATTTTCTGTATCAGAGGCAACGCTACACAGCGTTGCCTATAGTAAAGACCATACGGTTCCAATGTTTTAATATTATTTATTATCATTTTTTTTCCAGAGGCACTTCATATGGAAGGGGTCGTCGTAAAAACTTCAAAGGGGGATCATTCGATTGACAAATGAAAGTTCTAGTACCCTTTTTAAGATTCAAAAGTGATCGAGGCCAACTAGCCCCCCCCCCCATGCCTTTTTTCCCCAATGCATCCGATAACAATTTTGAGATAGTCATTTTGTTAAAAATAGTTCTATGATCACACAACAAAAACTCCTGTATCGACAAAACCCCCAAGGGCCCGGAGCAGCCGTTGTAATTTATGCCCTGGGGGCATATATGGTTCTTATGGAAGGAGTGCTCGTATAAACTTCAGAGGGGGCTCATTTGATTAGAAATTGAAAATTCTAGTTCACTTTTTAAGGGTCAAAAGATATCGAAGGCACATAAAACTATATGTGTCTTGAACAGTCTTGAAAAGTATAAACAAAATAAAATTGAATATTTGATATATAATGATATTAATTGTTTAAAGATCCGTCAGTTCAAGATTTTATTTCACTGTAATTTTATTTTCGTTTTCAATGCTGTAAGAACTGTAAAAGAAAATATTTGTAATATAATTCTTTTTCAGTGAAGTGCCAATGACGCAGTAGGCTTTAGGCTTTTACAGTTAAGGAAGGGGACAATTTTAGGGGTCATAAACAATTTTAGAAGGAACTAATAAATTAAACTGAACATTTGATGTATAATAATATTAATTGCTGAAAGCTCATTAGTTCAAAATTTTAATGTAATTTTAATGTTTATTTCAATCTTAAGTACAAAAGAAAATAATTGTGTTATAATTCGTTTTCAGTAAAGCGCCAATGACGCAGAAGGTTTTAGACTTTTACAGTAAGAGAAGGAGGCGATACCCAAACTCTTGTTTGTAGTGATTTCTGTTCGTTTTAAGCTTGATTTGCATATTAAATTTAAGTTTCAATCTTTTTAAGATTTATTTATTCATTTACATTAGTATCTATTATATAGTTGTTTATTTAATTTATGTTTGTTTTGGGTATCATTTATGCTTCAATAAAAAATTATTTTTTTCGTTTTAAGCTTGATTCTCATATACAATTTAAGCATTATTCGCTTTAAGATTTATTTGTTTATTTATATTATTACTTTTTGTATGTTTTTTGCTGTGATTGCTTATTTAATTTCTGTTCGTTTCGGGTTTCATTTTTTCTTTAATAGTAATTTCTGGTAGTTGTGAGTTTGAATTTTAACAAGTATTTGTATCTGCTGATCTTAAGTTTAAAATGGCCTTTATTTTTCTTTGAAAAACTTTTTTTTCGAAAAGTTTTTTTAATTAATAGCATTAGAGCATTTTTCTAGGACAAAACAAAGAGAGAAAAATCTCAAAACAAAGATCAAAACATCCGGTATAAGGCCAGTAGAAGGACAGGAAAAGAAAAACTAAACGACGGATATTTCACCTGTATAAAATAAGGTGTCTTCAGCATTAAATATAGAAGAAACTAATGAAAATAGTAAAGAAAAATTAATCTATAAAACTAAAACAAAAAAAATAAAATCTAAAACTAAAACGAACAAAAAAAAAGAAAAAAGAAACAAACCCATATCCTATATATACAATTTATACCACTTTAATTGAATACCATAGAGTGTTTGTATCAACAACTTCTTGACTTCCTTGAACACACGGAGGTTGCTTGTAATACATATGGCAACGCGGGAGTTGCCTTTGAGTAGCTTTTATGTAAGTGTTGCGGTTTTGGAAGCATTTTTGTTGCAGTTGCGCTGGTCTGTAACCAGCAATGATGGCAAAAAAGCTGAGGGGCTAATAGGACTTCTTCCAAATGGTAGCATTTACCTGGAATACTGTGAATAGTGTCCCACCAAACCCAAGGCATGTGTTGCGAGTTAGTTATGGTGCTGAGCTGCCGAGGTTGTACTGTTGCTAGTGTCCCAGGAAATTCAAGGCATGTGTTTAGTTAGTTATGGTGCTGAGATGCTGAGGTTGTGCTGTTGCTAGTGTCGCAGAAAATTCAAGGCATGTGTTGCGAGTTAGTTATGGTGCTGAGCTGCTGAGGTATGATTATGATACCTTAAACAGGAAACTTTTAGGATGGAATACTTATCAAAATACTTTATCTCATGACGAAGTATGAGACGGTAGTAGAGGCTAATGAAAAGCATTGATATTAAAGTTGACCTCAGTATTATTTCAAATTTTACTTATAATATTCTTGTCGGGAAGATGATCCATAAATCCATTGAAGGGTCCAAAATTCTAATATAACGTTGACTTTAGCAAGTTATTTCTTGTATTCAGTAATGTTACTTTCATTTGGCAAAAAGTTCACTCCTCCAACATAAGACACTATTTCTGTCTCTCTCTTATATAGTACACCGCCCTGCCCTATAAAGTATATAGTGATGGTAAGAAAGGTACACAGAACCATTTCGAAATTGGAAGGTGGGCGAGAACAATAAAACTGAATATTGGGCTACAGAGCTACGAAACTAAATAATATCCTGTAAGTTTTCTAAAGCCTATATTTCCAATATAATAATAAAGAAGAGGTTTGACAGAAGAAGACGAATATGTCATATCATTGCACAACCTGTAGTGAAAAACAAACCATTAAGATACAAGTGACTTTAGATATTACCAGAAGATTTTGAAAGCAGTACTTTATACATGATATGTGTCAACAAGTCATTTAATGACAATTCTCCTGGAACCACCACAGCTTTGTAAGCTCCTCCCCCACCCGACTCTATTCAGATGTTTACTATATGGAGGTGTGTTATTAAAAAGAAACATTTACTGTTTTATCTTGGAAGTCTAACTGCCACGCTGTCCTTAACAAAATAAATATAGAAAAAACGGATGTAATAGAACTCATATTAAAGTACAATCTTTAAAACTAAAATATTTTTAAAGCAGCCCAAGCATCATTACTTCAAGGAAGTTCAACCATGACTGGTACATCAAAGTGAAGTGAAAAAGACAATTCATTCAAATGGAATAGAAAACATTTACAAACAAGCTCTAGGAAAAGGTTTTCATTTCTACAAGATTCTAAGAATTCTTGTTGATCGATAATATGTAGTTTTTGCCTAAACTAATATAATAAAAGATATAATAGGTCAACTGCACCCCATAAGCCTTACGTTAATAGCGACGAAGACCACACTACCTTTTCATCATAAACAACAAGTAGAGCAATAGGGAAATTTTGCATATTAGACAGTGAAACGCAACTTTAAATGGATATTCCTACCCTATATTCAAGGGCCGTCCTCAGCAAAACAAGTGCAGAAAACACTGAAGTAAAAGAACTCACATTAAAATACAATCTTTAAAACTAAAATATTTTCAAAACAGCCCTAGCATCATTACTTTAAAGAAGTTCAACCAGGACTGGTACTTCAAAGGGACGTGAAAAAAGACAATTCATTCAAATGGAATAAAAAACATTTACAAACAAGCTCTTAAAGCTAATCTTGCCTTTTTGGCAGCCAGCCTAGAAGGTCTATCCATAATAGGTTGAGTGGAATTGTTTACTGTTTATTAAATATAATTAGTTAAATCCTTTTAAATTAAATTTGTATATAAGGTATTAAGTGAATATTCCCCTAGATCCCTATTTAAAGAAGTATTATTATTTATTTTGATTCTATTTTCAATTGCCTCTCGAACAGCTTGTTTTATGCCTAATAAGGGAAATTTCTTCAAAAAGCATCTTATGGCTAGGAATATCATAGATATGACTGCTTAAAGCAGAATTAAAAAAAAAATTTCTACAATTAGAATTTAAAGCTTTAGTTATGTCATCTTTGTGCTGTTGTAGGAAATTTTCTATATTTTGATGGGTTCTACCAACATAGTAGTTGCCACAGTCACATGGTATTTGATAAACCCCTCTTTGGTGAGTAACTGGGGTTATATCTTTACCAGAGTTTAGGAAGTTCATTATTTTAATATTATTGGTAAATACTACATAAAAATTATTTTGTGTGCAAACTTTTTTAAATTTGTAGTGACGTTTGGAATATATGGAAGGTAATTTATATTTGAAGGCTTGGCGGGAGCTTTGCATGGTAAAAGACCCTTGATTTTACCGGAGTGTCTTACCTATATTCGGCTAATTGTATTATTAATAAAGACAATAGGATAACCGTTTCCACAAAGTATGTCTCTAATAAAGTTTAGTTCATCTGTGATGCGAGATTCAGAGCAAATGTTTGGGGCACGATCAACAAGAGAGGTAACAACAGCAGTTTTAACTTTTTGGGGGAGGGGATCGGATTTAGAATATAGATATCTGTTGCTTTGTATGGGTTTTCTGTAATTTATAAAATCCAGTTTATCAATGCTACGAATAATTAGTACATCCCCAAACGGTAATTTATTTTCATTTTCATTTTCTAAGGCGAACTGTAGATTTCGGTCATTTGTATTAAGGCGATTTAGAAAACCCTTAAGTTCATTTTCACCATAATTCCAGAGCGATATTATATCATCCATGTAACGCCCCCAATAGATATGTTTAAAAAAATATGAACTTAAAGGCCAATTTTCAAGGTGTTGTACACAAATATTCTTTAATAGCCCGAATAGAGGTGTCCCCATCGGAAGGCCTTTAACTTTTTGATAAAAAAAAATACGGATCTGAAAATACATTAAATACTTATTAAAAATTTTTACTTCAGACATTAAAACCTCGCAATCTATTCCTGTTGTTGAAACTTCGATTAAATGGTTATTTTATTCTATTTTACTTTTTAATAATTTTTCAGATATTGCTACTTCAATATTAATATACGTAGAACTATGTCGAAACTACTAACTATAGTATTTTTCTGAAATGCTTGCATTTTTAAGTTTTTCCATTAAATCTACCGAATTACTTATGGACGATTTTTGGGAATAGAGCAAAGGTTTGAAGGCTGTACATAACCACTTTCCAATATTGGAAGCAGGGGCTTTTATAAATGCTAAAATAGGCCTTAAGGGAGTACCTTGCTTATGTAATTTTGGTAAACCGTAAAATTTTTGACAAAAGAACCACGGAGGAAAACCTTCCTGGGGTGTCTTTACTAATTGCGTTTTACGGGGTGTTTTAAAAAAATGTGGGGTGTATTCTATAATTCGGTTATAATTTTATTCCCAAACTTATTAGTATGATCGTGAGTAATAGTAGTATATCTATTTTAGTCTTTTAAGTTTGAACAAATTTTTTTTGTCATAAACTAACGTATTCATGACAACGTGAATTGCTTTTATCTGCTTTTGTTATTAAAATAGATGGGTCTTTGCGAAGATTAGTCATTTTTTATGTCGTGCAAAATTTATAGTGATAAATTAGTTGGGAAGGTAATTTTTTTTGGCTGCCGTAAAATGTGTTTATAAGACAAGACCTACCTTCATCTGGGTTAGAAATAGATGTTTAGTGTGTGTGCAAAGAGGGTTCTAGAGAGGAAACTATATCTGCCATAGGAACTTGTTTTGGTGGAAAAGGGAATTTCGGACCTTTTTCAAGAGTTTGGATTTCCGAAGGTTCAAGAGCTCTAGAGGATAGATTAACGATAGTGCGTCCAGGAGTAAACCTCAGAGTATAAGTACGATAATTCATTGAAGATTCAGACTTTCCAATCAAACAGTTCGTGATAACGAACTGTAAGTAAGGAGCGACCCCGCTCGATAGTAATCGAAACTCTAAGAAACGAGATTTTGATACCAATAGATACATGAAAAGAATCAGATTGTAATACTGATTTTAAATATATTAGTTTCCTCAAGTTTAGTACTAGCCATTAAAAGTTACGTGCCTGAGAAAATTTGGCTGATTTCCAAAAAAAGGGAGAAAGACCCCCTAAAAGCTATAGAACCTAAATGAAAATCCCGCCATCAGATCCAGCGTATCAGAGAACCCAACTATTCAAGCTCCTATCTGCAAAATCGTGGAATTCTATATTTTTTGCCAGAAGAAAGATCAGGGATGCGTGTTTATTTGCTGTTTGTTTTTTGTTTTTTTTTGTGTTTTTTTTTCCTAGGGGTGATCGTATAGAATTAGTGGTCCTAGAATATCGTGGGAGGGCTCATTCGAACGGAAATTAAAAGCTATAGTGCCCTTTTTAAGTGACCAAAAAAAATGAAGGGCAACTAGGCCCCCTCCCACGCACATTTTTTTCCTAAAGTCACCCGATCAAAATTTTGAGATGGCCATTTTGTTCAGCATGGTAAAAATTATAATAAATATGTCTTTTAGGATGACTTAATCCTCCAAAGTCCCTGAGGGGAGGGCTGAAAGTTATGACCTTTACCCAATTTTTACATATAGTATCGTGTTTTTTTTTCCTGGGGGTGATCGCATCGAATTAGTGGACCTAGAATATCGTGGGAGGGCTCATTCGAACGGAAATTAAAAGCTATAGTGCCCTTTTTAAGTGACCAAAAAAATGAAGGACAACTAGGCCCCCTCCCACGCTCATTTTTTTCCAAAATTTTTTCCCATTTTTTCCCAAAAAATTTTTTCCCACGCTCATCAAAATTTTGAGATGGCCATTTTGTTCAGCATGGTCGAAATTATAATAAATATGTCTTTTAGGATGACTTAATCCCCCAAAGTCCCTGAAGGGAGGGCTGAAAGTTATGAACTTTACCCAATGTTTACATATAGTAATGGTTATTGGGAAGTATACAGACGTTTTCAAGGGAGATTTTCTTCTGGTAGTTGGGGGGGGAGGGGTCGGGGGTTATTTGGGAGGATCTTTCCATGGAGGAAGTTTTCATGAGAGAAGGGACATTGCTATGAAGGGAGCGTCGGATTTCCCAGCATTATTAAAAAAATGATCAGAAATTAAATGAAAAAAAATAAACAAGTTTTTCAACTGAAAGTAAAGAGCAGCATCAAACCTTAAAACGAACTGAAATTATTAAGTATATGATTGGGTTCGCCCCCTAATCAATAGCTTGCTCTTTAAGCCAAAGATTTTTTAGTACTTTCATAAGAGCTATCTATTCTAATTAACGCTTTTTGTGATTAAGGGATCATTTTTAAAGAATTAGAAGAAAATTCGAACTTTAGCGTAAAGAGCGAGGTATTGACTAAGGGGCGAACCCCCTAATATACGTATTAAAGATATATGGATATAGAAGTTCGTTGTGTAAGTTAATTCGTAAGTTACGTATGTTTATTACTGATAAAAACGTTCGTAAATAAAATTAAACAACTTTCGAGAAAGCCATTTAACCAAATAAAAGTAAAATTAATATGTAATTTTTTTTAATTATTCATGTACGGTGAGCCAAAATCAAAACCTCCATTAATTCAAAAACGTTCGAATATTAAATATAAAAAAACAAGTTTTTTTAAACTGAAAGTAAGGAGCAACATTAAAACTTAAAACGAACAGAAATTATTCCGTATATGAAATGGGTTGTCCCCTCCTCAACGCCTCGCTCCTTACACTAAGGTTAAACTCTTTCTCACAACTTTATTTTTTAAAACAATAAAAAAATTTAGCGTAAAGAGTGAGGCGTTGACGAGGGGACAGCCCCTTTTATATACGGAATAATTTCTTTTCGTTTTAAGTTTTAATGTTGCTCTTTACTATCAGTTAAACAACTTGCTTTTTTTATATTTAATTTCTTATAAAGTCGATCCTTAGACAAGTGAAAATCGTGACTAAATAAATTCCTTTCCGATCTAACAACCTGAGAATAATCAACCGTGGACAGCTTTTCAAACAATTAAATAAAAAAACAAGTTTTTTTAAACTGAAAGTAAGGAGCAACATTAAAACTTAAAACGAACAGAAATTATTCCGTATATGAAATGGGTTGTCCCCTCCTTAATCCGCGCTCTTTACGCTAAAGTTTTTTATTGTTTTAGAAAATAGAGTTGTGAGAAAGAGTCAAACTTTAGCGTAAAGAGCGAGGCGTTGAGGAGGGGACAGCCCCTTTCATTATGGAATAATTTCTGTTCGTTTCAAGTTTTAATGTTGCTCCTTACATTCAGTTAAAAAAATAGTTTTTTTTTATTTTAATTTCTGAACGTTTTGAATTAATGCAGCTTTGATTTTGGCTCTCAGTACATGAATAATTAAAACGGAATTTGCACATTAATTTTACTTTTTTTTTACTAAATGGCTTTCTCGAAATTCTGTAACGAACTTCTATATTCGTATATATTTATTACGTGAATTAGGGTTTCGTCCCATAGTCAATACCTCACTCTTTACGCTAAGGTGCAAATTTTGTTCCGATTCCTTAAGAATGACCATTTAATCACAAAGGCCATTAATTAGAATAAAGAGCTCTGACGAAAGTACAAAACTTTAGCGTAAAGAGCTAAGTGATGACTATGGGGGCGAACCCAATCATATAATAATTCTGTTCATTTTAAATTTTGATGTTGTTCCTTACTATCAATAGATTAATTTTTTTGCTTAATTTCTGATCGTTTTTTTTAATAATGCTTGAAAATCTGGCGCCCCCTTCATAGCAATATCTCTTCCCCATGAAAACTTCCTCCATGGAAAGATCCTTCAATGTAACCCGACACACCTCCCCCCCCCCCGTTACCAGAAAAAAAAATCCCCCTGAAACTTCTGTAAACTTCCCAATAACCAATGCTATATGTAAATTAAACAAAAAAAATCAAGTTTTTTAAACTGAAAGTAAGGAGTGACATTAAAACTTGAAACGACCAGAGATTATTCCGTATATAAAGGGGCTCCCCTCCTCAACGCCTCGCTCTTTACGCTAAAGTTTGACCCTGCCTCACAACTTTATTTTTCAAAACAAAAAAAACTTTAGCGTAAAGAGCGAGGCGTTGAGGAGGGGACAGCCCCTTTCATATACGGAATAATTTATATTTGTTTTAATTTTTAATGTCGCTTCTTACTTTCAGTTCAAAAAACTTTTTTTTGTTAATTTCTGATCGTTTTTTAGTTAATGCAGCTTTTATTTTGACTCACCGTCATTGAATAAGTAAAACAAAATTTGCATATTAATTTTACTTTTCTTTTGCTAAATGGCTTTCTTTCTTTGCTAAGTTTTGTTTAAATCACAAAACCCTGAATCACAAAGGCCGTTTAATTAGAATAGATAGCTCTTTTGAAAGCACTAAACAAAAAATGTAGCGTAAAGAGCAAGGTATTGACTTGGGGGAGAACCCCCTCATATACGTAATAATTTCTGTTCGTTTTAAGTTCTAATGTTGCTTCTTACTTTCAGTTGAAAGAACTTGTTTTTTTTAATTTAATTTCTGATCGTTTTTTAAATAATGCTGGGAAATCCGGTGCCCCCTTCATAGAAATATCCCTACACGGACATCCTCCACGGAGAGATTCTCCCGAGTAACCCCCTCCTCCAGTCCCCTCCCAACCAGAAAAAAAGAATTCCTGAAAATTTCTGTATACTTCCCAATAACCAATACTATATGTAAACAATGGGCAAAGCTCATAACTTGCGGCCCTTCCCCTGGGAACTGTGGGGGATTAAGTCAGCCTAAAAGACATATCTATAAGATTTTCGACTATGCTGAACAAAATGGCTATCTCAAAATTTTAATTGGGTGACTTCAAGAAAAAACAGAGCGTGGGAGGGGGCCAAGTTGCTCTCCAATTTTTTGTTCACTTAAAAAGGGCACTAGAACTTTTAATTTTCGTTCAAATGAGCCTTCTTACGATATTCTAGGACTAATGGATCGATACGATCACCCCTGGGGAAAAAAATATAAAAAAGTAAACACGCATCCGTGATCTTTCTTCTGACAAAAAATACAAAATTCCACATTTTTGTAGATAGGAGCTTGAAACTTCTACAGTAGTGTTCACTGATACGCTAAATCCGATGGTGTGATTTTCATTAAAGTTCTATGACTTTTAGGGGGTGTTTCCCCCTTTTTTCGAAAATAAGGCAAATTTTCTCAGGGCGCCTAACTTTTAATGGGTAAGACTAAACATGATGAAACTAATACATTTGAAATCAGCATAAAAATTTGATTTATTTGACATATCTATTGGCATCAAAATTCTGTTTTTTTTAGTTTTGGTTACTATTTAGCGGGGTCGCTCCTTACTTACAGTTCGTTACCACGAACTGTTCGAAATTGGGCAAAGTTCATAACTTGCAGACCTTCCCCCGGGGACTGTGGGGGATTAAGTCATCCTTAAAGACATAGTTATTGTATTTTTCGACCATGCTGAACAAAATGGCTATCTCAAAATTTTGATTGGGTGAACTTGGGAAAAAATGAGCGTGGAGGGGGCCTAGTTGCCCTGCACTTTTTTGGTCACTTTTGAAAGGGCACTAGAACTTATAATTTTCGTTCGAATGAGCCCTCTCGCGATATTCTAGGACCACTGATTCGATACGATCACCCCTAGGAAAAAAAATCAAACAAAAAAAAACAACAAATAAACATGCATCCGTGATCTTTCTTTTGGCAAAAAATATAAAATTCCACATTTTGCTGATAGGAGCTTAAATAGTTAGGTTCTCTGTTACATTGAATCTGATGTTGGGATTTTCATTAAAGTTCTATGACCTTTATGGGTGTTTCCCCTTTTGGAAAATAAGGCAAATTTTCTCAGGCTTGTAACTTTTAAAGTGTCGGACTAAACTTTACAAAACTCATGCATTTGAAATCAGTATAAAAATCTGATTCATTTGATGCATCTATTCATATGAAAACTCCGTTTTTTACAGTTTGGTTACTATTCAGCCGGGTCACTCCTTACTTACAGTTCGTTACCTCGAACGAGATTCTTCTTTCTGATTAAATAATAAGATATTTTCTTTCTGATTAAATAATATGTCATTTTTTTGTCCTTAATAATGTGGATTAAGGTTTTTAAGTGTAGTGTATGAGCGAATTGGATTCTTTCTGGGTATTTAAATGAAATTTATGTCTTAAAGACTTAGGAATAAGGTTTTCATTTCTGCAAAATTCTAAGAATTTTCGTTGAATGATAATATTAGTAGTGAGGGGGTTCCAGGCTCTACGGGTCAGGTAGCAGATTTATAAGGGATTTCTACGGATCAAATAGGGAAATTAACATAGAGAAATTAACAAATGGAGTTCCTAGCCCCTTGCACCTGTTTCTAGGCGACATTGCCACCCTTGGCAAGATTAGGCAGGGGCAGGCAAGATTCGGCATGTCTAGCCAAGATTTCAAGGACACACCCTCTTCCCTGTTTTTACGCAAAATCATGTCTAGACACGTTCCCAGGTGGTTGAAACTATTGACCGAGGATCAGTTTCTTTCTGGAAGTGGGAAAGTCAACATGGATGCTTATACACTATTGAATATTGAAAGTTTTGATGAAACAGGACCTAGAGTGCCTAAGGTGGTGGTAGAAATTACGGGGGGTTCTCAAGTAACCCTAGAATGGGACACGATGTACAATGGATATGTAATAACATTAAGCAAATTCAAGTCGGAAGAACAATTGTGCTTCGCAGCTAAGGTGACTATAGGACATATACAGAGACTACATGACGGATTAAATGTGCTGGCGAAATATATTAAAGAGAATAATTTATAGAAAAAAGTCTGTATTTGGCAGTGAGAGTGTTGATTTAAGAAACAGAAAATCATGCGTAATCTAGTAAACTTGGAAAAGTGGTTAGTTTTGGATGATGACTTTGTGGAATAATCTCTTCCAAGAAAACTTCTGGAGAAATGCTTAACGATATAATGGGAACCGATTCCTCTTCTTTGGACTATCGTCGTCGTGGTCCCCAAGCTTTATTTATAGATATATTGATTGAGACGCAATAATATTGTGGGTTCGCTCTTAACCACTACATAGACAAGCATTTTGTAACGCAACTAGGAGATATTGTTCGAGAGTCACTTTGTTTTTGGAAGTGAAGCCGTCAACAACGAAAAATGTTTTACACATGCCCATTATGCTTGTATACTTTGGGCAGCTGGTCATCCAGCGAGAATTGTACTTTTGCTGATGACTATAATGAAAAATGTAAATGATGCAATCAGTGTAAATTGCATAGAGGATTTGCTGTGCAAATTAAAGACTGTGACTCTTGCCTTGAAGAGATTTGTGACTCTCATAATAGAGGATTCTTATGCTCCAATTTTCACTATGATAAATTTTATCAGTAGGAAAATACTTATCCTGGCCTGATTGAGGAAAACCCTAAACGTGAGTTCAGTTTATTTTTGAGAGATAGGTATCGTCGCGGCCTTAAATTATTTTGGGAAGAAGAACCCCGTCTACGCTTCAATTGCTGGAATAATAAAATCAATCAATCAATCAATCAATCAATTTATTAATGCTAAAAAAAACAATACAATTACAAACTTAAAATTTATACATACCCAAGAAGCTAAGCTTGTAAAGGGCCAACAAAACAAATGAGACACTATTATAAAGCACATAAAAAAAAAAAAAAAAAAAAAAAAAAAAAAAAAAAAAAAAAAATTGGATAAGAGACATTTATGAAAATAGGAGAATTAATAGGAGAAAATAGGAGAATTATTTGAAATATATTGAATGAAAAAAAAGAAATAAATTTGGATGGAATGCAAAAAAAAAAAGAAGAAAAAATGGGGAAAATACTATACTGGAAATACCCAGCGAGAAAGTGCCTTTGCAGAAAGAGATAGAGGGACATCAGGAGGGATGGAGTTCCATAGTGAAAAAGATAGATAAACAGGAGACCTCTGACCTGCTGTCGATGATCGCTTAGGTATAATGAACCTGCGATAAGAGCTAAGTAAAAAAGAAGAGTACCTACCTGAGCCTGACAAAAAGAAAAACTGCTGCAGAGATGGTGGAAGTGTACCTAGGAAAGCAGAATGTGCTAAATAAAGGTAACTTTTACCCACAATACGATCCAGCGGAGCTATTCCAGTATCATTATAAAGATCAGAGGAAGGGTAAAAACGAGGTAGAAGAAAAGTAGCCTTCACTGCCCTATTTTGGGCTCTTTGAAGTGAGCAGAGAAGAGATTTATTAGTACTACCCCAGACAGAACAGCAATAAGAAAGGTAAGGGAAAATAAAAGCATAATAAAGAGAAAGCATACCATCTGGGGGAAGAAATGAGTTAACCCTGTATAACATTGAAGATTGGCGGAGGACAAGGGAACGGGTATGAGTTATATGGGGTTTAAAAGAAAGAAAACAGTCAAGATACACACCAAGAAATTTCACTATAGTAGCTTGCGGTATAATATCATTCCCATAAGTCAGGATGGTTGGTTCCCTTGCGTCTCTCATACGATAAGGGGTTCTAAAGTGTACAATGGCACTTTTTTGGCTGTTGAGAGTCATACCATTTGACCAGCACCAATCTTTTACTTTATCAAGAAGACCTTGAGCTAGGGAAATGGCAGATGGCAGGTCCACTGCAGCAATGAAAAACTTACTGTCATCAGCAAAAAGTATAGGGTGCACAAGGGGATGAAGACCATCAACAAGATCATTAATATAAATTAAAAACAAAAGTGGTCCAAGCACAGAGCCCTGTGGGACACCTTTCACAATAGGCAAGGAAGAGGAAGAAGTACCATTAACCGAAACATACTGAGATCTCCCTGAGAGGTAAGACCTAAACCATTCAAGTGGGACTCCATGCACTCCAAATGAAGATAATTTAGACAAAAGAACAGAGTGAACGACCATATCAAATGCCTTTGAAAAGTCAAGAAATAGACCCAAAACACACAAGCCCTTGTCAAGGTTAACACGCACAAACTCTGTTGCATCTGAAAGTGCATGCAAGGTAGAGAAACTGGGACGAAAGCCATACTGATGGTTAGTTATGAGAGAATTACCTGCAGTCGTATTAGTACTAAATACAAATGAAGAGAATCTACAATACACTACTTTTTCAACAACCTTAGAAATTACAGGAAGGAGAGAAATAGGTCTATAGTTTGAAATTAGAGATGAATCACCTTTTTTAAACAAAGGTACAACATTAGCAACCTTAAATAAATGAGGAAAAACACCAGAAGAAAGAGAGAGGTTAGTTATGTGTGAGATGGGGTTAGAAACAAACTGACCAATTTTTTTAAGAACATTACAGCTCAAACAAAAACCATCAACTGAACGGCTACTTGAAAGCTGAGAAATAATGTTAAAAATTTCGGTATCGCTGCATGGAAAAAGGAAAAATGACTTTTCTGCTAAGGGAAAACTACTTACTCTGCTGTAGGGTGGATTAGGAACTGAAGGAAGTGAGGTGAAATACGAATTGAAGGCGCTTGCTGAAGAATTTTTGTCCACGAAAGATCCATCAGCTTTCCTGTAGCGACAAGGGGGGGACTGTTTGAGTTTCTTGCGGGAAAGAGCTTCATTAACTGCAGTCCAAACCTTTCGCAAATTCCCCTTACACTAATCAATTCGACACGAAAAATATAGCTTTTTGGCTGCACGTACTGAAGAAGTAAGCACATTTTTATAAAGTTTATACTTCAAAAGATCATCCTGTGTCTTACTTTTACATGCAGCCTTGAACAGAGACGCCTTCATATGTGTAGCATTGATCAGACCTCAGAACATCCATGGACATTTAGGTTTGGAATTCCTTGGCCTCTTTCTAAGAGGAAAATGCTTATCCAACAGAGCTCCCATACAACACAAAAATAAATTCGTTGCACAATCAACATCATTAGCTTCAAGAACACTAGACCAATCATTACTCTGAAGACTATGTATTAAATTAGAAATTTCTTTATCTGTGGAAGTTCTAAAAGAAGACTCACCCTGCTCATCCACAGCAATCTCAGTTTGAGGCACAAAAAGTGAAACATAAATAGGGAAGTGATCAGAAAGATCAGTGAAAACAAGGCCAGAAGTAAACTTCAAATTAGAAGAATGAGAAATGAAAATATTGTCTATTAAAGTGGCAGAATTTCTAGTAGGGTCAACACGAGAAGGAAAAAAAATTGAAGGAAGTAGACCAGCAGAAGAAAGCACATCAAAGAGATGGTCACATTCATCACTTGATCCAATATTTAACATATTACGATTAAAATCTCCCAAAACACAAATACGTTTTTTAGAGAAAGACCCCACACAAGAAAGTTGATCAAGCAAATCACAGAACAAATGTGTTGGAAAAGGAGGGGGCTTATAAAACAAACAAACAGTGTCACATGCAAACTGGCTTTTCAGATCAATAACAAGAGAATAAACTGTCCTACTATTTGACACTACTGATGTAAACAAGGATTCAAGGTCAGACCTTCTTCTAAACTCAATATCAGACTTTATAAATAAAGAAATACCTCCTGAGCACTTTGTTACCATTCTGGGGATATTGACAGCAACATAACCATGCATATCATAGGCTGTAAAATTTTCACCATCAGATAACCATGGTTCTGTTAAACCAATTACATCAAAAGGGCAAGAATTATCAGACCACAAATACGATTTCAGACTATTCCACTTATCTCTTATCCCACGCACATTCAAACAAAATACATTAAAGCTACTATTTAAAGACAGTGAGGGTATAATTTTATCACAATAATCAATGGTAGTGTGATAATTACAGCTAGAATTAACCATAGATTCAAGGAGAGGGTCAAGCGTGTGAGTCTCTTGTTTACCAGCCCTAATTGGTTGATCAAATATAACCGAATTAAGAATAGAAGAATTCAAAAGAAAAGAGAAATCACCCATAATTATCACAAATAATAAATATACACATAGAAATATAAGTGGGATGGCACAAATTATCCAAAGTATTGGACCAAAGTATAATGTGACACCAGTTGCTATTACATGAGCTGCAAGTGTGCTGGACTGACAAAAAAATAATAGAAGTTAGGCTACATGAAGGTGAGAGGATCACAAAAAGCATAATGAGAGATCAGTAAAATGAAAGTAGAATCAAAGTATTGGCCCAATTTATAATGTGGGACCAGAAAATTATGTATAGTGGTCAGCCTACCTGAAGGTGATAGGATCACAGACAAATATAAATGAATATCAATGGAATGACACATATTATTCCAAATATTAGCCCAGAGTATACTATGGGTAGTAAAAAATTATGAGAGCTGCATATATACTGACATGACAAAAATTTGATAGAATTCAGGGTACACAAGGGTGATAGCATCAAAAAATAAGATAAAGAAATATCAATGAGATGGCATATATTATTCAAAATAATGACCAAAAATATAATATGGGACCAGTCAAAATTATGCAAGTTGCATGTGTGCTGACATGAAAAAAATATGATAGAATTCAGGTTACAGGAAGGTGATAGGATCACTAACACAGATAAGGAAATAATAGTGGCATGGCACATATTCATCAAAATATTGGCCCCAAGTATAATGTGGAACCAGTCAAGATTATATGAGCTGCAATTATGCTGAAATGACAAAAATATGAAAGAAATCAGCCTGCATAAAGGTGATAGGACCACAAACAAACATAAAAAAAAAATAAATAAATAACAGTGGGATAACATATATGATTCATAATATTTGCCCAAAATGCAATATAGGACCAGTGAAAATTATATGAGCTGCAAATGTGCTGACATGACAAAAACATTATAGAAGCCAAGCTACATGATGGTGAAAGGATCATAAAAAAACATAAAGAAAAATCAGTGGGAAGGCACATATTATTATAAGTATTAGCACAAACCATAATGTGTGACCAGTTGATATTATGGGGGTTACAAGTATAATGACACAACAAGAATATAATGTAAATCAGACAACATGAAGGTGACAGAATCACAAACAAACATAAATAAATATTAGTGGGAAGGGACATATCATCCAAACTATTGGCACAAAGTGTAATATGGTACCAGTCTAAATTATGTGAGGACAGTAAAGAATAATAGAGGAATATTTTAAGAACAGCAAGTAAATCCCTACAGAAACAATGCAATATATTATAAGAAAATAAATCTAAATCCATCACTTTAATTTTCTGCATTTGCAGCACATAAATCAATTTCACTCTGATTATTAAACTTAACCACTCTTCCAGATTGGGTTTTATACAGGATATCACCTTTACTGGACCAAACATTACGTAAGCAAAGCTTTGACTTGGCATATGAAAGAAGTTGTAAGCGTGGTTTTGTAAGCGTCTCAGAAAATAGAATCCCTGATCCTTTCAAATCCTTCTTTTGTCTGAGAAGCAGTTGACGAACTCGTAAGTTGCAAAATTCAACAACTATGGGTCTGGGTTTTGCAGATGGTTTGCCAATTCTTTTGGCTGATACAACATCAGACTGAATAATTGGTATGCCAGGAAATTTCCCAGCACATAGTGACAGGAATTGACTTTCAGGGTTTTCAATGGAGGTCTCCTCTTTCACCCCAAAGACAATAATTTGGTTGCTCAAAGCCTACTGTTCAAAACGGTCATTTAATCTTGCCAGGTTGGACTAGATAGGCTGGAAAGAGTTTTTAAGGTCTATCATGGATGACTCTAAAGTAGCCAATGAAGATTCAACAGAAAATATGCGTCTGGTATAGCTTTCAAGAGTTATATCCACTAGATTACTAAGATCTAGGTTGAGGCCAGCATACACCTCCTGCTTGATTGCATCCAGCTTATCTGAAGAGATAGTGACATTATGTTGCATGAATGTCTGTTCCTCTTTCATTTTAACCACTGCCTCATCTACCTGGGAAGAGATCTTAGCCAATATAAGGTCATCAAGTAACCCTTTCACTGAAGATTTAAGATTGTCAGGTTGTAGTGAATCTGCTAGCATTTTATGTTTGATTTTTATGCTATTTATGTGGTTAGTGAGCATGAGTAGTTGCTCTGAAACAGATTCTGATCCAGAGAATTGGATTGAGCTGTCAGACCTTAGTTCACGAGGTGGCTTGAGTTGACTTTTCATTTCTTATCTGAAGTAAACAACAAAACAGGACCAGAATAAGCAGTGGTATAAGATAGTTTGGGTATAAGGCAGGATGTAGTCCACAATGAAGTAACAAATTTCAAATACCAAAGCAGGGGATTGTGAAATTTGAAGAATAGAAAGCAGTCAGCAAAAAACATCAAGCATCAACAGTCAGCAGTGGCATAAACCCAAGGATTGGTTACTGTAGTCAAATTACAAGTTAAAATTGGTATAGGTGTCACCTGATGAGTCCCCTCTTACACCCCAGGGGTGGGGGCTGCTATGTGTGCCTGCCTTTACCCACTGGTAGGCAGTCTGGTATTTACGAAATCGCTGTGAAGATACTGGCTATTATGATTCTAAACCTACAGACTTTTATTTGGCTGTTACAGAAAGTGATTCTTCATATGAGAATTTTGCATGTGACATTGCTTCAAATAAGCAAGTTGAAACACGTGAATTTTATTATATGAACCAGAGTAGTAAAGTCAATAGACTTTACAAAGAGATTTAATAAAAATGAAGTTACCCTATATTGTAGAAAAGTTTGACCCTGACTTTGCACGTCAAGACGAATACAAGGTGAATCCTGACAAGCTACCTGCTCTTCTCGTTTCGGATGATTACCTATACGTAGAAGAAGAAATTTAAAGGACACAGTGTTTTGTATACAAATTTTATTAATAAATAAATTTACATACATTTTTAAAGCATTTCCCTTTTAGGGCACTGAAATTTATATTATAAAAGTAAGAAAGAGTATTTTCAACTAGAAAGTCGTTCAATCGAGGATTGTCACCATAAATCTAGATAAATTCCATGTAAATATGTCCATGACTTCGAAAAATAAAATATAATAGGGCATGAAAACAACATCTCTTCGTTGATAAATCTTGTACCCGCTTCCAATTTTCCGTAATAGATTTCCCGCTCTGATCAAGAAAATTTTTAATATGACGTGTGTAGAATGTAAACGGCAAGCCAAGCGGATTGAAAAATTCTATATTGCTTCTTGTTTGAAAGATACATAACCAATGCCCCGTCTTTACACTCGACGGACTGCTATTAAAAATAATAAGGGTATTGTCAACATGTTGAATATGCTCCAGGAAATCTGAAGGTATGCAATAAGATTTATATTTGGATATGTAGGGGTCCATCTTAAATACATCGATTATTTGTCCCGTGTTCATGGTGGCAAGTCTAATAAAACACTGCCGTCAGGGGTAATTTCCCAACAAGTTTCAAATTGATTTAGCGAGATTAATGCAATGTTTTCCTCCAACGGTTTGGCAAAGGTACACTCTACCCTTACATTTCCCGTCCGGACAATACTCATATCTTGAGTACCAGACAATTTTAATACAATAATGCCATACGTTTTCGCAAACATTTCATCACTTATACTATTTCCGAATAATTGAGAATCTCGATCTAGGGATTAAATTTTCAATTCATAGAGGGTCCTATAGGATTTATCAAAGGATAAATTGTAGAGCGGGATTCCATTTACTTCACATAGAAGCAACGAAAGTCCAAATAATTCAAATTTATCCGGGGAATCTGTCCATGATCCCACAGCGCCAGCACTTTTTACAAAAGCTAATGCCAATTTTGAAGGAATTTCGCCATTGATAAATAATGAATCGGTATAGGTACGCGTACCTGTAGAAATATGAAGTTGATTCGTGATTGTATAAGGCACGAACAATTTGATATTATTTCCAGAGGCTCTTAATTTTTCAATTGCCAGAGCCACAGAGCTCAAAACTTGCTGTTTTCGTACATGAAGTATTGCGGTCTTGAGAGAGACTGTTACATCGGATGCAGCGTCTAGTACTTTTCGCATAGTGTAGTTGGACGTCGCGAGTTGTAGTTTTATATCGATCTTTACATTAGGAGGCAGCCATTTAGGTATATTAAATATCTCGTGATTTAGTTTCCCAACTAAATGTAAATCTTTAGTTTTTGCCTCTCTAAGAATAATGGTAGTATCAGTATTTATTTTATATTCATATCAAATAGTCATACCTCTCAACTGCTTATAGGACACTGGTGTCATCAACATGAATTGTATATAACTTGAATAATTTGAAAGATTATTACTCGTACTTACCAATGTTTCATTTATGTAGACACTTATTTTTGCGAAATAAATTATTTAGTATACAATTTTCGTAGGATAACCCCTCGGCGGCACTTGGTTTTTCATTGTTCAATTTTTTAACAATGTCATTTAAATCTATAAATTTCGAATTGAAATCGATAAAGTAATTTTCATTAGAATAAATTAGAAAATGGACATTTTCAGAGACTGGTTGTTGGGGGTAAAATTGTTCATAGTATCCATATTTTACACTGATATCTACATTTTCCGTGTTGAAAAGACTTAGAGATGAGGTGACTGAAGAGTGAGAATCTTCATGTGGTAGATATGCCATCTTAGAAAAAGAAATCTTTTTGGGATCGTTTTACTTTCTTTGATGTTTACGGTTCCCGGTTGACTTGAGACTGATGAGTGATGGGGTATTTCTCCTCCTTTTAAACCTTTTCCTCGTCTGTTTCAATTGCTTACCGAAGGATCGCACGCTCGACCTGAGATTTTGTGAAACACTTTCTTGAATATCTTTCCCAGGGCCCAAATCATGTAATGTAGAGGGCGCAAAATCCGCTGCAACCGGTGCAATATATTTTCTTGCCAAGGGTAGTGCAGAGCGAAAAAGCTTAGCAAACCAACTGCCGAGACTGAACCCGGACATTGACGAACGACCCCTATAATAGTCCATTCCACGTTCAAACTGGCGTGGTCCAAGAGTAGAAACATAGCAATCAATATCAGGACATACAAACTGAGTTTTACTAGCCATTTCACTGAATGGGTCGAAAATGAAATGTAATTACAGCCAAACCTTTTGCTATTGCAAGAGGATCATCCAATTCACTTCTTAATGTTAACTGACAGAGCTCCAAATACGAAGTGTTGACTGGAACATATTGAAGGTGCTTTATATTCTAGTGATGAATATGGTCATAAGATGTTTTTCGTTCAAGAACAGGTAGGAGGGGGACATTGATATTACCAACTTTTAATCTCTCGACAAACGGTGCATAAAGAAATATACAACTGTCCGAAGAGAAGGTGGACGGATATTCTGCGAAAATGACACGATTCATGCCACTAGTGCTTCCTACACTTTTACCCTTGATTACGTTATGTTTAAAACCAAGCACTTCTCTTAGATTATCATTGAGAATAACCTTTCCATTGTCAATGGGTGAACTAAAGTAGATTTTCTCCTCTTCCTATGAATAATTGAATTGAAAGGCACCATTTTTAGGAGCGGAAATTTAATTGTTGATTGCACGTCATAATTCGTTCATACTCCAAAACTCCTTATAGGATAATGCGGCAAAGGGGTATTCAAATGAATTCATATTTTCAATCACATATTAATCGTCAACAGTTGGGCAATCATAGGGTTCAATTTTTATCTCAAATGTATGATCCTTTCTTAGGATATCATATTTCTTTTTAAGAATACAATCTACAAGAGCCACTTCATACCTTCCCTCAAATTTAATGGCAGAGGAAAATTTTGTCCAAAAAGTGCTCGTCTTATTCAAATCGTCATAAAGAGGATCAGAAATATTGGACATGAATGTCATATAAAAACCTTCAGAAATCATGAATGTCTCCAGGAGGCATCCACGAATCAAAATCAGAGTTGTATCCTAGCCAGCGAGCAAGCAACTGTCGCTTGCCCTGATGAGTACGAGTCTTTAATACTTTTTCAATTTGATACATTCCAGTGTTTTTAACTTTTTGTTATTCATAATCATAAATCCGCAGAGAATTTTTTCATTTTTCATATCATGAAGACTATATGTTATTGGATTAGTGTCTAGGATTTTTGATAATTTAAAAAGTTCAGTAGACCACAAGTAATTTCCCTTTTCAAAAATATTTCTTGTACGATTGATTCGAACAGTATCACCAACATTAAATTTTGTCTTTTCTGGCTTTTCATTAGAATACTGTTTAAGGAAATGTGTATTGCCAGTATGATGAGCTTCCTGAGGGCTAGTATTGAACAAGGATCGATGAGCACTTTGGTTGTATATTTGTATAATTTTATCTAAATCATAAATAAATGCAGCCGTATTTTTCAATGTGCAATATCTCGAAATTAAAAGTCGAATAGTTTGTATTAAACATTCTGCACATGCTGCTTTTAAAGGACTATGACTATGATAGATTATTGTGTTATATTTTAATACAATTTTGTTTACATGAGGATTAAACAATTCACTTCCACGGTCTGTCTGAATTTTTTATATGAAACAAATTCAAAGATGGATTCAAGGGCTTTAGCAACTACAACACCTCTTTTTGACTGCAATGGAACTGCATGTGCATACCGACTAAACACACTTATTGCGAGTAATATATACTTGTATGGTTTATTATGACGTCCTTGAATCGCGTCTAGAGTCAAAATATCAGCTTGTAATATACGCCGAGAATAAAAGGCTTTAGTTTTTAGATACTGATTACCTCTAGTCCTATGATTTCGATGAACAGTATAGCTCGGTTCACTTTGCAAATACTCTTTTGCTAGCGTGAAAGTGTAGAGGGAGAACTTGAACTTCCTGGTTCTCCAATGTTTTCATAAGCACATTTTAAAATCTGACCCATTTTGATCGTAACCGTCTGCTACCCTTTTGTATACTACCGGGTGAATCAGTACGTCTTCGCTTTTGTCTAGTTACCAGTGTCAAATTGCCACTAGGCGTGCTTTCCAAGAAAGATTTAAAATCATCTTCTACCTTTAATAGACTATGCTCTCTTAGTTTCTTTAAAATTTGCTTATTACCGATAAGACTTCTAGGAAAATTTGTAGACTTTAAAAAATTATATAAATGCCCGTCAAAGGATTCGACTCTTACGATTTGCAGTCAGATTCGATAATAAATCAATTAAACTGTAAGGCTTACCCTGGATTAATACTTCATTCTTTTTCTCATCAATTTGTTCGTTTTCAGAGATATACGTGAAGAGTCTTTTACTTTGTTCACGATAGGATTGAGGCAACAAGTCTACAACACTTGTTATTAAATCTTCCTTTTTCGGTGTTTCACTGTTTTCAGAAGGTTGATCAATGACATTGACTTTAAGTGGTTTTTCACGATAAGGTTTATATTTGTTGACGCGACGAAGAGCATTTTCAAGAAAAATAAATTTTTCATCACCAGCAATTGTTCCATTGTTAAAAAATTTATCAAGATTATCTTCAAAGTGCTCTTTGAGTGAAAGGGCAAGTTCAATTGGCGTCAATTTATAGGGTTTAGCCATTTCTAGAGAATAGTGTTTACAAGTCTGGCGATTATCAGTAGTAACATTGAAAAGAAATTACCACCCGCTTGAACAAGACGTTTTCTTTTACAATTTGTTTCCTTTTTGCAAGCTAGAGCACGTACAAGTGATCTATGTTGCCTTATTTGTTGCTTAAAACGATCTGACAATTGAACATTACCCGCTGTTAAATTTAAACAAAGTTCCGACAAGAGATTAATAAATTCCCTGTCAAAACCATGCCTGAGAATTGCTTTTATAAGTCGTGGTTTTGAATTGGCTAGCACGGAAAACAGACTTCGGTTTTCATGTAGCTTCTTCAACGGCATGATTGCGACTAATGACCTTTTTTACTATTCACAGGTAGATATACAGTAATTTCATTATCAAAAATATCAGTGACTACACGCAACTCTTCGGGTGTGTTTTGATTCAGGTCTAATAATATGTAACCATGAGGTTTATTAGTTGCTTGATTGTATGCAGAAAGTAAAAATTTAGGTTCACCAGGACAAATTTGTTTATTGAGAGTTATAAGAGAACTTGAATCGCGAACAACTCTACAGATGATGTAGCAGGTACAATTCAAAGCAAGTGTTCTCATGCATTTACTCGGATGAAAAATATTATGGAGAACAATAGTCAAAGAAATTTTTTCGTGATGGGACCGGACAGTAAATAGTTGTAATATTTCCCGCGACCATTCTTCAATATATTCAGCTAAATCGTCAATAATCAGCCACGAGTTTGACACAATACTAGTAAACACGTCAAGTCCTTGTTTGAATTTTTCGCTTGGATCAATCTTCTTTATTCTATCATAAGATTCTTGCCATATACTATAGCAATAATAGATATTTTTCGAGTTCTCTAAAAACATTTTATCACGGTTTTGAATGATACTCATTAAAAGTGTCGTGTTGCCGGACATGGACGGTCCGCAAAGAAATGATCTGAAGGGTTTTTTAAATTTATACATACTCTTCCAGAGTCAAAATGCAACTAACCTACCCTAACCTCAATCCGTAGAATATATATTCAAAGGAAACAAAATATATGGTTTCTTTAATTCACATATATACACCACCTTAAATATATATTTATAACATAAACATTTAAAAAAAACACGACCGGAGGGTGACAAACGACAACAATGACCAGGCCGGAACCCGTTTTGGCCAGTGGACGGTACCCATGACGGCCGGAAGGCCCCACGGCAGGCTAGTAATAGGCACTTAAAAATAAAACTTAACATAAAATAAACACTTGAAAATTACCGCATTGCGCAATGAAATATAAAAGAAAAGGGCAGTGCCAAGTTTATGACGGAAAAATGAATAGATATAAAAAGGGTAATGTTGAGTTGTTGACGGAAACGGCCCCCCTCCCCCTCCCACAACTATAGAGCTTTCTCCAGACCGAGTTGAATCTACACATTCAACTCGATCTGAAATCAGGTAGTGGCCATGTGGTAGTACTCTCACACCACCCACAAGTACATAGACGTTTTTCGATTTGGTGGACATGGCATTTTTTTCGACTCGAACTGTATAGCTTTTATATTTTAAAGAGCGAATGGCCATGACACTCGCTCTTGGAACTAAATTTTGTTCTATACAGTTCCTATAAACACTCATGGTAAAATTTTCCTTTACATAGTCTGTAGGCACCCCTTTCCAGACTTTTTTGGTAGTTTCATTGTGCGTTTCCACACAGTACACCTTTGGACCGGGAAATACACCATGCGATACAAAATCTCTTCCCGTTTCTGATTTTAATTTTAACAATTGATTTGGGGCTTGGCGTTTCACCAGCTCCGGATAGCGGGACTCATCCCAGTTCGTATAATCCATCCGAGAGCTAATGTACTCTCAATTTTCCAAATCTTCCAATAAATTATATGTTTTAACTTTTAACAATAATGAATCGGTATCCCCATAAAAAACTTGAACTCGTCCCTCTCTCGGCCACTGGCGCTTACATACATTGTAATAAAACTCCAACATGAGTTTTTTTTAATTTCTAAAATGGCTATGCCAGCGGCAATGTTTTTATTTAAAACTACATTTATTTTTTTCCTATGTAAAAGGACCATATTGGACAGTATGATCGTGAATGATGTGAAGTTAGGATCCGCGATTGTTCAGACACATTCTTTTGGGTCGGTCACAACGTCAAAACGATTCCTGTTTCGCACACTCTCACACATCTTACCAAAGGCCGAATTTCAAATGTGTTTAAAGATCTCTTTTACGACCTTTGTTTTTGCTTGAGAGCGTTTGCTGACAAAAGTGTCAACAAACATCTTCATATAAGGTTTTTGGTCAAATTGGAGGGCTCTATGAACCCACCACAAAAGAACGTGGTGTACAACAATATTCCGTTTCGGCTCCAGGTCGGTGTCCAATGCATGCCTTTATTCTCTACTAATGATAAATTGTAGAGACTCAGCGAGTCCCTATGCACCGGTCTATTAATGAAGGGAAAACAAAACTTTTACCGATTCATGAAGTTCCAGAGGAATTTCACCATCAATTTTGAAAAACCATCCTTGTGGTTCATTTTCCTCAACAGTCTGAATATTGGAGAAATCTGGAGCAGAAGGATTGTCAAGCCATTGTTAAGTCCCACACGGCAAATATAAGTGAGACATTGCCGACGGTTAAAGAGAATTCATATCCAAGAAAACGGCATCCGACTTTTCACCGGTGCGTTGTCCAAGCGGGTCGGTTTCAAGGATACGATCCCCGTGAAAAACATACCCTCCCTTCGTAGATCTTTCTACAAACAGATGGTGGTCCAAGTGGGCGATCACACCTATTTCTGCTCCACAGATTTTAAGAATCAAATCCATCACCAAATGAGGAGTGGAAAAATAATAACCCAAATCCAACCCAAATTCTTCACGAATTTTGTCCGTGTTTTTACAGACAATATCCAACAACGTCAATACATCACTTGACAGGTACATTTTACAGTAATGCCACCCATTTGTAAACCCTCCCTTTGCCCAAACCCTCTTGGCAAATTCGTAATCAGCAGTGGTGCATTGACGATCGTGAAGTGAATCATAAGACTCTGCGATAGGTGGTAATTTTTCCTCACTTAGCTTCGAGGCGGAGCTGTAGCACTCGTACGGGTATATGCCCTTACACGTTAATAAATCATATAGTTACTCATCTGGAAAGTGCTGTTTGAGGAGGGGGAAACTATTAAAATTGTCACTTTTCTGTACTTGAGTTAATTGACTTATAGATTTAGGGAAGAAACTAAAGAAATCAAGGAAACGGATTTTATTCCAACAAGTATCACCGTTATCAATTGTTTGCCATTTAAAATATTCGCCATCTACAAGTTCACCTTTCTGCAATCGTGCCAACGCTGGTAATATGAATTTCAAATCATAGTTGGAATTGTGCATGTAAACTGGTAAAAATTATTGTTGCCTAACATTTAAATTACACGATTTATGAGCGACCCTCCGAAAGTTGCTCCCCTTTGATGAAATCTCTTTGTATAAATGATCATGATCTCGGGTTTTCGCATCCCCCTCATTAATTTTTTCTTACAAACCCAACAAATGTCTTGATTTTTAATATCCAACTCGTTCTCTGGTGATAGATTCATTGGATAGTGTGTATGACACAGCCTTGAAATCGCCTTATTTGCTGTTTAAATGAGAGCAACCACAGCTGTTACAACACAATGTTTTCCACCCAACGTCTCACAAAAATCTACCAATTGCATGGTATTACTTAAATCCCTCCGCGCGTGTGCAAAAGAGATCGCAAGGGCTTCATATTTTTCATATGATTCGAATTTGACGGATCTGGCACATCCATGAGAGCAGCCTCAATGTCCAACGATACCTTGTTTCTCTGCAGCACTGTTTTCTGAAAGCTTTTGAACCACAAGGTAGCATTGTCCCCTGAAACCGTTTCCACCGACTGGTACCCTTGACGCTTGCAGTATCTCAAGTGATTATTTAATATTAATTTGCTGTGAAATCTAGAAACACACATTGGGCAGTAATAGCATGTTCTCCCATCATTATAATTTTTACCCTCACTTAAAACCCTGCTAATATTTGGAATTGGAAGGAAATGTCCAATTGATTCAGGATCTTTGGCAGTTTCGTACAGAAGCCATACCCAGTGTTTCACTGAGTCAATGGACGGTGCCCTTACAGAATAAATTACCCCTTTTTAACACTAAGTTCCCCATCTTCAAATTTTTCATCAAATTGTAAAACTGTTACCCCAACTTTTAAGTGTTCATTTGCCTTTTCAAAAATATCGATCCCTTTAAGCGTAACTGGGTATTTTCCTTTTAAACAAGTAAAATCTACTTTTGGAAAATCAGAACCCTCGTTCCCATTTACAGCCCAATCGTCCAACATTGTCTTACTAATGCCATTCATCTTCAACGGCTTATGTCCTGCCACAAGGACGGAATACTTGAAATTTGAAACACTCCAAGCCCGTGTCGAAACAAAAGTGTTGTACACCTTTAGTACCTTTTAAATTACTATTATATTTTTTTAAGTTTTTCTTCCCCTCCCCACCTCTTAATGCAAGTTCTCTTTTAAATATAGTAATATTTAATTCTAATTTTTCTAAAAATAAAACCGATAAACCACTCCGATTCTCATTATACCCCTATGTCCTATTAAAAATTTCACCAACCCAATCCGAAAATACGCCCTCAAAATTATGCAGGTCTGGGTGTAGCGTCTGCATTCTTGTTTGAATATGGTGGTCGCACAAAACACCCAAACTTGCATTAAAAAATAATTTTAAATGTGGTGGATGCTTTTAAAGAATCCCACCCTCCCGCCACCCTTAAAAGTTTTTCGAGAAGTGCCTAAATCATGCTGACGTAGAGGTGTGCTGTTTCTATAGGGTCCGTTTCAATAGTACCACATGACAGGGAATTAAACGGGTCACAAAACTCGGTCCTATAGACGTGAATATTGCGCAAAGTGGTATCTGCTAAATATAAATCAGGTAACGCAGGGGTTGAGCCAGCTCCACTTTTTCCTATATCACTGTGAGGGGTTGTCTCGACCTCACTCGATGTGTCTGGTTAAACCATTCATAGTCAATATCGAAGCCGAGATCCCTCACAAAACTATCTAAATCAAAGGGTGGTAAACTAGCCGGAATCGTCCCCGTACTTAAACCTCTCTCGTTTTCACTATTCTCCGGAACCTTTTGCATATTCATATAACTCTCAATGTCCTCGTAGAGGTTGTAGGTCCCAGGCATAGGTGATGTGTGAACCTAGAAAAATAGTAAGAGCATACTAGCTCACTGGAAGCTATTGCCCTATAAAAAAGAGAGAGCGGTTTTGACTAGTATACCCTCTTGGTAGTCATATACACCCCATTACTCATAGAATTATGAAGGGTTACTATACCCTTGGAAGTGTAGACACCCTACTACTGGCCATGTGCCCAAACTACTGCTAATAAATGCTGCAAGGCTCTAAAGGACCCTTTATGGTTGCATTTAAAAAAGGGCATGGAAAACTTACCGAGGAGGGGTTTGGTTCTGGCCAGGCTTCAGTCATATCATCGATCCATGCCGGTATTTCATAAGTATCGGTCTCTGGTGCTGCTGCTATGAGACTAGTAAGGTGATCGTGAATTAAACGGTCAAAATCGTTCTGGAAAAGAAATCATAAATTTTGGGTGTGAATTTAACTAACAGGAGCGGGGGTATCTCCCTAAACTCTCCGAGTCATGTTCTTAGCTATAAAATGAATGTCCCCAGGGACTCTCACGTCCACAACAATACTTCTGTCTTTAATGCTTAATCAGAAGTGTAAAAAGAATGAATAAGAAAAGAGTCTTATTATGGGAAGGTACTGACGACCCCAAAAACTCGCGAGCATAAGCTTAAAAGCTGAAAAACAGCCTTATTTCTAAGTCCCTTAAAACTAGGGGGAAATTTAATGTTCTAGCAAAAATCCATACGTATAAAACGAGTAGGCTCTAATTAGCTTAAAAATCCCCTTCAAAGCCCGAAAATGAGGGAAAATGTCTATATTGGGCTAAAAAAAAGGGCAGAAAAGGGCCTTTAATGTCTCTGACAAGCTTTTGTTGAAAAAAATAGTGAAAAGAAAGGCCTAAAAGAAAGTTTTAAAAAACAGTCTTATTTACGAGTCTTCAAAACAAGGGGAAAACTAAAGAAAAAATGAATAAAAAACTCCTTCAAGGCCTGAATGGGCTCTCTGACAGGCAAAAAAAAAGCTGAAAAACAGCCTTATTTCTTAGTCCCTTAAAACTCGGGGGAAACTTTAATGTTCTAGCAAAAATCCATACATATAAAAATTTCCTTACAAAGCCTAAAAAATGGCGAAAACAAGTTTATTTCTGAAGGGGTGGTGAAAACTAAAACTAGGGAGCTGGAAAGGTAAGAGTTGCCACTTAAACATTAGAATAAGATAGAGTAGAAAAGCTCTTTAGTTCCTCTGACAAGTTTTTACTATGTTGAAAATAGTTAGATATTTTCATAGCACTGGTAAGAAAAATGGCGAGAAAAAACTTGAAAAGTTGGCTAGTCTAGAAAAAGAAGAAGGTATGAATGAAGCTAACCCAGGACTTGTGCAGGCAACGCATGATGGAGGGTGCCGACAACGTCTTGACCTTGCGTAGATGGTGCAGCTCTTGAAGGCCTTGGCAAAGCATAATGGTGGGTAACATAGTGAGTTTGTGTAGCCGGGGCGGCAAGCTGACCGGATAGCGTTGCAGCTTGAGGGTTACTAGCTAGGGGCTGGCAGCGTTGCATAATTTTCGGCAACGTAGCGGTTTTGCGCAGCCGGGGTGGTGTGCTGGCTGGACACCGTGGCAACTCGATGGTGTTGATCTTGGGCTGCAAACCTGGGTCGTGTAGCTATATCCAATATCTACACAAGAGTTGCTTCGCCCACTCTGGCTCGCTTGCTGGGAGGAGTGAGGGTTGGGAAATTCTGAAAAGTAGAGAAAATTTAGTATAAAATAATGGTCCCCTGTTACAGAAGAAAAGAAATTAGTGAAAGTATGATTTTTATGAAAGCCTCTTAAACTATTAGTCATCTAAAGAGCAGATAAAATCCATGAATTTGAAAATAAGAGCATTTAATTAGACCCCCCCCCTTCCTTTCCGGGAAGGTAAAACTTGGAAACCATAGTTTTGCTATAAAGCCCGCTTAAGGTAACGTCTAGGGCGCAGATAGAACCCCGCTGCCAAATGGTATAACATCAACTAATAACTCATGTACGACGAATTGTTCTCCCTATAATAGACAATAATAAAGCTAGAAAAGTTTAAATGTATTATAAAAAAATTAATACGTTCCTAGGGCAGGTCTCCCTCCCATCTTTTTCAAGAAAGCGCGAAAAGTAGGCTTAGAAATACCCTTATTTTTAGAAGACACTCCATGCTAGAAATAAGCCCGAAAATCCTATTTTTTACCATTTAGAAGCAATAAAAAGCTTAAAAACTAGATGTTTTTGGCCTAAAATGTAAATAAATATTTTTTATTGCCCCATATTCTCTCTTTACACACAATTCACAAGCCTAAATACTTCAATAATGCATTAATTTTGCAGACAATTCGTCCCTCTTTTCTAGACAACCTAGAACTATTTAAATGAATCTCCCCCCATAAGCTTTATTAATTAATAGCAAACCCTCCTGTGAGAGTAGAACAAACGCACCCTTTCACAACAGATGCCAATTTTAGGTAAAGCGCGCGCGATAAATTTGAGACATTTGACGGATTCTAAGGTTTTAAATGCATGATGAGAAAAGACAGGTTTAGAGTAAAATAATTCTTTTTCGAACGAATTAAATGGTAATGAATAGTAGGAGGAGGAAGGAGGGGTTATACATTGGAAAAGAGTATGTTTGAAACAAAGCAAAGTATAAAGATTTTTTTTGGGGGGGGGGGGGGGAGCGGGGAGGGGGGCTCATCATAGAGAGATAGGCACTTACTTGATTGTAGGTATTATCCATTGTTAAAGTACATGTTTTCTTGTCAACTTTTTGAAAGAGATTGATAAGGAAATGTCTTTACCCGGTCTATATATAGCATATTTTGGTAGGGGAAGTGCTCTTTGGCTTTTAATAGAAAAGGTTTCCGGGATTTCCAGCCACCTGGGAATTTTGCCTAGTAACAACGCGGGGGAGTTTTGCTAGCTAGGAATTTTGTCTAGAAAAACATCGCAGGGGATTTCAACCACCAGTGAATTTAGCCTAGAAACAAAGTCGGGGAGTTCAACCACCTGGGGGTGTGTCTAGACATGTTTTTGCCTAGAAACACAATTTTGACTAGTAACAGGGAAAAGGGTGTGTCCTTGAAATCTTGGCTAGACATGTCGAATCTTGCCTGCACCTGCCTAATCGTGCCAAGGGCGGGAATGTCACCCTAGAAACAGGTGCGAGGGGCTAGACATTCCATTTGTTAATTTCTCTATGATAGTTTCCCTATCTGACCCGTAGAAATCCCATATTAATCTGCTACCTGACCCGTAGAACCTGGAACCCCCTCACTGCTAATATTAGCGTATTTTTTGCCTAAAATAATAAAATAAAAGATATCATAGGTCAAATGCTCCCCATAAGCTTTACGTTAATAGTGACGAAGACCACACTACCTGTTCATCATAAACAACAAGTAGATCAATAGGGAAATTTTGTATATTAGACAGTAAAACGCAACTTTAAATGGATATTTCTACCCTATATCCAAGGGCCGTACTCAGCAAAACAAATGTAGAAAACACTGATGTAAAAGAACTCACATTAAAATACAATCTTTAAAACTAAAATATTTTCAAAACAGCCCTAGCATCATTACTTTAAAGAAGTTCACCTAGGACTGAGAAGTTCACCTGGGTGGGTACATACAACTCATCTATTAACTAATGATTAACTATAAACAAAGGAACAACAAATAATAATAATAATAAAAAAACTATGAACATTGACCTAACAAATATTTTTCAAATTTATTTTTAAATAAGCCCAGGTGCTCAACCACCCGAATGCTTTCAGGAACAGAGTTCCACACATTAGGTCCAGAAAATCTCGTATGGAAGCCAGCCCTGGTGCCACTTCTATTCGGAACAACGAAGTCACTAGCATGACGAGTTTTATTATGGTGCAAATTCCTATTATACTATAATAGGTCAATATATATACTAGAATATGCAATAAAATTGTTCTTAGTAACATTTACTGATAAGTTGATAACATGGAGAATACAAGATAGTATATACATTAAAACAGCTTTAAAAGTTCTCAGATTCACCCCATATATCCCAGCAGAATTCGATTTTATATTTTTCACTTTTTTAATCACTTAATCACTTGTGCACTTTTCAAACTGGAATTCAACAGTATTCCACGAGATTCCACGAGAGTCTACGAATTCCTTACTAAGAAAATTTTCCCTGTCACGCCTTACACTCTCTTGAACAGACAAGCCAACCTGAGGATAAAACTGGCCAAAATAATTCGCGACTACATACTTATCACTCACATAACTTCCATTTATATCAATGCAAGGCGACTGACTACTTTTCCGATTTCCCATAAACTCATTAATAACCTGCCATGTGGCGTTGGTATCTCCCTTATTATCAGAAAACTTTTCTTCAAAATACTTCTTCTTTGCTTGCCTTCTCATACTGTTCACCTGATTTCTTACTCGTTTGAATTTTGCAAAATCTGCACCATCCTGACAATTAAGAGATTGCTCATATAACAATTTCCTATTTATTATCTTGTCTATTATTGCCTCCGTAATCCATGGCTTGCGGGGATCAAATTATGCTCTTTTAACTTGTGGGGGATGATTTGATTTAAAGTGTAGATATATGTTGTTTTCTGTGGGTTTTTCTGTAAATTCTAAATTCCAGTTTATCAATGCTACGAATAATTATTACATCCAGAAACGCTAATTTATTTTCAATTTTAATTTTTAAGGTAAGCTGTATAGCTGTATACTTCGGTCATATTATATCGTGTAATAACTAAAAATATAACTAAAGTTATTACTAAACTTATAATTTTAGTTTATAACTTATAACTTTAGTTAAAAATAACTAAAGTTGTTTTTTGGCTTTGACGATAGCATAGATCTTGCTTGTGACGATTTCTTTTTCGTTTGTCACTTACACAAGGCTAGCACCGCATCTTATTAACACCGCATCTAAATTTACCTCTCGCTCTTTTTTTTCAACAGACAGAACTTTTCATTTTCTCTATCATATTGCCTTTTTATTTTTCAAAAAACTAATACTTAAGAAAAGTGCTCAATGGATATTGCGACACTTTTTACTTCCATAACTTTTTTTCAACAATCTATGTTCTTCTTATTTTACCAGAACACAGAAAACAGGGGAAATAAGAAATGCAAAAGACACAAAGTGTCATATAAATTTGTCGCTCCATTGAAGAAAATAGATTTTTCCTACGAGAAAAACTTCAGTAATGCAAGGCTAGAAGATAAGAAAAAAGATAGGAAAACCAGAAAATAATGTCATAAATGCATGATAATCTTGTTCGATCCATGATATATTTACTGATAATGTAAAAAACACTAATTTAATATAAGCACAACAAACCAAAGGTTGGTGGGTCTGTAATAGTAATTATTATAATAATAGATTATTACTTTATTACTTTATTTAATAAATGACAGTGGGTTTGTGATTTTATTAAAATAAAATGTAAAATATTTGTACCAACTCCCCTAAAATCAGGGGATAATAATTGGTATATTGGGGAGTACCATTAGAAGAGTACAACGCTAGCTTGTAAGCACCTTTAATGACCAGATACCGTGTTGGTTAATAATTTAGAAAGAGGAAAATTATATAAAAAGAAAAAAAAACTAATACAAAGAATGTGGCATCTAAAGTCAATTCATATTCGTGCTTAGCAATACATCATAGCCTAGGCATAACGAGTTTGAACCAGTCATGACTTGCTTCCTCTTTTATAAGCATGATGAATAGCAATTGATGTCTGGATAAGTATAATTTTGAACGGAGCTTAAGAAAAAGATACTTCTAAATGAGATAAACAACTGCGCCTCGGTATATTTGTTATCTTTTTGAGGAATTCCCTCAAAAAAAAGCTCTACCACCACGGAAAAGCTTTTTCCGTGGCAGAGCTAGAGGAAACAAACTAAAGAGAAAACAAAGAAAGGAAAAAAACCTCTGTAAGCAATTTGATTTTGAGGTACAGACAGAAAACAGAAAAACACGAACAGGAAAAAATGACTGTAGGTAAACAGAAATCAACACGACCCTTTATACCTTGGGAATAATAACAGACCCACGAGACAATAAATCACTCAAAGAGCGAGGCTGAATATCCTATTGAAATCCAAAAATGAACCACATTGTGTAAAATTCACGAAGGTCCGCAGCTGGCAAAATTTTAAAACTCGGATAAAGTTCCCAAACATACTGACAGGGAGAAATCCTGCCAAAACCCCCAGTGAATAATTTTTTTTTTAAATCCTTCTGATTCAAGAATAGAGGTAGGAAAAATAGATAACCAATTATTTGAACTATGAAGTTTGTAAGGGGAAAAATAAAGATGGAGAAAACTAGATTTGAAGGGAAATGTTAGAGTTTCTTCATCATGCCTAAGGTTCATGGCATGCTTTTACCAACTAAATTTACATGTTGAGTAAAAGATAAAGCTTAATCAATTAATAGAATTTAATTTAAGAATTTAATTTAATTTAAGAATAGAATTTAATTGATAGAATTTAATAGAAGAAAAGCATAATAAAGATAAAAGATAAAGCTTAATCAAATCAATATCCCAAGGTATTTCACAAAAGCAGTCCGTTTCTGAGGTATTACTTTTTTGTAAGAAAACTAGAAAGATTCCAGCAATAGAAACCCGAGGAAAGAGAGAAAGAAGCAGAAAAAGAGTGAGAAAGAGAGAGATTGACTAAAAAGGGTATTAAAGAAGAAACATCTACAGCATGGATTTGGCTTAAAAATTTTGTCTAAATATAAAAAAGGGTAGAGAATCTTGAAATGCTCAGTTCAGCTACTGGAGAATCACACACAAGAAACTAGAAACCAGAAACGAATTAGAAAAAAATTCACTAGAAAGCGAACTAGAAACTAGAAATAAAAAAGCCAAACTAGAAGTAAACCAAACTTTTTTTTTACAAAAAGTATTTTGTTTTGGAAAATGGCTTTGAAAATCGAACTGTTGATATTGAGCCAACTCTTCATAAGAGGTATGCATGAAAATATTACAAACCTTCTAAATCAGCAAAGTTTGCATATATCCTAGGGCTATATCTGGCTCCATCAGAAGGGCTTTGATGTATTTGCAAGGATTGCGATTAATGTATTTGAGTTAGTGTTAAAAGGCACATTGGATGATGACCTCATGTTTTAGCTAGCGCTGAGCATGTTTTAGCTGAACTGGTTCGTGATACTTTTCCAATATCTGTAGCATTCTAAAAACTAGCACTTTACTGAACTGATAATAGAAAACTAACCTTGAAAACAAGATGTTTTCTTAGAAGCAGAAAATTCCGTAAGCAGCTTGATTAAAATGAAGAACTAATTTATAAGATTCTATTAAATAGGCTCAAAGGGTCCAATCATGATACCGATAACTCATAGTTTATAATGATAAGTTTGTAAAACATCAAGCATGCTGAGCTTTCAGTAAAGTCCTAGTTTTTAAAATTCTAAGGATATCGGAAAATATTACGAGTCAGTTAATTTAAGCTAGCTTTACAGATAAATCTGTCGTAAGCTGCAAAGCAATAATTTTAGTTTCCTTTAAGTTTCCCCTTCACTATTTACTTCCGCGAGGAAAATTTAGTTTAAATATATATATAAATATATATATATATATATATATATATATATATATATATATATATATATATATATATATATATATATATATATATATATATATATATATATATATATATTATATATATATATATATATATATATATGTATATATATATATATATATATATATATATATATATATAATATATATATATATATATATATATATATATATATATATATATATATATATATATATATATATATATATATATATATATATATATATATATATATATATATATATATATAGGTTTCTTACGTACATAAAACACACCTTACAAAACATCATTGTTTAATTTAGGTGAGAAACTAAAGAAATCTCATGAATTATATAGGGGGGGATTGTGAATAGTACCCTCGATATACTTTCCAGCCCTCACATTCCAATATAACACTATAAACAAAGCCGTATGGCAGCATGGCTCTTTAAAAAGAAGTTATTAAGATGAATTTATTAAGAGAACTAAGCGATAATGTAGAGTCGCTTATTGAAATGGCTTTGTCCTTCGGCTTGGTTGTTGGCGGCACTCTCTTCGCCCATAAAGATATAAACAAGTACGCCCGGGCTTCACCTAATGGACACACAAAAAACCACTTTCTTATTGGTAAGAAGTGTCAGACGTCGCTATGTGAGGTGCGTGCATGTAGAGGCGCTGATATCTTCCCTGACCATACCTTGATGTCTGCAAAAATCAGAGTAAAGTTGTCAGCCCCGAGAAAGGTGAGGACAGCTAGGCAACGGCCCAATGACTGTGAAAAACTGAGTGACTTAGAAATGCGGTCACAGTTTGTGTTAAAACTGACCAACAGCTTTGAAACCCTGGGTCTGCTACGAGATGAAAGTCCAGAGACAGTTTGGACTGCTATCAGAAAAACCTACAATAATACTGCCTACGAAAAGCTTTGTATGAAAAAGTCGCCAAGGGATGAATGGATCTCCGTCGAATCGTGGGATCTGATCGAGAAGAGGGCTGAAAAGAAGAAATCTCTTCTCAACACTCTTTCCCCTGATGCGATACACCCTCTTGAACTAGAATATACTATACTTGATAAGGCTATAAAGAAGAGCGTCTGTGCTGATAAACGCAGTAGCCTTGAACAGAAGGCTCAGAAGGCCGAAGAAGCTGCTAGACGGGGAGACTCTCGGTCAGTGTACCGCATAACCAATGAGTTAGTTGGAAAACGTCCAAAGACAGATAGACCTATCAAAGATGAGTTTGGACGACTTCTTACTGACCCTAATAATGTGAACGAAGACTGAGCGGCGTGTTTCGAAAAACTGTTAAATAGACCACCACCTGAGTAGTATTGATGCTATTGACGGTGATTATACATGGAATTACACAAGCCTGGGGCATGAATATATGTACAGTTTAACAGGTACATGGTATAGCACAGTCATTCATCTATTACTATGAAAGGTACATGTCTTACCAGACAGGTTTCAGTGCCAAAACTTTTGATCGTCATATTATGTATTCAAAATGTTTATTGAACCTTCTGTAAAAAATACTGGTTTCAGTCATAGGGTAAGAAAATCATGTTTTTCGTATAAATAATGTCTTTTACTAAAGATACATCCAAGCTGCGCATGTTTGTGACTCAAAAATTGTCAAACACTAATAACCTCTAGGCTGAAGGTGCCTTGCATCTCGTCTAGAATTGATTGGCATATGGTGTGAAATCATTTACCAAAAAAAAACTCAATTTGCGAAAAAAGGTATAGCGTTTGCGAATTGGACTGTATGAACGATCATAATTGTTGACTGAATAATAGGGGTGTGAATGATTCTAATTAGTGATCAGATTGTATGAATGTGGTAAAAAAGGGTTAAACAGATTAGCAGTTAAGGTAAACCCGAAAGGGCTGTTAACTCATAGCTATTTATTATAAATTTGGAATAGCATCAATCTATGGGAATGGTTAACGATGATAAAATGGCCCTGTGAGTTGACCTAGCTTTATTTCACCGATGTGTTCTGTATAATACACAAGTACCGTTTGAACAGTTTTTTCAATATAAAATATGGTCTAACGTTATAGTATACTAAAAAGTTGATACTAATAGAGATGTAGATGTCACGAAAAGAATTTTAATAATGAAATTAAGAACACCCCTTAGAAACCCTTACAAATCAAGCAGTGAGGTGTATATGAGTATGAACCGTCAAGGATCATGAGCACCAATGACCCTAAGCACCAGGGACCTCAACCTCCAAAGGTCCTTTATCCCCAACCTCCAAGGGACCCCTCCCTCCAACTTTATGCCCCCCCCCCATTTTTTGAATTTTTTGAAGTTTTTTTAACTTTTTTTATTATTTTTTCAACATTATATATTTTTTCAGCTTTTTTTACATCTCATAGAATGACATGAAACATACTTAAAACATAAAAAACTCACATTTAATATTTTCCAAATTCAAAATGAGAATGATATAGAAATTTTAGTCGTGACTTTTACTATTAGAAAAATATTGATTGTAGTAGCACTTTTTTTATTGGACTAAATTTATTTTTGGACTTCGAAATTATTCAACTTTTTTTACGTATCCTAAAATGACATGAAATATGCTTATGCCTCTAACAATTGTACTCTATGCTTGCTCAGAGACACGATTTGGCTTTCCCACTGGTACTCTATGGCCGGTTATCGACACTACCTAGTTTATTGCATGTATTAAATCAGTATTTTTTACACAGTGGAACGATAAACAGATAACTAATATCTATAAAAAAGTGAAGATGAAACATTTTAAGAAAGTGTGTTCAAATGATAGTGTTATTGTAGCATTGAATGCTGACAAGGAGAAGTATTTAAACTATGAGATAAGTAAAGTGGTAACACTATTGGAAACGTATGCGTGCATAGTCATGACAGTAAGGAATTAAATTTCGTTGGAGTACCAAAAAAATTCAACCCTTTGATGGTGGATATGCGAGATTGAGATCCCCGGAGGTGATTGCACTCAAAGAGAATGCCAACATAAAATAATAGTTGATGAAGAGGGGCATCTTCTTGCTAGTGCTTGTGGTAACATGTTACCCAGTGTTAAACCATATCGTCAGCTCTCGGTTATTAGCATTCAAATGAAAGCAAAGAGGAAAAGAAAGGCCAACTCTTCTACTAATATCATAAACCATATCTTGTCTACGTGCCGAAACTGTTACCTGTGTAAAAATAATGTTTTATTAGACAGTAAAATTACCGGAAAAATAAATAGGGCATTGTTAGAAAATACCTTTAAGGAATATAAAGATAAATCGATAAAAAAAAACAAAGTGCCCTGCAAACGTTACTACCATTGATCAAACAGTCGATGGACAAAATAATACCAAAGACGAAACGCATATTGAACCTGTCGGTTACACACCAGTAAAAATTGTGTATGACTCAAAATGGAATAATGATTATTCTACTGATTACGAGCTAAGAGAAGACAATAGCTACAATATCAAGAGAGAACATGGTGAACTATTTTAGGGACCAGATTCAAAATTTCAAAGTTGTTCATTGACATTAATAAAGTATAATAATATATTTTTTGTATTAATATTCTTCATAACATTATTTCATTAAAAATATATTATGCATTACATTGTTATGTGTTAATTATTTTTAGAGTAAGCATATCAAACGTTTAGAATGTCTATTAAAACATCGGAGATGTAAGAAAAGGAATTTGCATACATCATATGTCGGATAGATAGGTTAACATAGAGAAAATCTAAGTATAAGAATGAATAAGTTCTCTATCAACATCTATTGACAGATATATAGGATAGTATTGACAAAATCTAAGTATCAGAGTGAATAAATTCTTTATCAATGTCTTTTGACAGATACGTTTGATAACACTGACATAATTTAAGTATCAAAGTCAACAAATTTTTTATTAACATTCTTTATCGGTATCATTTGTCGGATACTTCGGTTAAAATTGACAAAATCTATCTATTAGAATGAATAAATTCTTTATCATCATCCGTTGTCGGATTTGTCATTATGAAAAAATTGTAAGTAAGTCACAAACTCTTTCTTGAATTCATCTCTTGGATACACAATACAGAAATTATGAAAAAACTGTAATTTCCAGACTTCATTTGCATGCAATAGATACCGAGAGTTCTATGACTCCTCTCTGCAATGAATTCTATGGGTTTTATGACTCCTCCCCACAATGAATTCAGGTTTTAGGACTCATCCCCCTAGCCATAACTCCATTTAACCTTGAGCGAAGTTATAAAAGTTTGATGAAGTACTTCTCTACTTAACAACTACATTAATAGCTTCCAAGATGATAGGACTGTATGACACAGAATTTATCGGTTTGAAAAAATCATCTTGTGGTGTTATATTTGAATGTGCATTTTATTATTGTCTATGGAACTCGAAGAAATTGACGGTTATCATTGGATAGTGAACTATAATATGTTTGAGTTTGATAAAAACCTGTGGAGTACTACATTACGTCGTATAAACAGACTGGGATTCCACGACAGAGTTCTTACACCACTTAATAATAGTGGCCAGGAAATGAGAAATGTTCAGGAGGAAGTCAGTGAAATTTGCAGCTTTTTCGGAGTTGAAGCGCTCTACGTAAAGCGTAATGTACTTACAGATATAGTTTTAATTCAAAAGTGTGACCCTAGGATTCCACTTTTCAATCTAGAAGAATTTAAGTGTCCTAAATTTGAAGGGGCTTATCACCGTCCTGAAGACGAGGTTAGGTTCTTCTCGCAGTGGATACCTAAGGACATACCTGATCGCGATAAATGCATAAGACACGGTAAAAACTATTCTATATCATGGGATCCTCGTTTCTGGATGTTTAAGAGTGAACTTTAAGTACTATTTTTATGTAAATATGTGTTTTGCTCAAAAAATCTATTAATATGTTTAAGCAATAAATATCTTTAAGCTTAACCCGTCTTTATTCTTTAAAATAGTTCTATTCATTCGTTAAATTATGAAGAAATTGTAAGTAAGTAACAATCTCTTTCTTGAATTCACCTCTTGGATAGACAATATGGAAATTTCTTTCAAGAAATTGTGAAAAAATCGCAAGTAAGTAACAAACTCTTTATTATTTTCACCTCTTGGATACACAATACGGAAATTTCATTCAAGAAATTATGAAAAAATTGTAAGTAAGTAACAAACTCTTTCTTGAATTCACCGTTTGGATGCACAATACAGAAATTTAATTCAGGAAATTATGAAAAAAATTGTAAACAAACTCTTCCTTGAATTCGCTTCCTGGACACAATACAGATATTTCATTCAAGAAATCATGAAAAAATCGCAAGTAAAGAAACTCTTTCTTGAATTCCCTTCCTGGACATAATCCAGATTCTTCATTCAAGAAATTATGAAAAATTTGCACTTAGAGTGGCGCGCGCAACTCTAAGTGAACCTAAATTAACCCAACTTTTTGCATATCTCTCTCACTATGAGTGTGTGTGTGTAGTTTGTTACTTACTTACAATTTTTTCATTATTTCATGATTGAAAATCTGTATTGTGTATCCATGAGGTGAATTCGAGAAATAGTTTGTTACCTACTTACAATTTTTTCATAATCTCTTGAATGAGATGTCTGTATTGTGTATCCACGAGGTGAATTCAAGAAAGAGTTTGTTACTTACTTACATCTTTTTCATAATTTCTTGAATGAAATGTCTGTAATGTGTATTCAAGTGGTGAATTCAAGAAGGAGTTTTTTACTTACAATGTTTTCATAGTTTCTTGAATGAAATATCTGTATTGTGTATTCAAAAGAAGAATTCAGGAAAGAGTTTGTTACTTACTTACAATTTTTTATAGTTTCTTGAATGAAAATTCTGTATCGTGTATTCATGAGGCAATTTCAAGAAAGAGTTTATTACTTACTTACAATTTTTTCATAATTTCTTGAATGAAATTTCCGTATTGTGTATCCTTGAGGAGAAATCAAGAAACAGTTTGTTACTTGCTTGCAGTTTGTTTTTATAATTTCTTGAAATGAAATTTTGTATTGTGTATCCTTGAGGAGATATCAAGAAAGAGTTTGTTTACTATCTTTTTTCATAATTTCTTGAATGAAATTACCGTATTGTATGTCCAGGAAACGAATTCAAGAAAGAGTTTGTTTACAATTTTTTCATAATTTCCTGAATTAAATTTCTGTATTGTGCAATCAAACGGCAAATTCAGGAAAGACTATCTTACTTACTTAGAATTTTGTCATTATTTCTTGAATGAAATGTCTGTATTGTGTATCCAGGAGGCGAATTCAAGAAATAGTTTGTTACTTACTTACAATTTTTTCATAATTTCTTGAATGAAATTTCTGCATTGTGTATCCAAGAGTTGAGTTCAAGAAAGAGTTTGTTACTTACTTATAATTTCTCATAATTTCATGAATGAAATTTCCCTAATGTGTATTTAAGAGTTGAAAACAATAAAGAGTTTGTTACTTACTTGCAATTTTTTCATAATTTCTTGAATGAAATATCTGTATTATGTATCCAAGAGGTTCAAGTTCAAGTTCAATCATTGTATTATTAACATATACATGTATATAATTGACATAGGCCCATGGGGAGACAAGCTTGAAAAACTAGGCCTAGACAAAGATACAATAAAAAATTACGCTACAATACAAAGATAATTACGACGGCAAAGATACAATAATACAACAATAATGTGAAAGTGGCAGCTAGCCCAGGATCCAAATATAAATATAAATATAAAAAAATCAATAGTATTAAATATAAATTCATACTAAAAGATAGCCGAGAGGCCCACATTCACCTAGAACAACAATCCAAACAAATAACTTAGTCTTATTAAAAAGATGCTTAATTAAAAGTAATCCTGAACTAAATGAAATTTAATATTCCTTTTTATTAAATGGATAGAAGAAAATTTATCAATAAAATCCTTGTGAGCATCCCAGCACCGGGCTATTGACACGAACGGGGCGAACTTAGATCTCTCAGTACTATACTTGTCAATGTAGATACTCTTTTTTTGTCGCGTGTTATAACGATGTAAATCTTGTGATTGGGAGAACAAACTTTGATTGAGGTAATATGGCGGTAATTTCTTAATGTCATAATTAAATTTGAAAATAATTGCTACAAAAGTAAATTGTTGCGAAACTGGAAGTATATCTAAATAAGTATATAAAGATGCTGTAAAAGACTTATTTGGAAGTGAAATAGGCGATGAAATAAAAAGTTTTAGGATTCTTACGGCTTTATTTTGAAAAATCTGTATTGGTTTAATATGGTTTTTAAATGTAGATAAATATACAAGAGAACAATAATTAATATTAGACTGAATCAGAGCAAAATAAATGCTTCGTAAAGCAGAGTAGGGCAAATAATGCTTCAACCTCCGCATTAAACCAACAAACCTTGAAATCTTTAAGCGTATATTTTGAATATGTGTTTTAAAAGATAAGCTTTCATCAATCATAAGTCCAAGGTACTTTATCGCTTTCAACCGAGATATTGATGATAGATACTTTGAAGAAGTAACTCGGGTAATATGAGGGCATATATTTGACTTCCTGCCGTAAACTATGAAATTAGTTTTTGATAAATTCAAAGCAATAAAATTTGCAGAACACCATTCAAGAACATTAGAAAATGCAGCATAAAGTTTTGCCTCCAACTCCTCGTCATTCCTCTCAGAAATTGAAACTGTCGTATCATCAGCAAAATGTGTGCTGAGACATGGGATTGCCAAAGCGTGGTGAAAATCATTTATATAAACTAGAAAAAGCAGAGGACCTAGGACAGAGCCCTGAGGCACCCCAACCATCAAGGACTGAGGAACAGGCGAAGAGAGAAAATTACCTCCATCTATTCGTTGCTTTCTCTTATCAAGATAAGATTTAGCTAGATCCAACACCGGTCCGCGCACACCACAATTATCCAATTTAAGAAAAAGAATACAATGGGATATTGTATCGAATGCTTTTTTAAAATCCAAATATATTGTTACTGGAATTTCACCTCTATCTAAGCATTCATTAATATATTGGAAGAGAGCAATGATAGCGTGATCAGTATTGTGTCCAGACCTAAAACCAAACTGGGAATTTGTGAAAAAATTAAACGATTTAAGAAAGTCATAGAGCCTCTTATAAATTGCCTTCTCAAATATTTTAGAAAATGCTGACAAAATAGAAATAGGGCGGTAATTTGATGGGTTTTCAGGAGAGTCACCTTTGTGAAGCGGAAGTATCCTCACTTCTTTAAAAGCAGACGGGAAAACTCCAGTTTCAAATGAAAGATTAGTTATATGCTGTAATGGCAAAATTACTGCAGACAATATTTCTTTAACAATTATAGAACTAGACCCGTCAATTCCCGCTGAATTACCTGGATTTAGATCACACACTATTTTTGTTATTTCAGACCAAGAAAAAGGCGCAAGAAAAATTGAATTACTTTGAGGAGATGAAAGGTATGAAGAAAAATGTTTATTACTACGTGAATCAAACTGGTTCATTACTGATGAAACAATTTTCTCTCCTACACTAGCGAAATAAGTATTCAAAATATCAGCCACTTTCTCCAATGTGTTAGTAGTCGATCCTTTTTCTAAACTAATAACTTCAGGCAACTTAGAATTCCTTTGTTTTTTTTTATAATAGAATTAATTAAAGACCACGTTTTGCGAGGAGAATTTTGAGCTTCTTCGAAAGACTCTTTATAATACCTATGTTTCGACAATCGTATCAGTGCGGTTAATTTATTTTTGAAGATTTTAAAATTTTCAATATTATAATCAGTTTGATTCTTCAACTGCTTTTTAAATAACTGTTTTTTTTATTGACTGATATCAAAATTCCAGACGTTATCCACGGCCTTATAGGAAATTTTTATCTGCAAATTTTCTTCATAACAAATGGGCAACTAGAATCAAGGCAGCAATTGAAATTTCTTAGGAAAGTATCAGTTGCCACATCTGTATCCTCCGTGGATATTACATCCTGCCAATCCAATAGACCAAGGTTTTCATTCAGGTGCTTTAATGTTATTTTATTTATTAACCGTACTTGACGTTCCTCACTTACCTGCGGTATTTTATAAGGAAAGCTAAATCTGAAACCAGCAGGAAATGATCCGATATATCACTTAAAAAAGCAAAATTTGCTTTAATTGGTAAGGATGTAAAAATATTGTCAATGAGAGAAGCAGAACTAGGTGAAATTCTTTTAGGTATTAGGCAAGTAGGAAGCAGATATGCAGAAAAGCAAGAAGACAATAAATCAACAGAAGCTTCATTTGAAGCTTCTAGAAGGTCAATGTTGAAATCTCCGGAGAGGATAACATCTTTATTTTGAAAATGAGGTTGATGCAAAAAATCATGGAGTTTAGAGAGGAAAGACTTGACTGGAGAAGAAGGAGGTCGGTATACTACACAAAAAACTATATCTTTTTTTCCAAGACTAATTTCAGTTACCATTACTTCAAAAAGCATTTCCTCATGAGAACCTTCTAGATTTGCAAGGCGTCGAAAAGAGATACCTTCTTTAACTAATGAGGCCAAACAACCTTGGCGCCTTGTCAGTCGGTTTTTAAAAGTAAATTTATATCCAGGAAAAGCAACATGAGGAGCCGTGTCTATAAGAAAAATCTCACAGAATCCAACGACATGACAATATAGCTTATGAACTACATCGACAAAATCATCCTGTGAACTAAAAAACCTCTACAATTTAAAAATCCTGTTCTCACAACCCCGGTACTGGGAAGATCAGAAACTTCGGAAGGTAATTTATATCTACATTTTGGAAAATTAATTAGCCCGCCATCATTTATCTCGTTTCCAAAAAATTTATCATGGCTCTGGAAAATGGAAAAGTCAAAAGGGTTAGACTCTAGGTCTCTCAGTCTATCCCCAATACAATTATCATCCAATGTAAATAATCAAAATTATGATCAGGACTAGCAGAAACTTACGCAAAATTCACACCGTCTGAGTCTTAACGTAGCAAAAACAACTGAACCAGCGAGAACTCGAAAATAATGATGAAAGAAAAAGAAACTGCTTGAAAATAAATAGAAACAAGAGAAAGAAACTGAACTTATTCACTGTAACATGAAATGCGGATACAGAAAAAATTATTGTACTCAATTACTTCATATAAATAGAAACACACAAAAAAGACAGAAAATAAACTTATAATAATCTACAGAGGGACAAAAAACCTCACAAGAAATAAAAATAATAGAAACACACAAAAAAAACAGAAAATAAACTTATACTAAGTCTACAGAGGGGCAAAAAACCTCACAAGAAATAAAAATAATAGATCCTATGAACAGAGAAACATTACTTAAAGTAATAAAAATAATCTCACCAAACGAATGTCATTATTGATCACCGTAACTAGTCAATCTTAGCCCACTGTGAAAACGAAGACTTTTTACACTCGAGCCATAAATTACTCCCTTTTTGTTTAATATGCGTAAGATGAACCGAACCCGAATCACGCATGTCCTTTCCCTTAGACAATAGCTCATTCCGTAGGAAATTTAGCTTTGGTGGGAGATCAGTGTAAATGCGAATTCCACTACCCTTCAACTTATTCACCTCACTAAGAATCGCCTGAATGCTATGATCTGTGTCTAGTGATATAAAAACAGGGGCCGGTCGAACACTAGTTTTCCTACTAGTGATGTTTGAACTGCTATTTCTCGCAAGGCGATAACACTTGGTAAGAGAAATGTCCTCGGTAACTTGCAATTTGTCAGAAAGAAGAGCCTTTACGTTGCTAGTCACTGATTGATTATGCTTTTCAGTAGGCAGACCATGAACAATCAAATTCAATTTTTTTTTCTCTTACTCCGATGTCCAAAAGCTTACTCTCCAAATCGTTATTCCGAAATTTTTCTTGCTCTAGATCATTTCGAAGCTTTTTAGATTTCTCTCGTAGATTCGCATTTTCAGATGATATTTGCCTAACTTCATCTTGAAGGGAAATTATTGAGACAGAAAAACTTTTCTGCTCTGCTAATATTTTATCCAGCAACGCCTGAATCCGTTTCATTCCTTCATCAAATTTTGCTTGATTGACAGCCATAATGAATGCTGTAATCCGCACGTAGAAGTCTAAACTTGCATCAAATTACGCAATGGCAAAGTCAAAAACAATATCAAATTTAATCCTTTTAACTTGAAAAAGAAATCCGATTATAGGAGTTCACTCTTCAATAGCTAGATACTGACTGAAATCAATAAAGAGTTTGTTACTTACTTACAAATTGTTTTTATAATTTCTTGAATGAAATGTCTGTATTGTGTATCAAGGAGGAGAATTCAAGAAAGAGTTTGTTACTTACTTACAAATTTTTTATAAGTTCTTGAGTGAAAGTTCCATGTTGTGTATCCATGAGGTGAATTCAAGAAAGAGTTTGTTTAAATTTTTTTTCATAGTTTCCTGAATTAAATTTCTCTATTGTGCATTTAAACGGCGAATTTGTACCGTGAATAAAATGTACTTAAAACATGAAAATTTATTACGTTCTAAATATACTTCCGATGTAAATTAAACTCCCCCTAATTGAGTTTAAATTCCATTTCAAACTCTCGTCTAAATTCATAAACAGAGAAAGAAAAACCGCAAACTTTGTAATACACCGCTGAATTCTACATTCTTTGTGTTACAGAAAAATAGAGACTCGAACATTCCCAGACGCTATTAACAGATTTGAGAAGTGAAAAAACTACGGGTTTTTGTGCAAGTACAAAGCTAAGGAGATGGATTTGAATTTCGCGGAAGTATTCGATAAATAAAGTGAGACATTGTTTGAAACTTAGTTTGGAATTCCTCTTAGGAATGCGGGCATTTAAGGATCTAAATATTGCGAGTAAACTATTGGTCAGCATAAGGATGAAGGAGGGTGCCCTCCAATAGGAGTTGGGCCAATCGTAAAATAGCTCTTAGCGCGCAAAATCAAGACTAGTGCTTTATAGTGTTGGAAAAGTGTTTTTCGGGGCATTCAGAACCCAGGGATTATGATTACAGACATTATGTTCCTATCATTCTGCGAGTAATTATCATTCTGACTGAAGTGAAGCCTTGCTCATATGCATACATTGTTATACACCTGAAATGTAAGTCTCAATAAAACCATTACTTTTCTTTTTGTGTTGTTTTACTTATATTCCTTTATCTTACCGCAAAGTAGAAAACTAGTTCAATTGTCTCCATTGGAAACGCTCCTAAGGAATCTGATAATCCCACGAAGTATGTCTACATTCCTGGATTGATGGCTCCCCAGCCTAATTAATCACCTCATAAGGAAATTCAAATTTATTATTTAATCTATTTTAGTTTCTTCCATAGGAAGTTGCGCGGTCACCCATTTATCTTACCCCCATTACAGTTGGCGCGATCGTAAATTTCCCCGGTAGAAGTGGCGCAAACCTCTACATTACAAGTGGTGCGGTCGGAAAACTTGGAGGAAAACATGCGAACTAGGTATGCTACAAACTTCTTAATTTAAATTTAAACCATTAGATAGATACAGACTTATAAGAATAAGCATCTAGGCCTAGACACTTTTAAGCCTATAACCGTTAAGCTATAATAGGGAAACCCTTTTAGAAAATCTTATAGGAGATAGTAGTCTCCCCCAAATAGGTTAAGTGAAAGATAAATTTATTGTGAGTGTATATTTAATCCAACTTCGCAATTTAAATATTTTAAACGCAAAGATGTCAGAAGAATTAATTGAATTATTAATTGCGCAAAAATTGGTCGCGAAAAATGTAGAAATAACAAAATCTATTCCGCAATATGATGAGCAAACAGATGTCGACGAATTTAACATCCAATTGGCCCAATTTGTAGAATTAACATTAACAGAGCAAAAAACGTTAGTAAGTATGCTCCTCCTAAGATTAAGAGGACAGGCTTTAACATTCCTAAAGCAAATTGAAAATACAGTAGGAGATGATGACAGTTAGCCAACAAATACAATAGACAAATTGTTAACGGCATTCAAAGATAGATTCATAGAAACTAGTTCAACTAATAAATTAAAACACGGAATGGTATGCTTCGACCATACACAGAATGTGAGAGAATATTTGCACAATATACGAATCTCAGTAGAAGCGAAATTCGGAAAAGGTTCAGGAGACTTGTATGAAAAAATCATACTACATGCCTTTTTGCAAGGGCTTTCCCCGAAATTATATAGAATGATAATATCCAAAACATTCAGACGTTGGATCTCGCAGTTCAGGAGATGGGACGAATGATCGAAATTGATACAATTATAGCAAACCACAATAAAACAAAGATAAATAGCCTAGGTGAATCGACCGCAAGGCTAGCCTCATTTGAAGGTCAGGCTTCTCCAAATTTCTTTTCAAGGGATAATTCCCCAGTGCCACAAGGAAATAGAACGCAAGAACCCACTAGGCAGAAAACCAACCAATTGTGAAAATAATCCTACAATAATAAGATGCTATATTTGTAATCGTGTTGGGCATATCGTGAAAGAGTGCCGCTTTAGGATTAGAGACATAACGGCACCAAGAAATGCCGTCGGTAATACGCAAAATTATGGCAACCATTTGTTCGGGAGAACAAATTTTAGCGCCAATGGTGCACAAGGTTATAGGCAGGGAAGATTGCAAACACTAGTACCTCACAATGCGTACCAACAGAATTTGTATAGCCAGCCCCCCCAGTAGACAAAATAATTATCGTTTCAAAGATCCAAATACTCGTCAAAGCCAATATAGCGCAAGAACGGTATATAGAAATCCAGAAAATTTGCCGACGGGAAATGCAAATTTTTCAAGCCGACGGCAAACCGTCGCAAGAAATCCAAACTACCGTAATAATACAGGGCAAAATCGGCAAGCAGATTTAAATCAATTAGCTAGAGATCCCATGGACATATCCGAATCTCTATCGCAGACACCGATGTATGAAATAAATCCAGAGGGAAATGTGTCAGGCCCCTCGGAAGAATAAATTGGACCCAGAAAGGGCCTATAATATTTTATAGGTCCAACCCAATAGTTGTACCGTCTTGTAGTGATAGTAATAATACGTTACCTATATTTAATGATTTTCGTGTGGCAAATGTTTACTTTAAGGCACTAATTGACTCTGGTGCAACAATTAATATCATAAACTCATGCGTATCTAATAAGTTGCCTCCGCATATTAGGCGACGAAAGAATTTTAATAATTCCAATTTAACTAGCGTAACAGGACATAAATTGGATGCAAAAGGTTCAACTCGCCTAACCGTGAAGGGATAAGACAATTTTTCCAACAAGTTTTATAATATGCAACAATTTTCGGTATGAAGCCATTATCGGCGCAAATTTTTTAAGGTCTAATAAGGTATTATTAGACGTAGCGAACGAGAGGCTTGTATACCCGGCAAATACCCCTTCCCCTTCTCTAAGAGATTGTAAGAGAGGTTACGAAGAGGATGTAACAGTAAATAAAATTTCCGGAGGTATAATGTCACAATCTGTTGAACCTCATGTCCCGCTACAAAGAGGACGTGGCATAACCAGAAATCCACTTTCTTATTCCGAGAGATATCGGAGAAGTGAAGTAAATTTAGATATTAAGTAGAATGATTCTGCAAAAATAAAAATAGGAGATATGCGACGATATAGGTCGAATGAAATCAAGGAAATAGTAGAATTATGGAAAAAAGTAGTAAACCTCAATGCGGTTCAGGCGCAGCCAATGTTATTTGCGGATAGCGTCAGTCAAAATTTAATAGACAATGAAAATAAAGAAAAATATTATGGATTCGAAATACGGAAAACAAAAATCCCTCCCAAAACAATGCAAAGAATTCAAACATCACAGATGATTGAACCAGTGGATAGCAAATCCGAAATATGGTTTACGATCCCGTCAAATGAAATTCCTGAGAATCTGTTATGCGAAGAACAGATTATATCTTACGACAAAGGAGAAAGTTTTATTTGGGTAACTAATAACCACGAAAATGATACAATTACAATAAAAAAGGGGACATTTTTAGTCCAAATCCAAATTATCTCAGAAAATGACTTAGATAGGTGGGAAAATTCCAAAAGAAATCTAGTTAACGGCATTAAAAATTCAAAAAACAAATACCCCTTAACCAAACTGCAATTTTTCAACAAATTAAATATGGATCATATTACTGACTTGGAACTTAAGAAAAAATTATGCGAATTATTATGGAATTTTAAAGATGTATTTTCCGCATCTGAAGACGACATAGGACTAATGACGTTTTATGAACATTCAATTTTAACGACCAGTAATCCCGTCGCGAAACAGCCATATCGTATACCGTATAAACACAAAGAGTAGTTAAAAAATAAAATTCATGGATTAGAAAAGAATTAGATTATAAACCCTAGTATAAGTCCGTATTCAGCACCAGTGATCTTGGTCCCAAAAAAGAATGGTGATCTGAGGCTTGTAGTAGATTATAGAGCCCTTAACAAACAAGTAGTTAGTGATAAATTTCCTTTACCAAGAATAGACCAAATTCTTGACTCTATTTCAAGTAAAAACAAAATTTTCACTTCTCTGGACCTAACCCAAGGCTATTATCAAGTGAAAATAGCCGAAAAAGATGTCTATAAAACTGCGTTTTCTACAACCGAGTGCGGTTCATAAGAATACTTAAGAGTACCTTTTGGACTCAAGACAAGTTCAAGTGCGCTATGTAGACCCTTATTGCATCTATTAAGAGGATTTAAGAATATCATTCATTTTGTTGATGATGTCATATGTGTAGGAGAAAACGCTGAACAACACTTAGCAACACTAGCTAAAGTGATCGAGAAATTCATAGAAGGCAATTTAAAATGCTGGCCTGAAAAATTAAATTTATTTCAACCTAAAATTAAATTTTTAGGAGTAGTGGTGACGCAAGGAGAGATATCGCCAGACCCAGACAAAATAAAATGTGTTGAAAACCTCAAACCCCCATGAACTATGAAAGAATTAAGAGGAATTCTAGGTCTTACTGGTTACTTCAGAAAATTCGTGTGCTATTACGCCCAAATCACGAAACCCCTCACAGAATTAACTAAAGGGAACTCCCAAAATGTTACCTGGTCCCAGGAAGCTTAAACTTCTGTAGACCATCTGAAAAAGGCACTCACTTCGGAACCCATATTATTGTTGCCTGATTTCGAGAATGGACAATTTGTAGTTACAACTGATGCCAGTTCGAAGGGCATTGGTGCTATCCTATCCCAAAAAAATCCCGGTAGAAAACCCTAATCCTGTAGAGGGAACGCCTAAACAAAAAGTAATAGAAAGAGTTATATGCTATTCGAATAGAACTTTATCAAAAGGCGAAAGTAACTGTTCTGCCACAACCTTGGAATTATTATCTATAGTCCACCACTTGGACAAATTTAGACACTATTTAATTGTTAGAAAATTTATGCTACGTTCAAAACATAAAAGCCTGCAGTACCCGCGCACTTTTAAAAACCCCACTGGAATTCTAGCTAGATGGATTATGAAAATCCAAGATCTAGATTATGAATTTGAATATTTAAAAGGCAAACAAACTGCAGCTTGTGATTTCTTGAGTAGATTCCCAGAAAATATGCCGTCGGAAGCCGAGGAAAACAAAATTAACACTATCAATACTAAGAGTAAACATAAATGTAAAAAAAACAAAGTCAAAGACACAGTAAGAGAAAATAAGGATAACTATTGTCTCTTGTCTTTAGAAAATATAAAAAGAAATCAAAAAAAGGACGAAATGTGTTTAGCACTTATTAATTATTTTGTGAATGATGATGTGTTACCACATAAGTTCAAAACTTTTAGAAAAGAAATAGATAATTTTTACTATGATCTTGATGAAGAAATATTATGTAGAATTACGACTGCGGAGGCAAACAGAAACCAAACTTCAATAATACCTGTATTACCCCAAAACTTAATAATACCTGCCTTTGAATATTTTCATTCAGATATAAGTGGACATTTAGGAATAACGAAAAGTTTCCATAAATTAAAGCAATATTTTTACGTGTCATCGGCATTAATAAAACTTAAAGAATTTGTAAGTACATGCGAAGCGTGTAACTTAAGAAAAAAACCCCGAGCCTATCCTAACCCCCCAACGGGAAGAGTCCCGGTAGCAAGGGTCCCCTTCGGTATTGTCTTATCTGATTTATATGGAACCAGTGGAGGTTTACCCGTTTCCAACAGAGGCCACAATTGTATTTTCTCAGTTATAGATCACTTTTCTGGATTTACTTTTGCTAAAGCGTTAAATAATCAAGGCGCGTACGCCAGGAGTAAGACGTTAGCGAAATTATTTTTAAAGTTTGGCATTCCAAACAAGGTTATAAGCGATAACAGACGCAATTTTGTTTCAAAAGTAACAAAAGACTTAATGAGTTTTCTTAACATAGAGAAATTGGTGACATCTCCTTACCATCCACAAGCTAATGGCAAAATGGAAAATAGGCATAAAATATTTTCGAATGTATTAAGTATTTATAAAAAAGACAACAGGACCGATTGATATCAATTTTTACCTTATTTAACTAACAGAATTAATACTTTTTATTCAGAGACAACTAAAGAAAATCCATTTTATTTGTTATTTGGTCGCGACTTCAGAATACCGTATCATGATATTGTTGAGTCCAGACAACATTATAATAACACGGAGTATTACAAACAAGAGTTCATAAATAGGATGAGAAAAACTTAAAAGATAGTTAGGCAAGAGTTGGAAAAATGTAAAATAAACCAAGAGTTAAGAAATCTACCCAAAGTCAAAGGGAACATAAATTTTAAGATAGGAGATTGCGTCTACCTAAAAAATGAGGCAAAGACGGAAGGCAAGAAACTTTCCAATAAATATTCTGGACCGTGCAGAATAGTCAAAAAGTATGATAACAATTTTACTTTTAAAATGTTTAACCCCGACAATGGAAGAACTTACAAGGAAACGTTAGCCGAATAAAAAGAGCCAAATTCCTGGAAAAATGGACATCGCGTCCCTCGTCTACCGATTCGTCAAACGCAGAAGACGAGCCCCCTAAAGCAAGATTAGCAGAGCTAAAACCCTTTAAATTCAAGCAAGATTATTTTGAAAATTTGAGTGATGAGGAAAACTTTGAAGAATTCTTAGCTATGAAAAATCTAGTTATTCCCAAAAGAAAACCCCTAGTACAAGCGAGATTAAAACCGCCAAAAAGCCGAAAAAGTTCATCGTCGGAGAGCGCTGGAGAATTAGATTATACGATATATCCAAAAACCCAATTTTTTCCTGATAGAATTTCGACCCCTTGTCCCCCAAAAAGATTTCCAGATGATATGGTTTCCCCAGCAACCCCAATAGAGAGACCCCTGTCGCTATCGGAGGAATTGAACAGAGCTGTAGAAACCCCGGGTATGATTGTAAAGAAAACTCCCCCCAAAGATTCAATTAAAACAAATCTGCGAGAAGGTATGGACTTAATAAATTTCTCCATAAAAAGGAGGCAAAGTACACTACCTTGGAATCAAACTCCCAAGGACACCCAGGAAGGACAGTACCATGATATAACCGTGTCCAAGGTCAGGCCTAAACAATGGACTTCATGGAGGGAAACACTAGTGCAAAAAATGCCCCATCCCCCTGAAGACATGGCATTTAAACTATGGCGGAACCCCGAAAAAACTTTCGATTCCTCTCAAAGTTCTCAAGAGTTTTTCAAGTCTCCTGAGTTGAAAATTCAAAGCGAGGACTTAGAAAATAAACCTTCTACTTCCAGTGGATTATAAACTTACGAAGGAAGGGCAGGTGATACCTCAAAAACGCAAAGTGCTACATCTAAAAGTTCTAACACAGAATCATCGGAATCCAGTTCCGAAGAGTCTGACGGCGAATCAGACCTGACGGCGAATCAGACCAATTAAAGAAATAGGATGGTAGTTAAATCAAAACCGACTTCAGCACCCGCGCACGCAAAAGAAACAAAATTAAGAGGACAAGAATTTTTGAAAAAACAATACAAAAAATTTGATCTTATATCGTTAGCAAAACCTAAAAAGAAAAACCGCAAGAAACAGAAGAAAAAGTAACGACACAGTCAGGTAGAACGGTTAAAAAAACCCGATAGATGTAATTACCCTTAGTGAGTACAGGATTAAGAGATTTATTAATAGCTTGGTGTCATAAAGGAACAATAATTTAAGACTCTTTGTCTAGGAATAAAAATGGTATAGCTATAAAAATACTAAAGAAAATTTTTTCCAATATATTTCAGTATATGTGTAGTATATCAAAAATAAAATTCTCGTGCTGAAGGCACACGGCAAATAGTCTTACAAAAAATAATATTGCTGAAAACAAAAAACTATTAGTATAAATATACGCAATTATGAACTGATCATTTTCAGATATCATGACGACAGGATCAAAGCCTATCCGTAGGGCGATAGTTGATACTGAGTTTATTACAATAACGAACGCGAAGGAAAACATTATATATTCATCAACCACCAACATAGTATATTAAAGAATATTTTTTTTATTCTCGAATCATAGTAAAGATTAAAGAATATTACATATTCGGCTGCTCCAGCACCAACATAGCTGGTTGACCAAAAAGGAAATCAGATATATGCGAAAGAATGGGATTTAACCTACAATCTTAAATGGTATGCACCCCACACTTATAAGTATGGATTAAAACTCACGAATACCCCCAAATATCGTCCGGCTAGAGGGGAAGTCAAAACAAAGTATAGAAAAAGAAGCGCGAAACAACTTGGTTGTTTACAATTATTAATAAGACGTCTACAAAAGAATCTCAATATCAAATATTTCTACTCTAAAGGACCCCATCAAACGGACCTTTTACTCCTTGATAAATGCAGAGCTCCCAAAATTTGCTATAATCTAGAGAAAAACCCTCAATGTGTCAAATATGAAGGCATACATCATCCTCTATCAGAAATACAATATATAAACAATTTTTATTCGACCCTGAATCTGAGGAATACAAACCCCTCGGCAGTAAATTATTTCTGAAACGTATGAAAACACACTAAAATATTGTTCATAAACAGAAATTAAGTGCTACGCTTATAAATCAGTTTTGTTGGCCAACGCCATAAAACAGTTCAAAAATCAAATTAATATAAATTATTATGATAAAATAGCCCAAGTTAAAAGTTAAAACGCCTAAACTCTTTTGAAAAAAGAGCAAAGAAACAAATTTTGCAAAAATAGGTAAAATTAATAATAAATTAATTTAGAAACAAGCAAAAAGATGAGGCTTAAGAATATCATCATAATCCTCGTTGTTCACGAAGCAGCCCAAGATATTGTAAAACATGGAGTAATATTTAAGCATGAAAATTCACTCCTAGCCAGCAATAATGCATGGAAAATCTTTATGAAATCGGATCCCAAAACCTTCGAAACCTTGTTTCAACAAGTAACGAGACTAGAAAAAAACACGAATGAACTCAAAAAATCGATATTTCAATTCCTAAGGTCGGATAAAGGATTGCAGACCAGTAAGAGGATGCATAGTAAAGATAAAAAAGAGTTCCTAATTCCAGTTATCCCAAAATTAAAATCAAAATTCATAATAGATAACTTTGATAAGAAAATAGCGGAAATGGACATGGCACTAGGAGCCAGCACCAAACAAGACAGAAAGAAAAGATCAGCGAATAATATTGATTACTTGTCAAGAGACTTTATTACAATGAAATCTATGGAAAACCCTAAACTATTGGCTACTAGGAAAGGAAAACTTTATGAGGGAAATTATGCAATGCTAAATGAACTACCAAGCCTATGGACTTTTCTCAAAGAGCTATGGCAAAGTCATGCTGAGAAGAACGTCACGAAACGGATATCATCCAAACCAAGAAAGGAAAATGACAACAGACAAGATACTAATCTAAAGGAATTATACATATCAAGGAAAAAATCCTCAAATACCCAACTAGATAATGAATATAGAAACCCTACAGAAAGAAAAGAAAAAGACATCAAGACATCCACACCTACATATGAGACCCCAGTAAAAGAGATACAATCTTCAATGTCGGAAATCACGACAAACACCGTGCCAGAAATGACCGCACTTAGTAAAGAATCACCTAGAAATTTGACCATATTAACTTATCTAAAACCCAAGACATTTACAAAATGGACTTGGACAACAGAACCCACGTTTACGCACACCCAACCGATTGGCATATTCCGTATAAATGCAAGGGCAAGAATCCCGGTAAGACATACCGAAATACAAACGATAAAAGTACAAGGGATTAAGCCAGAAGAAAAGAAAAGTAATTATAAAAAAAGGAAGAAGATAATTACGTACCTAAAAAATAATGGACAATAGACGGTAAACGTACTTGTGCTAGACTGGCCATGGCCGACGAACCGACAAAAGAAGATATCGAACCATTACCTGATCTAAATGAGAAAAACGCCCAGAAAGTATCAACTCATCAAGCCTTCTTAATATTATACAGACAAAGATTACAAGCCCTATTTGAATTAATTAATACGGAAATACAAAAATTAAAACAAAGCACCACGAGAATTTTTGAATTATTCTTTCGAAGAAGTAAATACCGCAGGTCCACAAGCCTAATTCCCATCATTGGAGAACTCACCTCCCGCCTTTTTGGTTTAACAACGGAGGATGACTTAGACATCCTGAGGGAAAATGTAAAAAACTTGAATAATGCCATGAACGTAACTTTACACGTCCAGAAAATACAAGCAAGCATAGCAAACTACCAAAGAGATAAAGTCGAAATGATATCTAAGAAAATCTCAAAAACTGTAAATGTAATGAATTATTTAAGGAACGAAGTGGATCGCGTAGTTACAGACGCGGGCCTTACCATGGTATCACTCGTCATAATTACCATGTCATTACTAAATCTAGCAACAGATGTTAGCAAGTTCGAATTCGCATTATTTGCCCTCAAGGGAGGAACTTTGTCATACGACCTAGTAGATCCTTCTAACCTAAAAAGTATTTTAGACGAAATAAAACGCACCTAAAGTTTGGTTTACATTTACCCATAGAGCCAGAAGTATCAAATTTATTACTTTATTATACAAAAGTAAAAATCCACATCACGGAAATAAATGAACAATTATTCGCAGTAGTAACGATTCCATTGATAAACCAACAATCCATATATGACTTGCACAAAATTTCGACCTTCCCTGCTAATATAAAGAAGACAAATTCATTTATGACTATCATACCTGAAGCCGAGTATTTACTTGTTGATCAAGATAGACGAAAATATGCCCTAGCCAATCCACAAGACTTAAAAGAGTGCGTATCATTCAAAAACCTAGTATGCCAGCTTACGTAACCTATTTATAACGTCAAATCTGGATCTCGTATGTTAGATATATTTTTGAAAGACACACAAAAGGAAGAAATACCTAATTCGTGCGAAGCTTTGATAGGAAGTACTAAACGAGAAATATTCATACACCTTAGAAATGATCTTTGGTTATTTTCTCTTCCAAGAGAAACTGTTGGAACTTTGTCTTGTTATAATAATACAGAAAGAATTGATCCAAGTTACAGGACCGAATTACTATTACAAGACGTGGATACGATAACCATAAAACAAGGATGTCAACTTGTAATTAAAGAGTCAACAGTTCAAACGCCGTTAATTACCACGAGCACAAATATAATAAGTCCTAAAATTACCAATTTTAAGGCAATCAGCCTGTCGTACACTATTCCCAATATAGGTAGCAAGGAACTGAAAACCTCAATATGGTCCAAAATAGAAAAGAATAAAGGGATATTACCGCTTACAAAAATAAGAGAAGCATTAGATTCCCAGATTCCCCTATTTACTAATGAAGACCAGAGATTAACGTACGTGGATAATAGATACGAATTATTCTCAACCAATTTCTGGTGGAACATACTACTGACCGTTTGTTTCGTATTCGTGATTTCCCTGACTATGAGAACCTTAATGACTTTTAATTATGGAAGAGTTTTGAGACTAAGAAGGCAAAACCCAAAGGAAGAACACGGGGAAGCGGCTGAGATGCAGAAGTTAAACCCGGAATCCCATGAAAACGTCTAAGCCAAGAGAAAGGGAAGACATTAAAAATCGAGTGGGTATAGAGGTCTCCACTCGTCCTTGCTATGTCTAGTTCCCTCATTGTAAGTGTCGTTTACGTAAAACCGTGCGGTTACGACGCTGCAACATGCGTTTCTTAAACAGCACGGACGTGCGTGAACAATGAAGGCATGAAATATGTTGTAAACTGAGACCTCAAATTTAATGATGAAGCGTAAACTATTTTTAAACGATTATTTTAAACCTAATGTAGAATTAAATAAGTGTTGAAGGAAATTAAAATAAAATGTTTGTAATAGTGTATACTAAAGAGCATAATAAGAGACCTTACTTAAATTTAAAGGAATTGATCTCTTATATCGTCGTTATTCTATAACAATTCAGAAGAAATTTCTATGTTTTAGATTTTCCAATAAAAATTCTATATATTGGAAACCAACATGATAATAATATTGTTTTGTTAAAAAACAATATATGTGTAATAATATTAGTATATCTATTTAATATTGTCTTGTAGGATAACATTCACCATAAATGTACCCAATCGTATTCCTTATTATGTTTTGTGACTACTCGATTTTAAAGAACGTGTGATTCTGCCTCGTTATTTTTATTACAGAAATTGAAATGAACTGGAAATCAATCATTACAATGCGTAGCCCAGTGCAGATACAACCTAGTAGCATCTATTTTCATCATCCCTCAACCAACGAAGAGTACTCACCATAAATTCCAAGCAACGAAGCTAGGACGAAAATTACGGTTACCTTTAGATCGTTGTTCCTCGATCACAAACCATATTACGTATCAGGTAACACTATATAATAAATCTCAGTATCTAGTGCATTATCGAACTATATAAATATAACAATCCTGAGAACCCCATCGACCAGCATAAGATATAAGAGCATTTTCATCAACCTTGATAAACCCTGTGGACTGATATACCATATAACTGCATAGTTATGATATTGGATTAACCCAATTTATTTACATGTCGCAGATTCACGCGTTGAATCCCCCTCGACCATTTCTCGGAATCCATCCTATCAACCCTATCAAATGGTCGTAAAATTCCTATCTCTGTAATCCCGTAAATATTTCGAGATAATTTCTGAAAGATGGACTTAGAAACCAACCATTGAATCATAGAAATTAAAAGTAATCCCAGTGAATAACCCCTGAGCGACAATATACTCCTCCCCAAAGTTAAAGACAGTATGTTGAAAGAGTCACTAAAGTTTGACGTCGACCCATCCAAAATCCAAACATCAATTCCCCTGTGATTAACCAAGGAATCACCGCAAAAGCTAATAGATACAAGCCATGCACGAACAATTTTATAAGAGAACTATAATCTCTAAGTGAACGAACGAACAACTTTATATGAGAAACACATTCTCTATGTGCTTCAAAATATCCCAAGAATGAAATGCTAAGAAGAAGGTTAACCCATCTATTACCAACGCGATCCCAGTGTTCAACCCCTCAACGATAATAAACTCTCCAAAAATAGCAGGTGAGAATGAACTCTAATATCAAAATTCCACACACCTGTACCTGTAAGTATCATTTCCCGTTTGGTAGTTAGAGAAAGCACTTCTTCCAAGATGAACATAACCATGCCCGAACTAGTCTGTGAAGAAACTATATTGTAAGTGTTTTAAAAATTTTTGTACAAGACGAAAATAGTGAAGGACCATAATTTACAACAGAAGGAGTGAGTACGCTAAAAGACACGTGAGGTGGTAAAATAGGTGTGAACTTATATCACATTTTATTAATTTCGATAAATTAACAATTTTGACAATCTATCATTAATATTACATAACAAACATTCCCAGTGAAAGTGTTTTAACGTTTACAAGTGAACGTGGTGAACACAATATTGTGTGTTTTAAATCGTTCATATATGTATTGCTAAGCGCTTAGATAGAGTTATGTGTAGTGTTGTCGTATTATTTATTTAATTTAGCGTACATAGGAAACGTAATTATCCCCTAGTTAGCTTAAAGTAAAAACTTATAAAAGGTGAATTTAAAAGTTGTCGTATTCTTCATTTAATTTAGCGTAGATAGGAAACATAATTATCCCATAGTTAGCGTAAAGTAAAAACTTATAAAAGGTGAAATAAAAAAAAATCTTGTAATAATAGTAGAATAATCCCGACCTTTCCAAACACTGTTGGAAATGCAGGAGTTATCAGTGCTAGATGTAGAAAAAACAAAAAAAATCTTTTGTGTAGTAATTAGGCTGTAACCATAGATAATCTGAGTCCGGTAGAAGAACCTTAGAAAAGGATATATAATAAAATAAGAAATGTAATGCAAAAATTTTTTTAAACACTCCTGATTAAGCCTTAATAAGGATTATAATTATATGATATCAATTAAAGTTTATAGGACAAATAGTAGACGAATTTCGAAGTACTTTAAAACCCAAGGGCAAGCAAGTCCTAATGACGGGACGTCATTAAATACTGGGAAGGGTAATATATACCGTGAATAAAATGTACTTAAAATAGGAAAAATTTATTTCGTTCTAAATATACTTCCGATGTCAATTAAACGCCCCCTAATTGAGTTTAAATTCCATTTCAAACTCTCGTCTAAATTCATAAACAGAGAAAGAAAAACCGCAAACTTTGTAATATACCGCTGAATTCTACATTCTTTGTATTAAAGAACAATAGCGACTCGAACATTCCCAGACGCTATTGACAGATTTGAAAAGCAAAAAAACTACGGGTTTTTGTGCAAGTACAAAGCTAAGGAGAGGGACTTGAATTTCGCGGAAGTATTCGATAAATATAGTGGGACATTGTTTGAAACTTAGTTTGGAATTTCTCTTAGGAATGCGGGCATTTAAGGATCTAAATATTGCGAATAAACTATTGGTCAGCATAAGGATGAAGGAGGGTGCCCCTCAGTAGGATTTGGGCCAATCGTAAAATAGCTCTTAGTGCGCAGAATCAAGACTTGTGTTTTATAGTGTAGGAAAAATGTTTTTCGGGGCATTCAGAACCCAGGCATTATGATTACAGTCATTATGTTCCTATCATTCTGCGAGTAATTATCATTCTGACTGAAGTGAAGCCTTGCTCATTTACATACATTTTTGTACACCTGAAATGTAAGTCTCAATAAAACCATTACTTTTTTATTTGTGTTTTTTTACTTATATACCTGTATCTTACCACAAAGTAGATAACTAGTTCAATTGTCTCTATTGGAAACGCTCCAAAAGAATCTGATAATCCCACGAAGTATGTCTACGTTCCTGGATTGATGGCTCCCCAGCCTAATTAATCACCTCACAAGGAAATTCAAATTTATTATTTAATCTATTTTGTTTTCTTCCATAGGAAGTGGTGCGGTCACCCCTTTATCTTAACCCCATTACAGTTGGTGTGATCTTAAATTCCCCGGTAGAAGTGGCGCAAACCTCTACATTACAAATTCAAGAAAGAGTTTGTTACTTACTTAGAATTTTGTCATAATTTCTTGAATGAAATTTCCATATTGTGTATCCAAGAGGCAAATTCAAGAAAGAATTTATTACTTACTTACAATTTTTTCATAATTTCTTGAATGAAATTTCTGCATTGTGCATCCAAGAGGTGACTTCAAGAAAGATTTTGTTACTGACTTGTAATTTCTCATAATTTCTTGAATGAAATTTTCCTATTGTGTATCCAAGTGATGAAAACAATAAAGAATTTGTTAATTACTTGCGATTTTTTCATAATGTCTTGAATGAGATATCTGTATTGTGTATCCAAGAGGTGAAATCAATAAAGAGTTTTTTACTCACTTGCAATTTTTTTTATAATTTCTTAAATGAAATGCCTGTGTTGCGTATCCAGGAGGAGAATTCAAGAAAGAGTTTGTTACTTACTGACAATTTTTCATAATTTCCTGAATGAAATTTCCGTATTGTGTATCCAAGAGGTGAAATCAATAAAGAGTTTCTTACTTACTTGCGATTTCTTCATAATTTCTTGAATGAAATTTCCATATTTTGTATCCAAGAGGGAGTTCAAGAAAGAGATTGTTACTTACTTCAAACTTCTTCGTAATTATATGAATGAATAGAACTATTGTAAAGAATAAAGACGGGTTAAGCTTAAATATATCTATCACTTAAATATATTAATAGATTTTTTGAGAAAAAACACATATTTACATAAAAATAGTACTTAAGTTCACTCTTAAACATCCAGAAACGAGGATACCATGATATAGAATAGTTTTTGCCGTGTCTTATGCATTTCTCGCGATCAGGTATGCCCATAGGTATCCACTGCACGAAGAACCTAACCTCGTCTTCAGGACAGTGATAAGCACCTTCAAATTTAGGACACTTAAATTCTTCTAGATTGAAAAGTGGAATCCTAGGGTCACACTTTTGAATTAAAACTTTATCTGTAGGTAAACTGTATTCTAAAGAATAAAGACGGGTTAAGCTTAAATATATCTATCTTTAAACATATTAATAGATTTTTTGAGAAAAAACACATATTCACATAAAAATAGTACTTAAGCTCACTCTTAAACATCCAGAAACGAGGATACCATGATATATAATAGTTTTTATCGTGTCTTATGCATTTATCGCGATCAGGTATGTCCTTAGGTATCCACTGCACGAAGAACCTAACCTCGTCTTCAGGACGGTGATAAGCACCTTCAAATTTAGGACACTTAAATTCTTCTAGATTGAAAAGTGGAATCCTAGGGTCACACTTTTGAATTAAAATTGTATCTGTAGGTACATTACCCTTTACGTAGAGTGCTTCGACCCCGAAAATGCTGCAAATTTCACTGAATTCCTCCTGAACTTTTCTCAGTTCCTGAACACTATTATTAAGTGGTGTAATCACTCTATCGTAGAATCCCAGTCTGTCAATATGACGTAATGTAGTACTCCACGAGATTTTATCATATTTCAAACATATTATAGTTCACTATCCAATGATAACAGTCAATTTCGTCGACTTCCATAGACAATAATAAAAATGCACATTCAAATATAACACCACAAGATGATTTTTTCAAACCGATAAATTCTGTGTCATACAGTCCTATCATCTTGGAAGCTATTAATGTAGTTGTTAATTAGAGAAGTACTTCATCAAACTTTTATACCTTCGCTCAAGGTTGAATGGAGTTATGGCTAGGGGGATGAGTCCTAAAACCATCTGAATTCATTGTGGGGAGGAGTCGTAAAACCCATAGAATTCATTGCGGGGAGGAGTCATAGAACTCTCGGTATCTATTGCATGCAAATGAAGTCTGGAAATTACAATTTTTTCATAACTTCTTTATTGTGTATCCAAGAGGTGAATTCAAGAAAGAGTTTGTTACTTACTTACTTACAATTTTTCCATAATGACAATTCCGACAACGGATGATGATAAAGAATTTATTCATTCTAATAGATAGATTTTGTCAATGTTATCCGACGTATCCGACAAATTATATCGATAAAGAATGTTAATAAAGAATTTGTTCAATTTAATACTTAAATTATGTCAGTGATATCAAACGTATATGTCAAAAAACATTGATATAGAATTTATTCACTCTGATATTTAGATTTTGTCAATGCTATCCCATGTATCTGTCAATAGATGTTGATAGAGAGTTTATTCATTCTTATACTTAGATTTTCTCTATGTTAACCTATCTATCCGACTTATGATGTATGCAAATTCCTTTTCTTACATCTCCGATGTTTTAATAGACATTCTAAACGTTTGATATGCTAGCTTACTCTAAAAATAATGAACACATAACTTTATTAATATCAATGAACAACTTTGGACATTTTGAATCTGGTCCATAAAATAGTTCACCATGTTCTCTCTTGATATTGCAGCTATTGTCTTCTATTAGCTCGTAATCAGTAGAATAATCATTATTCTATTTTGAGCCATACACAATTTTTACTGGTGTGTAACCGACAGGTTCAATATGCGTTTCGTCTTTGGTATTATTTGGTTCATTGACTGTTTGATCAATGGTAGTAACGTTTGTTGGCACCTTTTTTATCGATTTATATTTATATTCCTTAGTGAGATTTTCTACCAATGCCCTTTTTATTTTTCTGGTAATTTCACTGTCTATTAAAACATTATTTTTACACAGATAACAGTTTCGCCACGTAGACAAGATATGGTTTATGATATTAGTAGAAGAGTAGGCCTTTCTTTTCCTCTTTGCTTTCATTTGAATGCTAATACCCGAAAGCTGACGACATGGTTTAACACTGGGTAACATGTTACCACAAGCACTAGCAAGAAGATGCCCCTCTTCATCAACTATTATTTTTATGTTGGCATTCTCTTTGAGTGCAATCATCTCCGGGGATCTCAATCTCGCATATCCACCATCATAAGAGTTGAATTTTTTTGGTACTCCAAGAAAATTTAATTCCTTACTGTCATGACAATGCACGCATACGTTTCCGATAGTGTTACCACTTTTACTTATTTCATAGTTTAAATACTTCTCCTTGTCAGCATTCAATGCTACAATAACACTATCACGTGAACACACTTTCTTAAAATTTTTCATCTTCACTTTTTTATAGATATTAGTTATGTGTTTATCGTTCCACTGTGTAAAAAAATACTGATTTAATACATGCAATAAACTAGGTAGTGTCGATAACCGGCCATAGAGTACCAGTGGGAAAGCCGCATCGTGTCTCTGAGCAAGCATTGAGTACAATTGTTAGAGCCATAAGCATATTTCATGTCATTTTAAGATACGTAAAACAAAAAAGTTGAATAATTTCGAAGTCCAAAAAAAAATTAGTCCAATAAAAAGAAAGTGCTGCTACAAACAATATTTTTCTAATAGGAAAAGTCACGACTAACATTTCTATATCATTCTCATTTTCAATTTGAAAAACATTAAATGTGATTTTTTATGTTTTAAGTATGTTTCATGTCATTCTATGAAATATAAGAAAAAGTTGAAAAAATATATCATGTTAAAAAATAATAAAAAAAGTTTAAAAAAACTTCAAAAAAAAATTAAAAAAATGGGGGAGAGGGGGGCCAAAAATTTAGGGGGGAGAGTTCCTTCGAGGCTGGGGATGTAGGACCTTTGTAGGTTGAGGTCCCTGGTGGTTAGGGTCATTGGTGCTTATGATCCTTGACGGTTCATACTCATATAATGTTCAATGTTCAATGTTCAATGGGTTTATTAACAAATGAAAAGAATAAATCACACATTTATTCTAAGGGGTGTTCTCATTTATTCTGGTAAGAAATCACACACTTAGGATTTCTAAGGGGTGTTCTGAATTTCATTATTAAAATTCTTTTCTTGACATCTACATCTCTATTAGTATCAACTTTTTAGTATACTATAATGTTAGACCATATTTTATATTGACAACACTGTTCAAACGGTACTTGTGTATTATACAGAACACATCGGGGAAGTAAAGCTAGATCAACTCACAGGGCCATTTTATCATCGTTAACCATTCCCATAGATTGATGCTATTCCAAATTTATAATAAATAAGCTATGAGTTAACAACCCTTTCGGGTTTACCTTAACTGCTAATCAGTTTAACCCTTTTTTACCACCTTCATACGATCTGATCACTAATTAGGATCACACCCCTATTATTCAATCAACAACTATGATCGTTCATACAGTCCAATTCGCAAATGCTATACCCTTGTTCGCAAATAGAGTTATTTTTTTTGGTAAATGATTTAACACCATATGCCAATCAATTCTAGACAAGATGCAAGGCACCTTCAGCCTAGAGGTTATTAGTGTTTGACAATTTTTGAGTCACAAACATGCGCAGCTTGGATGTATCTTTAGTAAAAGACATTATTTATACGAAAAACATGATTTTCTTACCCTATGACTGAAACCAGTATTTTTTACAGAAGGCTCAATAAACCTTTCGAATACATAATATGACGATCAAAAGTTTTGACGCTGAAACCTGTCTGGTAAGACATGTACCTTTCATAATAATAGATGAATGACAAAGCTATACTATGTACCGGTTAAACTGTACATATATTCATGTCCCAGGCTTGTGTAATTCCATGTGTAATCACCGTCAATAGCATCAATACTACTCCCCTGCTGATCCTCCAGATATACCAGACACACCATTTCTAAATCTAGCCGTCAATATTAAAGCACCCTATGGTGGGGAGATACTAAAGGCGGCTAAGAAGCTGAAGTCTGGAAAGTCCCCTGGGAAAGACCGGATTGCGGCTGAAATTATTAAATGCTCAGTAGCTGCACGCATGACTGTGAAGACCACGTTTTTCTCTATAATTTGGAGAACAGAGGAAATTCCTAAGGATTGGACAAAAAGTCCTCTCGTCAAAATATTCAAGAAAGGGGACGCTGCAAAGTGCAAAAACAGGAGAGGTATCAGCCTTGTATCTACACCTAGCAAACTATTGGCGACTCTACTCCTTAACAGAATCCAACCAGCGTTGAACGAACATTTCCAAGAGGAACAGCATGGATTCCAGCCAAACCGATCATGCACTGATCTTGTATTTAATCTTAGAATGCTGCTAGAAGAAGCGAATGAATGGCACAATAAGCTTTACTTGGTCTTTATAGACTTCGAGAAAGCTTTCGAATCGGCTGATCCCCAAACGCTTTGGCAGGTTGTCCAATACTATGGTGTCCTGATAAGCTCATTCGAATCATTCAAACCTTCTACAAAGACACAAGATGCTGCGTGAAGACAAGTGACGGGAGTACCCGTTACTTTCGTATCAATACATGGGTAAAACATTGCTGGTTGCTATCGCCACTGCTATTTATTCTTATCATTGATTTTATTCTCCGGACCTGTGATGGACAAGGGATCCAGTTGGATAATAAGAGACTCGGAGATGTTGATTTTACTGACGTTATCAGCCTCCTAGAGTCCTGCAAACAAAAGCTCCAGCCTTAGCTGAACCAAGTCAGGGAGCTGCCAAACCTTTTGGCCTTGAAATAAATACCAGCAAAACAAAAAGTATGGCGAACACTGGATCTCCACTCGACTTACGATGCGATAACCAGACGATAGAGCAAGTCGTAGAGTTCAAGTATTTAGAAATTACCATCCACAATTCAGGATCGTCTCAGCGAGAAGTCAAGTTAAGAATCGGCCAGGCTAATACATCTTTCAGGAAACTCGACCTACGATGCGATAGCCAGACGATAGAGCAAGTCGTAGAGTTCAAGTACTTAGAAAGTACCATCCACAATTCATGATCGTGTCAGCGAGATGTCAAGTTAAGAATTGGCCAGGCTAATACATCTTTCAGGAAACTGTCTCAAATTTGGCACAGCCAGAAGTACCCTCTCCGACTCAAGCTGAGGCTGCTCAGCGGCAACGTCCTCTCAACGCTTTGCTATGGTTCTGAAGCTTAACACATAGATCGAATACTCGAAAAGAAACTTTTCGCGTTCGATAACATTTGCTTGAGGCGTATTCTAAATATCCACTGGTCCCAAAAAGTAACAAACGCTACTATACGACAGAAGACTTCTCAGCCACTGGTAACCAAAGTGATCAAATATAGGAAGTGGAGATACCTTGGTCATGTAATCCGCATGTCCAAAACTCGACTGTCCTTCAGTGGCAGCCACGTGGTACCAGAAGAAGGGGACGCCCCAAAAATACCGTACGATGCAGCTACCAAGCTGACCTCGCAAACCTCAATGCCTCCATCCAACCTGAATGCTGAAGGCACAGGAGGATCTAAGGTAAGATGAATTTATAAGAGGCAGGGGCTTTTAATTGGGCCATTAAAAAATCTGTCTGCGATCCTACGGTAGTCTCATGGCTCTGTAGTATTTTGCCATAAACATGAAATTTAGATCGATAAGAGTTTATCTGATGTCAAGAAAAAAAAATGAAAGTTTATCAAATGACAAAAGAAAACAATTATAATATGTCAGATGGCAGAAAGAACCGATGACACTTTGTTCTATGAAAATCTTGGTGCTGATAGACAAATCTATGGCAAAACAAAAATGATGACCAAATTATTTTATGTCGAAATGTCAGGACACCAGCTTGCTAGCACTAGGAGAATGAATTTAAACTAAATTAACTATATAATACTAACAATAACAGCTATATATTACTTACAGTTAATTGACAAGATCTTTCTGTCGGTCTTTTTGATACTTCATCTAAACCAGCAAAACACCCATAGTCATGCGTTTTCAAACCCAATCTACTTATGCTAAGGGCTTTCAATTGCCAGGAGTCTCTAACTTCCATCCGACGGTAACAGGTTACAATGAAAAAAAAAAAAACTCTATATCGTCGTTTATCAGGATAAGAACCTCATGGTCGATGTTTCTTACCATCAAAGACCGAGTCGCTCTATTAGAATTTGCATTCTCTGGCATTTTGACATTTTTTGGGGAAAATCGATATTTTGCAGTACAAAAGGGCAGATAACACCACTTTGATGTGGTTTTCCGAGATAAAGGGGGTTCAAAATGTCCTTTTTATATTTTTAGACCATGACAAAATCAATCAACTACTTTAGATTTTCCTTTTTGGATTTTGTCCTCGTCAGGTAGAAATTGGTGTTTGGTATCACAAAAAGTCAGGAAAAAGCCACTTTACTTTGGCATAATCTCTTTTGCTACTCAAAAGATTATCTTTTTCAAAAGATAATCTTTTTCAAAAGATAATTCATTTTTTGAGAAGAGTGCTTTTTTGTTTATTTCTTTTGTTTGACTTATAAGACGTGTAGAGTTTTACCCCTATGTCTACCTTTGCTAAAAGTATTATTCTTAGTCTACTTTATTTATCCAAAAAGCTTAAAAGTTCAATTTCAGTGATATAAAGTTGGTTTATCTGGTGGCTCGCCTGTGTCACGTTAAGTCATGTCATTTGAAGTTGAATCTGCTGGAGTTATGCTAGTTGGTCGATATACGTTGGAATCGAGTTCAGTGAGACTGTATAGAGGTTAATATAAGTTGTATGAGGTGATATTGGGTTGAGGGAGGGGGTAACTACGTGTAACTCAGTCATTTCAACACTGGTTAAAAAGGCGAAAAAAAGTGGAGAAGGTTATTCTACCATCAGAGACCGAGTGGCTCTATTAGAATTTGCATTCTCTGGCATTTTGAACTTTTTGGGGAAAATCGATATTGTGCAGTACGAAAGGGCAGATAACACCACTTTGATGTCATTTTCCGAGATAAAGGGGGTTCAAAATGTCTTTTTTATATTTTTAGACCATGACAAAATCAAACAACTACTTTAGAATTCCCTTTTTGGGATTTTGTCCTCGTCAGGTAGAAATTAGTGTTTGGTATCACAAAAAGCCAGAAAAAAACCACTTTACTTTGGCATAATCTCTTTTGCTACTCAAAAAATTATCTTTTTCAAAAGATAATTCATTTTTTGAAAAGTGTGCTTGTTTTGTTTATTTCTTTTGTTTGACTTAAGAGACGCGTAGAGTAATACCTACGCGGTAAAAAATATTATTCTTAGTCTACTTTATTTATCTAAAATTTTAAAAATTCAAGTTCAGTTGGTTGGTATGAAGTTGGTTTATTTGGTGGCTCGCCTGTGTCAGGCTGAGTCATGTCATTTGAAGTTGAATGTGCTGGAGTTATGCTAGTGGATCGACTTACGTTGGGATCGAGTTGAGTGAGACTGTATAGAGGTGAATATAAGCTGTATGAGGTGATATTGAGTTGGGAGAGGGAGTAACTACGTGTAACTCAGTCTTTTCAACACGTTTGCTACTCAAAAGATTATCTTTTTCTTCCATATTTAGACTGTTGTAAATTTTTGTTGAGGTGTCTTTTAAAAAAGCTAAAATCTGTTCTTAACTAAGAACTTTGTTAAAATTAAGATGTACTTGCTTTATTAAACCTTAGAATGTTTCTAGAAGATTTACAAATATAATTTTCTTTTTTTCTTCCTTTTGGTCAAGAGGATTCCTTGATTCCAGTGCTAAATTCAACATGCGAAACTGTTTAAGTCAGTCAATCTCTTTCACTGAATTCTTGGCCTTATAAAATTTACAATTAAACTTCAAGGCATTGAATGGTTTCAAGAGAGTTGAGATAGTCCAAAAGATAAAGGATATTCTTTATTTTAACTTTAGATTTATCATGAACTTCAGATGTACGAAAAGTTTTGGTACAAAGTTTTAAGTTAGACAATCGTTCTTACTCGATTCTTAGCCTAATAAAAATTTAACCAAACTCTAAGGCACTGATTATTTCTAAGAGTGCTGAGGTGTCTCAGGAGATAAAGAATATGCTTTAGCTTAACTTTGAATTCATTTCAAACTTCAGATTTTTAGAAAGTTTAAATTCAGCAACTGAAACTTTTAACTTGTACCAAGTTCTTAGTCTCATAAAATTTTAATTGCTATTTAAGGCAATAAATGTTCTAAGAGTGTAACATTGACTTGTAAGATTGAAAGTATTCCTTAGCTACGTTTAGGTTAACACCTCTGTCAACACGACAAGAAATACGGTTGCGCTTTGCAAAAAGGGCCGAAGTTCAGTTTTTCCGAAAATTATTTAAAGATATAATTCACAAGAGCTTGAAGGGACCTATTGATTGATCAATTCAAAATGGGCTCATCTTTAAATCTGACCGACTTATAAATTGATCTAAAAGGGCGTAAAGAGACCGTTAGTTCCTTATCATAGACAGGGCAATCGCGCTGCCTAAGCAAAGAACGATGTGGGCACAATGTATTATTATTTTTTTTGGTTTCTTGGTCTTAGACCAGGGAACTTCGTATCGAAGGAGATGTCGTAGAAACTTCGAAAAGGGCTCATTGGATTGGAAATTAGAGTGGCTAGTGCCCTTTTTAATAGTCGAAAGTGATTGGAAGGCAACTAATACCCCTTCCGCGCCCACCATTTCCCCAAACCCAACCAATCAAAATTTTGAGACAGCCATTTTGTTCAGCGTAGTTGATTTCCAAATAGAAAATATGTTTTTGAGGAAGACACTCCCCCAAAGCCCTCAGGGCAAGGGTTGTAAGTTATACCCTGAGGGAATGTAAGATTTTATAGAAAGTGTTGTCGTAGAAACTTCAAAAAGAGCTCATTTGATTGGAAATTCAAAGGGCTAGTGCCCTTTTTAATAGTCGAAAGTGATTAGAGGGCAACTAACCCCCCTCTCACGTCCACCTTTTCTCCAAACACATCCAATCAAAATTTTGAGATAACCCTTTTGTTCAACGTAGTTGAAAATTCTGCAAATTAGGTCTTTAAGGATGAAAACTCCCCCCCCCCCTACAGCTCTCAGGGCAAGGGTTATAAGCTATGCTCTAGGAGCACATAATGTTTTCATAGAAAGTGTTGTCGTAGAAACTTCAAAATGGGCTCATTCGATTGGAAATCAAAGGGCTAGTGCCCTTTTTAATAGTCAAAAATGATTGAGAGACAACTAACATCCTTTCCACGCCCACCATTTCCCCATACACACCCAATCAAAATTTTGAGATAGTAATTTTGTTCAATAAAGTTGAAAGTTTTGGAAATTATATCTTTGAGCAGGAAACCCCCCCCCCCCTACAATCTTCAGGGCAAGAGTTATAAGTTATGCCCTATGGGCATAAAAGGTTTTTATTGAAAACTTTGTCGCAGAAACGTCAAATAAGGTTCATTCTATTGGAAATTCAAAGGGCTAGTGCTTTTTTCAATAGTCAAAAGTGATAAGAGGGCAACTAACTCTTCTCTCACGCCCACCTTTTCCCCCAAACATATCCAATCAAAATTTTGAGATAGCCATTTTGTTCAACGCAGTTGAAAGTTTTGAAAAACTAGGTGTTTAAGAATGACACCATCCCCCCCAAACCTCAGGGCATGGGCTGTATGTTATGCCCTGAGGGCATATAAGGTTTTTATAGAAAACGTTATCGTAGAAACTTCAAAAAGGGCTTATTCGATTGGAACTTGAAATGACTAGTGCTCTTTTTAATAGTAGAAAGTAATTGGAGGGCAATTAACCCTTCTCTCACGCCCACCATTTCCCAAAACACACACAATTAAAATTTTGAGATAGCCATTTCTTTCAAAGTAGTTGAAAGTTCTGGAAATTAGGTCTTTAGGATGACAACCCCCCCCCCCCCCCCACAGCCTTCATGGCAAGGGTTGTAAGTTTTTCACTGGGGGCATATATGGTTTTTATAGAAAGTTTTGTCGTAAAAACTTCAAAAAGGGCTCATTTGATTGGAAATTGAAAGGGCTAGTGCCCTTTTTAATAGTCAGAAGTGAATGGAGAGCAACTAACCCCCCTCTCACGCCCACCATTTCCCCAATTACATTCAATCAATGTTTTGAGATAGCTTTTGAGCCACGTTGTTTTAAGTTCTGAAAATTATGTATTTGAGGATGACAAACCACCGAGAGCCCCCAGGGCAAAGGTTGTAAGTTATCCCCTGGGAGCATGTAAGGTTTTTATAGATAGCGTTGTCGTAGATACTTCAAAAGGGGCTCATTTAATTGGAAATTGAGAGGGCTAGTGCCCTTTTAATAGTCAAAAATGATTGGAGGGTAGCTAACCCCCCTCTCACGCTCATCATTTCCCCAAACACATCCAATAAAAAGTTTCAGTAGCCATATTGTTCAACGTAGTTGAAACTTCTGGAAATTAGGTCTTTGAGGAAGACAATCCCCCAGAGCCCTCAGAGCTAAGGTTGTACGTTATTGCCTGGGGGCATACAAGGCTTTATTGAAGACTTTGTCATAGAAACTTGGAAAAAGGCTCATTTGATTGGAAATTTAAAGGGCTAGTTCCCTTTTAAATAGTCAAAAGTGATTGTAGGGCAACTAACCCCCCTCTCGCGCCCACTATTTTCCCAAACACATCCAATCAAAATTTTGAGATAGCCATTTTTTTCAACGTAGTTGAAAGTTTTGGAAATTAGGTCGTTGAAGATTACAACCCCCCACAGCCCTCAGGGTAAAGGTTGTAAGTTATGCCCTGGGGACATATGAGGTTTTTATAAAAAGTGCTGTTGTAGAAACTTGATACAGGGGTCATTCGATTGGAAATTGAAAGGGCTAGTACCCTTTTTAATAGTCGAAATGATTGAAGGTCAACTAGCCCCCCTCTCACGCTCACCATTTTCCCAAACACATCCAATCAAAATTTTGATATAGGCATTTTGTTCAGGGTAGTTGATTTCCAGATAGAAATCATGTTTCTGAGGAGCACACTCCCCCACAGCCTTCAGGGCAAGGGTTGTAAGTTATACCCTGGGGACATATAAGGTTTTTATAGAAAGCATTGTCGTAGAAACTTCAAAAAAGGCTAATTCGATTGGAAATTCAAAGAGCTAGTGCCCTTTTTGATAGTTGAAAGTGATTGAAGGGCAACTTACCCCCCCCCCCCCTCTCACACTCACCATTTCCCCGAATACATTCAATCAAAATTTTTAAATGGTTGTTTTGTTTAACGTAGTTTCAAGTTCTTGAAATTTGGTCTTTGAGGATGAAAATCCCCCCACAACCCTCAGGGCAAGGTTGTAAGTTATGGCCTGGGGGAATATAATATCATATAGAAAGTGTTGTCCTAAAAACTTAAAATGGGGCTCTTTCGATTGGAAATTGAGAGGGCTATTGCCCTTTTTAATAGTCGAAAGTAATCAGAAGGAAAATATACCCCCCCCCACGCCCATCATTTTCCCAAACATTTTCACATCAACATCGACATTTTGATATGACCATTTTGTTCAAGGTACTGAAAAAAATCTTTTAAATGTTTTCACTTTTATAACTTCAAGAAACCAAAAATTAATCAACATATTAAGGAATAAATATCAACATTTCAGCACGTTTTTCTTCAGTAAATTCATTTGAAGTTTTTTCAGTGAAGTACAAATTATATTCTGGCTTTTAGGAAGCATAGGGTTTAGAACCCTACTCAGATTAATTTCTGCCCGTTTCGAGTTTTTATTATTTTAATTCCTATTTGTTTTGGGTTTCATTTATTTATTGATACTGATTTGTGGTAGTTGTATACTTGGTAGATGATTTGATTCTATTTTTGTTAATTTTTGGTTTAATGGAGTTCTTTACTTTTTTTTTTGAAAAACTTATTTTTTGCAAATAGTTTTTTTTTATTAATCTTCTAATTAACGAACAACTCAGTGATTTGGACATTTCAAGTGAATTCTGAACGAAAATTTAACTAGGAATAGGTCTTTAAAGTTTCAAGTTTCTTAAATTCTGATTTTTGAGAACAAAGTTTTTACTCTGCGTTTTCATTTTCATTTTATTCTCGTGTAAAATTAGGAAAAGTGGACTTAGGCTATTTTTGCAAAACGCAATGGATTTATGCCGTTTTGTTTTATTCTCTGTCAGCATGGTGGGGATTCAATTTTTATGATCTTGAAATCTTGTCAAAGTTTTGCCGTTTATAGACGACAAAAACAATCTGTTGTTTCCCATGTCTACATAAAAATTATAAATTCAAGCGGCAAAGTGTAAGGTGAATTGATGACATTTTGAAAAAGGATTATTTGTTTGTGTTTATGAATCTTGGAAAGCATTAAAATCAATTAATTAACTGAATAAAATCTGGCAGCTGGTTAATTCAGTGTTAAAGGGTATGACAGTATTATACTTGAAATTACTGCAAAAAAAATGCGTTCGAATTTTTTTCCCCATTCAACATCAAAATGCTCAAATCAAACGTGGAAGAGCAAAATGTGGACATGATGTCAACAGTCTGTCGACTTTGTAATGCTTATTCTAACATGGCTCTTATTTTAAACCTCATATTTATGCAAAATTGAATTTTCCAAAATCAATTCAAAATTGAAATCAATGAAATTGAATTTAAAGTTTTAATTCAGACTTTTTCTCTTGTCAAATTCTTAACCTCATAAAAATTGTGATTGAAGGGCAGAATTATATCTAGTGCAAAGTTCCCATTGATGGTCACAAAAACAACCCACGCCTGATATATCAATTTAGAAGCAGATTTTCAGTAAGTTTAGTTGCTTTGTCAAATAATTTCTTCAAAAGAAGACATTCAACCATTATCCGGCAATTAGGTAATTTCTTCTACACAGCAGCAGCAGCCTCATAAATTTGTGTTTACATTTCTTTAATACAATAATACTAGACATGGAAGAAACAATTTTGTGAAAACATTACGACAATTAAAATTTCTCATTTAAATTTATGCGTATCTTTATTCTCGCCAAGCCCTTCTGCTTGCTAAAGATGAAAAGAACTCTAAGTGAAATTTCTTTTATTACACCATAAAGTGAGTCCAGTCTGTTCTTTAGCTCAAACATATCCAAAAATGCTACTGTTAGGGTTGTGGCCGGGCTCCGCAAATGGTCCAACTTTCATCAGCTTTACCAAAGGTTTTTAATTTTGACTATTGTTGCCGATGCACGGAGTTGTTTTGAATAGGGAGGCGGGGTTCGATAAACCATAGGCCAAACTGAGGAATGTTTCTTGGAAATTGTGTAAAATATGACTCTCTTGTGTTTCGGTCTTTATTCAAGAAAAACCCTTGACTGTTGATCAGGTACACACTCACAGGAGTCTTATTTGAGGAGAGGGTTGGGCTCCCACCGTGCAAAACAATGAATTTATCTGGAATGCATTCCTAGCTACTCATGCGAATAAGCATTGAGCCCTTTGACCCAAAGAAAAATCAAAATGATATGTTTTGCCCAATCCACCTATTTTTTCATTAAGAAGCATTTCTAATAGATTCGAAATCAAAAAAGATGTTACTGAGCTGGCTGGCGAGGCTTGGATTCCTTTCCATAGATATTCATGACTAGTGGAAAATCGCCCGATCACTCGACTGCCCCATTCGCTAACAAGCAAGAATACGCTAGATCAGACAAGCAAAACCAGACTGGTAGTGAAAACCGTGGTTTCCTTAGTACATCAGTCACCACATTTACGTCTCATACTACTGCTGCTAACAACTTGCTGCAGCACCGAGCTGCACGAGGCTAACACAAGTGTGCATGCTCCTCCTCCACCCTGAACTATTCAAAGCTTTTCTCCTTGTTATCAATCCATTCGAGGGCAACCTGCTTTTGGTGTGGTCCCAGATAGATGGTGAAAAAGCTGAGTCTTTGGTAATCTGTCACATTTCAGCTATGCTGTCATCGTTAGTTTGACCTGGGAGTCTTAACATTTCTTTTGTTGCATCTCTAGAAACTGGGGCTGAATCCCATTGTTTGTGCAGCTCACTGTTTCAGTCACTGATCGCTGGTCAGAGGTCATTTCACTGGTCAGTCAAACAAATGCTTAAGCTACCTTGAGAAATTCCTTTGGAAAACTATAGGCAGATATTGCCAGCCTTTCGAAGTGTCCAAGTTTCAGAGGCATAATTGACTATGGCCTCTAGCATTCTACTCTTAGATTGCGGACTTGTCTTCTTATTCTTACAAACTTTTTTTCAACTGCAAAAATACCCTACGCTTTAGTTATTCTACTTTCACACTTCTAATGCTTCCACCTTCTTCACTTTAAGTACTACCCTGGTAAGTAAGTTTTATCGGTAAGTAAGTAAGTTTTATCGATTATCGGTAAGTAAGTTTTACTACCCTGGTAAGTAAGTAAGTTTTATCGATTATCGGTAAGTAAGTTTTACTACCCTGGTAAGTAAGTAAGTTTTATCGATTTTCTTGTTACCTAACGTGACCTTTTCACCCGCATTTATTCCTAGTCTAAGCGACTTAGTCTTCTTAAAAATAATTTTCAAACCTAATCTTATAGGCTCGGCTCTACAAACCTTCAGAAAGTCCTAAACTTGACTAACGTTTCTTCTGGAATGCCAAGAAAAGGAGAATTTTGCATACCCATTTGATACTATGTTCTCCTATTCCCTTTGCCGTGTTCCTGAGGACAAAGTTCATCAAAATAATCTGCCAAAAACGGGGATAGGACACAAGCCTACTTAACTCCTGATTCCACACAGAACCAACTAACTCCTACCTTAACTGCAATAAAATGATTCCGATATATAGCGTTATTCACTTTAATATACTTATCTAGCGTCTAGTAAAGAACGAACACTACCCCAAAGTAACCAAAAATTTAAAACGCGTTTTGAAAATACATACTTCCAAGTGAGGAATGATAACTACAATTTCGATTAATTTTAAGACTAAAAGTTTATTGCAGAAACTAATCTATGAGAATTTTGCAAATTTGTGAATGGTATATATTCTACTAAAAAAAAGTTGTTTTTTTTTTTAAATGATTCCTTGGTAAGATAGAAACGTTCATAAGAAAATTTAGCAGCAGGTAGTCCTAGGGTTCTTCAGTAGGGCTTGGGGATATTCTGAATTTAAATCAAAATAACCCAATGATTTTCAACGCGACTGACCTGAGACACAGAGTGGATCTCCCTTGTTTTCCTGCATAATATATGCCAGAATATTAAATACGTCCTACCCTTCTTTGAGCGGAATTAAACAAGAACTCTCAGTCTGTAGGATTGTAGACAAAGAGTACATCCTTAGCTCCTCCAGCAACATCCCCGCCACACTGAGATTCTCCATAAAAATGTAGGCAGGTACTTTTTCCACCAATCGGGTTGAACTTTATGGGGCAAGTAGTTTGGGGTCAAGGGGTCACTCCGCAAAATTGATTAAAAAGACACAGACATAATAGACGGATCGAAGAAAGAAAGTCTTCTTAACAGAGCAAGGGATAAAAACTAAAGTTAGAAAAAATCAAGTTTCAATTAACAATATGTTGATCAGTGGTAGCAATATTCATATCCTTCCAGTTCCAATGGTAGGCTAATTTTTGTAAATTGATTAGTAGGCTAATCAGTGGTAGCAATTTACATATCCTCCCAGTTTCAGTGGTAGGTTAATTTGTGTAAACTATAAATTAGGGTAGACATTGGTTTTACATTGGTTTTGCAAGCTATTGTTGAAGTAAATCAATAAATCAGGCAAGACATTAGTTTTACATTAGATTTTTACATTAGTTTTACAAGCTAATGTTGAAGTAAATCAATAGATTAGGCTACATATTAGTTTTACATTAGTTTTGCCAAGCTAACGTTGAAGTGAATCAATAAATTAGGCCAAACATTAATTTTACATTAGCTTTTTACATTAGTTTTACAAGCTAATGTTGAAATAAATCAATAAATTAGGCTAGACATTAGTTTTACAAGCTAATGTTGAAGTAAATAAATAAATTAGGCTATATATTAGTTTTATATTCGTTTTACATTGGTTTTTTACATTACTTTTACAAGCTAATGTTGAAGTAAATCAATAAATCAGGCTAGACATTAGTTTTACATTAGATTTTTACATTAGTTTTACAAGCTAATGTTGAAGTAAATCAATAGATTAGGCTACATATAGTTTTACATTAGTTTTGCAAGCTAACGTTGAAGTGAATCAATAAATTAGGCCAAACATTAATTTTACATTAGCTTTTTACATTAGTTTTACAAGCTAATGTTGAAGTAAATCAATAAATTCGGCTAGACATTAGTTTTACAAGCTAATGTTGAAGTAAATAAATAAATTAGGCTATATATTAGCTTTATATTCGTTTTACATTGGTTTTTTGCATTAGTTTTACAAGCTAATGTTGAAGTAAATCAATAAATCAGGCTAGACATTAGTTTTACATTAGATTTTTACATTAGTTTTACAAGCTAATGTTGAAGTAAATCATAGATTAGGCTACATATTAGTTTTACATTAGTTTTGCAAGCTAACGTTGAAGTGAATCAATAAATTAGGCCAACATTAATTTTACATTAGCTTTTTACATTAGTTTTACAAGCTAATGTTGAAATAAATCAATAAATTAGGATAGACATTAGTTTTACAAGCTAATGTTGAAGTAAATAAATAAATTAGGCTATATATTAGCTTTATATTCGTTTTACATTGGTTTTTTACATTACTTTTACAAGCTAATGTTGAAGTAAATCAATAAAACAAGCTAGACATTAGTTTTTAAATTAGTTTTACAAGCTAATGTTGAAGTAAATCAATAAATTCGGCTAGACATTAGTTTTACAAGCTAATGTTGAAGTAAATAAATAAATTAGGCTATATATTAGCTTTATATTCGTTTACATTGGTTTTTTACATTAGTTTTTACAAGCTAATGTTGAAGTAAATCAATAAATCAGGCTAGACATTAGTTTTACATTAGATTTTTACATTAGTTTTACAAGCTAATGTTGAAGTAAATCAATAAATCAGGCTAGACATTAGTTTTACATTAGATTTTTACATTAGTTTTACAAGCTAATGTTGAAGTAAACCAATAGATTAGGCTACATATTAGTTTTACATTAGTTTTGCAAGCTAACGTTGAAGTGAATCAATAAATTAGGCCAAACATTAATTTTACATTAGCTTTTTACATTAGTTTTACAAGCTAATGTTGAAGTAAATAAATAAATTAGGCTATATATTAGCTTTATATTCGTTTTACATTGGTTTTTTACATTGCTTTTACAAGCTAATGTTCAAGTAAATCAATAAATCAGGCTAGACATTAGTTTTACATTAGATTTTTACATTAGTTTTACAAGCTAATGTTGAAGTAAATCAATAGATTAGGCTACATATTAGTTTTACATTAGTTTTGCAAGCTAACGTTGAAGTGAATCAATAAATTAGGCCAAACATTAATTTTACATTAGCTTTTTACATTAGTTTTACAAGCTAATGTTGAAGTAAATCAATAAATTCGGCTAGACATTAGTTTTACAAGCTAATGTTGAAGTAAATAAATAAATTAGGCTATATATTAGCTTTATATTCGTTTTACATTGGTTTTTTACATTAGTTTTACAAGCTAATGTTGAAGTCAATCAATAAATCAGGCTAGACATTAGTTTTACATTAGATTTTTACATTAGTTTTACAAGCTAATGTTGAAGTAAATCAATAAATTAGGCTACATATTAGTTTTACATTAGTTTTTGCAAGCTAACGTTGAAGTGAATCAATAAATTAGGCCAAACATTAATTTTACATTAGCTTTTTACATTAGTTTTACAAGCTAATGTTGAAATAAATCAATAAATTAGGCTAGACATTAGTTTTACAAGCTAATGTTGAAGTAAATAAATAAATTAGGCTATATATTAGCTTTATATTCGTTTTACATTGGTTTTTTACATTACTTTTACAAGCTAATGTTGAAGTAAATCAATAAAACAAGCTAGACATTAGTTTTTAAAGTAGTTTTACAAGCTAATGTTGAAGTAAATCAATAAATTCGGCTAGACATTAGTTTTACAAGCTAATGTTGAGTTATATTAAATAAGAAAACCAAAAAGTCTTCTGTATAACTTTATTCATACTTCTCTATAATAATTTGATGTTTAAAAAGTCATACAGAAGACTATACCATTTTCTATGTTTAAAGGAAACATAATATTTTTAATTAGTTTCCTTTTTTATGTTCCAGGCCTCCCCCAGGCCATTCAACGTGTCTCCAGGTGGCGATAGGGGAACGCTCTACAGATATGTGGGGTACCTCCATAGGAGGCACGGACCAAGGGGGGACCTTGTCCCTGAGGTCCATGATAGAAACTGGGGCACCCTCACCCGGGGTCATAAATACAGGCAAAGAAGGAAGAAAGCCCCTCAAATGTACACTCAAAAGGGCCCACTGGTTTGTCCACAAGTCCCATGAGTTGCAAACCTTCTCCCAGTAATGGGTTAAATTGCATGGTGATGCAGAACACCATCGCGGGAGGATCCTCTATAGGAGGACAACTGCGGCAGGGCTTAAGATCCAGATCTAAGGACAACGGCATCTGCAAAGGGCTGCCTCGACCTTTTCGGGGTACCTGCAAGCCTGGGGGCCTTGCGGTCAACTCTATTCCCGCTTGAGGAGTGGCGCCTCTCGAGGAAATTATAGCCTAGTAAACGACACAGCATTCGCACGGAATTCTGACTAATTGACAATTCTTCTCGGCTTGGTATGTTTTGATGGGCGTCTTCGGGCTGAAAAACCTCTTCCTAGCTAATTTATCTATTATGGCCTGACTACCTGTAGTAGAATAATATTTGTGGGCATGAATATATAATGAGTCGGATGTAATAGGCTTGAGACTGTCTGTGCAGGATTTCGACTCTTGTTGATAGAAGAGCATTGCCAAGTGCTGAAAACCATGTTGTGACCAAGATGGGCCCAGGATTGCACAAAGCCTCCATTCATGGAGGTTCCAGGGACTTCTTGCTGCCCGTTTCTAAGCCGGCTTAAGCACTATGGTGTAGACTTGAGAAGATATGTGATTCCCGTCCTGCACTGGTATCCGGGATCACTGCTTTTCCTGAGGCGAAAATAATTTCAATGATTTAAAGAACATGAAAATTGGAACTTGGAATGTTAAAACATTAAAAAATGACTATCGCATCGAAATTTTGACTGACGAATTCAGACGATTCAAACCGGATTTATTAGGAGTTTCAGAAACTCATATCCCAGGGGTAAGAAGCATAAATTAGGTGATATAGAATTTGTTTACTCAGGCAGGAAGGATGGAGTACATAGACAGGGAGTAGGGCTCATGATGAATGAGGAAGCTGCTAAGTCTTGTTTAGGCTGGGAAGGACTAAAAAGTTCAGGGTATCAGTTATAGTAATATACGCCCCTGTAGAACCGACTGACGGAGATACTAGTGACTCAGATGAATTTTACTTACAGTTACAGGAGCAAATAGACAGGGTCCCAGGTAGAAATATGATGTTATTACTGGGAGATTTTAACGTCCAGGCTGGTAGAAATAGGGATAGATGGTACCCTAGCCTAGATAAATTTGGTGTAGGAAAGGAAACAGTAATGGATACAGACTTTTGCAATTTTGTAGGTATAACAATCTAGTTATAACCAATGCGGTGTTTGGTCATAAAATGGCTCATAAGTTAATATGGTATTCGTGTGATGGTAAGACAGCATACCTTATTGATTATGTTACAGTAAACCGAAAACTGGCAGGATCAATTCAAGATACTAGGGTATACAGGAGTGCCGTTATTGATGTTAAAAGTAAAGATCACCATCTAGTAGTGTCAAGAGTTGACTTAAAGCTGAAATATCGGAAGGGTAACTACCTCCCGGGAAGTTATGATGTTGGTAGACTCCAGGATGAGAATTTGAGAGAAACTTTCCAGGAACAGTTGAATGCTAAACTTACGACTTTAAAATTTGATAATGTGTAAGATGGTTGGAATAAGTTTAGAAAAATAATTTGTGAAGTTGCTGAAGGTGTATTAGGGTAGAAAGCTAGAACTGCAGCTAAGAATATTAGTGAAAAAGCTTTATGTTTAATAGAAAAGAGAAAGGACTTGTACAAGAACTATCTGAGTGATAAATCATATGAAAACAAAAGGAATGTAAAGATGGTGGAGAAAGCATTAAAATATGAACTAAGGAGGTGTAAAGTGGAGGCCATGGATAAAATTGCCGAGGATCTGGAAGATGCAGCTAGACGGCATAATAGTAAAATATTGTACTGGCATGTTAACAAATTGAGAGGGAGTAGTCAATCCGGACTTGGCCGAGTTAAAGATTGGAATGGGGCCGCAATTAGCGATAAGGAAAAAACTAAAGAGATATGGGCCGAACATTTTGAGAATTTGCTTAACCGAGATAGAGTTGCAGGAAAAGATATAGAGAAAAATGAAAAAGTTTGTGATACCTTGGATGTGAAGGAAGATTTGTTTTGTGAGGAGGAATTAGCAACAGTACTAAAAGGATCAAAAAATAATAAGGCTCCAGGTGCTGATAGGGTGGTAAATGAGTTTCTTGAATATGGTGGCTCTGAGGTAAGAAATAAGCTACTGAAGATTATGAATATGATTTTTGAAAAAGGGGAAGTACCTAACGATTTTAGGAAAACCTTAATTAAGCCACTTTGTAAGAAAGGTGATAAAAGTGAGTGTGGTAATTATCAAGGCATTAGTCTGGTCTCTGTAGGTAGTAAATTACTTAGTAATATGATACTTTTTCGACTGAGAGATGCCGTAGACAAAGTTTTAAGAGAAGAACAGTGCGGTTTTAGAAAATGTAGAGGATGTGTCAACCAAATTTTCACTCTTAGGCTAATAATTGAGAAGTGCCATAGTTTTCAAACACCTTTGGTCCTCAAGTTTATAGATTATTTGCAAGCGTTCGATTCTGTTGATAGAAGAGCTTTAGTAAAAGTTTTATCCTTGTATGGTATACCAGACAAATACATTAAAGTGATTAGTGCTATGTACAAAAATAACACTGCTGCGGTTAAGGTAGGAAATAAGGTTAGCAGCTGGTTTTGTATTAAATCAGGAGTTAAGCAGGGTTGTGTTCTACCACCCTTTATATGGATTATTTTGATGGACTTTTGCTTTATTTGTTTATAATTTGATCTAGGTGACAGGTTAAATGTATTATTTATTATTATTGACTTGTATAGAAATTGTATTTGCATCGTTCGGTATTTGCATCATTATGGCTCCTGTTCATAATTGATGGCAGGTGCTGATGGGGATTAACCCCTAAAATAAGCAAGATAAATGGTAGATGGCTACATATTATTTTAATCTTGATGGCCATGATGCCCCTCCCATATTACTTTATTTTAGAGTTATCCTTTTTCTATTTTATTTGTTTTATTATCCTGATCTATCTTTTCATATTTTATCTGATTAATTTTCTATATATGGAGGTATGTAATATGTTATAATATAAAAATGTATTATTTATTATAATTGTGTTGTATATTTTTTTAATTGTTGTATGACAAAGCACAGTTGCATTATTTTGATTCCTGTTTTTCAATGCAGGCAGTTGCTGCAGGTGAATTACCCCCTACCAATAGCAAGATAAATGATACATGATCAAGTTCAGTGAATATTGACCAAAGTGACACCCAAGCAAGCCAGTGATTACAGAAGGCACAGAACAATTGAGTGATACGAACGCATATGACCTATTGGTCGAACGCGTCAAACCCCAAACAACAACAACATACGAAAAATGTGGTTCAATACCGCTCTCTAGGGCTATAATGAAAGAAAGGTTGAGGTAGCTAGGGCACGTTGTGCGGATGAAGGATGACAGATTCCCGAAGATTGTGCTTTTCGGCCAACCGTCTAGGGCTAAACGGAAAGCAGGTCGTCCCCGTCTGGGGTGGGAGGACGTCATAAAGAAAGATTTAAAGGAAATAGGAACTTCTTGGGCGGGTGTAAAAAGGGAGGCTTTGAATAGATTGGGGTGGAGGAGGAGCGTGCGTAGCTGTGTTTACCTCAGACGGCTTGGTGCTGCGGTGATTTGTTAGTAGTAGTAGTAGTAGAAGTTCATCAGTATGTTCAGTATGTCCTTGAATTTGATTCTGGTACAGACAATATTCGAAAGTGTTTTCATACTAATCCAAGCAAACCTCGTAGATAAAATGTCTACGAATGTACATTCCCTCATATTCTTCTAGAACACTTACAACTTCAAAATTTCATTTGCAAATGACCTTGTTGGCCACTAAGTTTCTGAATTGTGCGCATGCGGTTATTTTGTCCATCTTCGCTAGGGAGGAGATTCAATCCAAGACCTCCTTTCCAAGCATCACCTAGTATTAAAAAGTGTTCTATCAAGTGCTTTGACTAATATTTTTGATTTTTCTTATTGCGGAAATTTTCTTATTGGTTTACAAAAGGATTTTTCGGTGGGGTTTTACAAAAAAACAACTTTAAAAAACGCATCAAAAATTTGTTTATATTCATTATTTTTACATTTTAAAGAGTTGGGAAAAACTTTTTCCATCAATCTTTGGTGGAAAGGTTGAAAGGTCTAAAGGTTGAACTTTATGGGGCAAGTAGTTTGGGGTCAAGGGGTCAGAGCAGATTGATTTTCAGAAACAGTTCTTTTCTAAGCCTCACCTACTGTCTGTTGCAAAGTGTCCGCGTTCCTTTAAAACTTGGTTGCCAGATATCTTCTGACAACCGGACGTTAATCGAGAAATTTTAGATGTTGGTCTTTATAGTCCTGGCACTGGTTGGCTGCTTCAATATTCGCGATTTCCCTTCTGTCACAGACTTGTAAGTAAGAAGGGGTTACTTGGCTGTACAATTTGATTTACCCTTTATTCCTTTCCTAGATATCTTAAAGGTGTGGAACTTTCTCCACGCTCCTGCTTACCCAGCGATTACAGTGATGCTACACAATGACGTAGTTTCGCAATTACGTATTAGTAGCGGCAAGTGGTGTATGCGGCAATCACTCGGTGATTGGCGCAAAATCAAATTATTCTTACCATCAGACATGCCTCATAGGTGTTATGATTTTAGGAAAAGTAACGCAGCCTTAACCCGTGCATGCTGCAGTTTTAGAAATTAGACCATAGATTTGGTGTGGTATTATGTTTCGGGGCAAAGGAACACCGTATTAGCATGCATTGACGGTGTATTTTCGCAGCAACAACATTCATTGAACGTCAGAAACAGGGAATAAGTTGGTTTTTAATTGTAACCCTTTAAGGAACATGTAATCCTTTTTTGTCAAACAGTTCGTGGTAAAGAACTGTAAGTAAGGAACGACCCGGCTCAATATTAACCGAAGCTCTAAAAAACGGAATTTTAATACAAATAGATACATTAGAAGAATCAGATTTTTATGTCGATTTCAAATATATAAGTTTTAATAAGTTTAATCTTGCCCATCAACAGTTACGCGCCTGAGAATATTTGCATTATTTTCAAAACAAGGGGAAACAACCCCTAAAAGTCATAGAATTTTAATGAAAATCACACCTTCAGATTCAGCGTATCAGGGAACCCTACAGTAGAGATTTCAAGCTCCTATCAGCAAAAATGTGGAATTTTGTATATTTTTTGCCAGAATAAAGATCGGATGCGTGTTTATTTGTTTTGTTTTGTTTTTTTTTTTTCAGGGGTAATCGCATCGATCCAGTAGTCCTAGAATATCGTGAGAGGACTCATTCGAACGGAAATTTAAACTTCTAGCGCCCTTTTTAAGTGACTAAAAAATTTGAGGGCAACTTGGCCCTTACCCGCGCTCATTTTTTTCCCGAAGTCAGCCAATCAATATTTTGAGATAGCCATTTTGTTCAGCATAGTCGAAAATCTAATTAATATGTCTTTGAGGATGACTTAATCCCCCACAGTTCCCAGGGGAAGGGCTGCAAGTTATAAACTTTGCCCATTGTTTACATATAATATTGGTTATTGGGAAGTATACATGCGTTTTCAGGAGGAATTTTTTTCTAGTGGGGGGTCGGGGTCAGAGTAGGCGTTACGGGGGAGGATCTTTCCATGGAGGATATTTTCTCGGGAAAAGGGAAATTTCTATGAAGGGGGCGCCAGATTTCCCAGCATTATTTAAAAAACGATCAGAAATTAAATAAAAAACAAGTTTTTTTCAACGGAAAGTAAGGAGCAACATTAAAACTAAAAACTAAAAGAAATTAGTACGTATGTGAGGGGGTTCACCCCCTAGTCAATACCTCGCTCTTTACGCTAAAGTTTTTTTTAGTACTTTCAAAAGAACTATCTATTCTAATTAATCGGCCTTTGTGATTCAGGGGTGTGTGATTCGAACAAAATTCAAACTTTAGCGTAAAGAGCGAGGTATTGACTAGGGAGCAAACTCCCTAATTTACGTAATATAAAACATACAAATATAGAAATTCGTTACGTAAGTTAATTCGTAAGTTACGTCAGAACAAAATTTCGAGAGAGCCAATTAGCCAAAAACAGGAAAAGTAATATGCGAATTTCGTTTTAATTATTCATGCGCGGTGAGCCAAAATCAAAGCTGCATTAATTCAAAAACGTTCAGAAATTAACTAAAAAATCACGTTTTTTTAACTGAAAGTAAGGAGCGACATTAAAACTTAAAACGAACAGAAATTATCCATATATGAAAGGGGCTGTCCCCTCCTCAACGCCTCGCTCTTTACGCTAAAGTTTGACTCTGTCTCACAACTTTATTTTTTTAAACAATAAAAAACTTTAGCGTAAAGAGCGAGGCGTTGAGGAGGGGACAGCCTCTTTCATATATGGAATTATTTCTGTTCGTTTTAAGTTTTAATGTTGCTCCTTACTTTCAGTTAAAAAAAACTTGTTTTTTTTAGTTAATTTCTTTTAACAAGCAATTATTTTTTAAACGTACCAATTTAAGAGTTTTGAGGGATTGGTAATTCTCACAAAGTAACTAAAATATGAATTAGGGGGCTTATTGCCATAGACAAAGCAACATTGTTAATTTCTCTTCTGCCTGTGTGTCCATTCATTCACTGAATTTCAACTTAAACTGTTCAAGCTAGAAATTTGAAAATATCTTTAAAAAAAAACTCCTGGATTCAGGAGAACTGCAACGATTTCCAAAAAGAAATATATACCACAGGAGGATAGAACTTCCACGGAAAATTTTCTATCATTTGAATCAAACGCCTTTTCATGATCTATAAAACTGAGGACCAAAGGGATCTGATGACTCAGACACCACTTAAGTATTAACCTAACTGTTAAAGTTGTTTGATGCGTCTTCTACCCTTCCTTAGACCCTCTTCTCCTCTTAAAACTTACAACATCTCTTAGTCTGCGTCATCCACGTGGATCAAAATTATTAAATAACCTTAAAATAATAATTATTAATAATGAAAGAAATTTTATCATTAGAGAAAGGTTGAGATGGCTAGGACACGTTTTGCAGATGAAGAATGACATATTGCCACAGATCATTCTTTTCGGCCATCCGAGAAATGATTTGGAGAAAATTAGAGCTTATTGGGAGGGTGTAAAGAGAAAACTTTGTAATTGCTTGGGATGAAGGAGGAACGTGCAGGGCAGTGTTTGCCTTAAGCTACTTGGTGCTGCAGTAATTTTTAATAATAATTGTTAAGATTAATCATAATAAAAATAGTTTATTATTAATTAGTCAAATATAAATATTTATTTAATAATCAATAAAATAATAAAAAATAATAATAATTATCAAATTATAAAAATTATCAAACTTAGTCGATGTATCTCTTAGTTTTGCAACGTTCTCCTATAGCAGCTCTTCGTCTAAGAAGCTTCGTCGTGATAAGTAATGTAATTTTTTTTTACAGAAATCAAGCTAAATACCTTTGTTGTTATAACTTCTACGACCCATATTACGAAAGGGGTTTGATCAAAGTTTTGCTAATGTCCCAAGACACTTCCCCTATTCAATATCTGAATTAGTAAGTAAAACGGAATTAATATTAAAATTAATAAGTAAAACTGCTCACATTTAAAAAAAAATTTGATGAAGACTGTATGTTCAGCTTTCAGTAGTGAGCTATTCTAACATTTTGCAGATTATTTGGTGATTATTTTCCTCATTTCCAGTTACTTTTTCCCTTCTTCTTTTTTTCGAGGAGTTTGTATTTTTGTAGTTGTTCCATTCTTGTGATAAAGGCCTTGATGTAAGTTGATATGCATAAGTTATACCATGTTAATTCAAATAAAATTTCATTCTTCAGTAAATTCTCTCAGACTTTGCAACCACCCGATTTCATATACTTAATTGCCAAATCTTTAACAACCAAGGCCTCATTATTTTTCAATCTTTTAGTGCTTTTTCTAACTCTACCTTGCAAATTAAATCTTTCTTTAATTCCAAATTGTCAAATGATGTTTCCATATCTCTCTGTATCATATCTTCCGACTTTATCACCGTTTAACAAATTCTAAAAATGTTATGCCCATATCTCTCTAACGCTTCCTTTATCTCTAATTGAGACATGAAATCCAAATAGTCCTCGCAGCATATTACGCCCCAGTGCACCTCTTGTTTAGTGCTACACCAGTGTCACCAGAGGCTTTTTCTTGTGTTAGCTTCATTTGTTTGTATCTGACGAGATTTACCATCTAGTGTCATCACGATCTCCCCTTCAAGAATTATCCCCCCCCCCCACGTAGGATTATCATAGCAAATGACGATAGTACCATACCAAATGTAAAAAAAATTAGTTTTCTAACTTTTTTGCACTGTCAGATTTCACTGTTTGCCTACGTATTCTGGTCTCTGCCAGATCTGATCTGGTCTCTGCCAGATCTTCTCGAAGCTCCTTTTTCTTTAACTTAGCTGCTTAACATTAGACACCCAGGTGGGGTGAATACCACTTTTGCCAGAAAATGAATAAAACAATACATTGTGGAAACATCTTTTGGAGAGCGTCTTTGGAGACACTATTAAGGAAGAATTGTTTCAGTTTCAGGATTTTGTCAGAAATAGTTTTGAACTTTTGGAACTTGCAATTGTCTTTTCGTCAAAATTCTTGTTTAAAAAAAAAAAACAGAAAAAAAGAAAGTATCCTTTAAAAATACCTCATATTTATGGGTAATTGAAAGGTTACGCACTTTCGTTTGGGTAATTAGAACTAAAATGTTCAAACCCCCAACCCCCCCCCCCCCCACCAATACGCCTGTATACGTGTTAGACCCGACCATCTCATTACTTAGTACTGGGTAAACCAAGTTGTGAAATTACCAGGGATCTACGATACCTAAAAAGAAGTTTTTAGGGGTCAACTTCCCAGATTCAGCACTCTTGGAAATTTGTCACTTCTTAAATTATTATGTCTAAGAGTCAAGTTTCTAAGCTCATATTATGGCTGCAGAACTCGTTGCAACTTGCAACCTAGTAAAGAATTTATTATATACTGATCCATCAATCACGGTTGTCAGCTGGTTAGAATATCACGTGGCATTTGAGGCTTTCAGAAACAAACCCTACTACTGCCACTTTTTACCATTTGCTGGGTTTAGTGCCAGACAACTTGATTTACCCTGAGCTTCAAACAGCTAAAAGAATATTCTCTAAAAACAAGATTTTTAACAAAAAATAAACTCTTTCTAACTAAAACCTCCTTCTTATCTTTACAGCCTGACCTAGATAATTTAGTAAAGTCTTTAAAAACAGTTTTATGTTCAAAAACAAAAGACAAAAATCCCAATGTTCGACTTCCGTTCCCTCTCCCTGAAATCTCAAGAAATCTACAATTTTAGTCATAATTTTTATATTTTTGAAATATTTTACCTGCTTTTTGCGTTTTTTTATCCTATGCCAGACAGTTGGTGCAATTAAACCAAAATATCAATGATACCTCCCAACATTTATATTTTACTGCCTTGGTCAAACTAACCACTGTGTGGCTCATTTAGAAAAAATATTCACTGTCTTGTTCCCTTCGAGAGACTTCTGAGTGGCAGAGAACCTATTTCTCTGAGTAGCAGAGAGCCTATTTCTCTGAGTGGCAGAGAACCTGTTCTGAATTGCAAGTGAAACCTATTTTTTGATAGTGTATTCAGATTTGAAAAACTTCACAAGTGCCAGCTTCAGATGAGACAGTTTATCTGGCAGACCCACTGTTGCCAGGAGGCGTGAATTGGGGAGGCGGCATTTTCCCTCCGTATTTTTGTACCCCCTGCCCCTTTCGATTTTAAAACATGCCCTTTTTCACGCATGGCATATATAAATAAATACCTGCTATTGCCACATGGCAAAAATTTGCCATTTTATTCTTTCAAGGTGTTGTACATTCAGTTGTTCAAATAAAGGTTTATTTCACACCATTTTGTTTTAGAAAAATTACGCCTTCGGCACATTTTCGCTCGAAAAATATGCCTTCGGCTAACATCCGGTTTTTATGGCTACAATCTATAAGTGGCCTCTGACAACACTGCCTAGACCTACACAATTATAAACTCAAAAGTTTCTAGCAAATTATGGACCTATGCAATGAAGGGTGCCTTGGGCATTTATTGATGAATAATGTTTAAGAGCTAAATACGCTCTCCAGATTCAATAGCTTGACTCATTCCATTTAAGCTCTTTAGTATTCACGACTCTTACATGTACTTCTATTAGCGAAAAAATTTATATAGCGAAAAATTTTTATAGCGAAATTTTTCGCTATTTTTATAGCGAAAAAAGTATTGAACTTACCCAGCCTTTGGAGCATAAAACAGGATTGTTAGGTCGTTAAACAGGGATCTAATAGTTTCTTCGTGATCAGGATTTATAAGTAGACCCGTATCCAGAAAAATAGGGAGGGGGGGACTACTTTTCGCTTTCTATGGCTGCACTATCTTATACCATGCCAATGGCAACACTGGCTCAATCTGCGACAATAAAAACGTGAATTCACATCTTATGGACCCGGTTCAAACCCCCCCCCCCCACTCGTAAATTGGTCTTTAAAACACATGTAAACAAACCCTTCTTTGAGACCTAAGAAAAGTCAGCGGGAGGTTAACAACTTCTTCCTCATTCTTTTGGTATCCTCTCTAAACAAAATCCTTTTGGTAGCCATCCTCCCCCCACAACCAAAAATCCTGGATACGGCTGAGCTTACAGGGATTTTTTACAGGTGCGACCTCGTTGCTTCTTTCCTTCAATTGTACAGATTTTAACCTCTGAATTCACCATTACGATTGTGCCAGGTTGGACCAATTTTCACCAATCCGACTTAAAATTAAATTTTAATTTAAAAATTAAATCAATTTAATTCGACTTAAATTTAAAAATCAAATTGCTGTATATATTTTTCTAATGATCTATTTGGACTGAACACCCCATCCAGCTTGTTTGTTTTTGGCCAGACCGATTAAAAAAAAAAAAAAAAAAAAAAAAAAAAAAAAAAAAATTAGGGTTGTTAGATTGCAAATTATAATTAAATAAAGTTTGAGGAAATTGAGGAAAGCACAATCCGGTGTATCTACACTACTTATGTATTAAAGTACTCAATGACAGAGATTAATTCAAAATTGTATATTTATAAAAATAACTATAAATACTCACGAAAAAACTTAAGAGAAAATGCCGTCAAAAAGGCAAAGAAACACAAGTCAATCTCAACTTCGAATATTTCTGCATTTTCAAACAACAATCATAGGCACTTTAAGAACACACTTTCAAACACACTTTAAGAACACACTACCAAAATAAAATAACAAAAAACATAAGCAAGATTAAACATAAACATAAGCAACATACCACTAATTTTAAATGTCCGAACATATTGGCACTGCAAATTCGAAACTAAATGTCAAAAATATAAATAGCATATATCTACAATAAATAGGACCACATATAAAGGCAGTATACGTCTTCACAATCAAGAGACAGAAGAATAAATTACCTAATCTTGGTGACAAGCAACTCTTAAAAAAAGTTCCCTTTCGGGAAGTTTTGAAAAGTTTTAATGCCAAGATTAAAAGCGGTTTTTTTTTTTTTTCTCTGGATAAAGGACCATTTCGGGGGCTCGAAGGGGGAATACCATTCGTCAAAATAAGTTAAAAGGCAAGATGTGTTAGACCTGTTGAAAATTAGGGAAACACTTTTAAAAAGCCTGATATTATCAGGGGGAGAGGGATATTCCTGGAGGCCCTAGGGAAATAAATCTTGACGGCCTGAAAGTTTTTTATAGAGAACGTTAGGTCTCTACAAGAGAGGCGAAACGATTTACACGAATACTGAGTTTTATATCTGACCCACCAAAGTATATATGCACAATTCATTATGGTCACTGTCATTAGGGAAGAGGAAGAGATCGTGATAAACGCATCAAAACAATAAAATGGCTAGGAAATGAATATTAGAAGAAAAAACAAAAAACTAAGGTATTCCTAAAGTTTGCCCCAATCTACATCTCCTGCGTGCATGCCAGTGCACATTTGAGCACAGTATCAGTACACATGAGCTTGAAACGATTTGAAACGAGAATTTTAAATTAAGTTTGGGTTAAACCATTTTTGATACCCCAAAAATGAGCTTTGTTTCAGATCTAAATATATGAGATTCTTCAGTCAGACTGAAATCAAGCGAAAATTTTATAATCTTATCAAAAGTAGATTTAAATTTTTTTTTAACCGAACCCGGTTAAACTATTCCTTCCCTTCTACAATTCGAAAGAAACATTTGGCTGCATTTTTATGCTGAGTTAAAATGGTAAACTTAGGGTTAGTTTAGATAAAGTAGGTAGGGTAAGCTCCATCCAACCCAAACACATTCACTAGTTTTACCACAATCTTCAGTTTTCACTTAGTTTTGGTGAAGTAATGTATTTTGTACATGTTCGAGAAAAAATTAGTCGCCAAAGATAATCAAGCCATTTATATACCAAATTGATTAAGTACAACTTTTTAAATTTTAATATTAATATGTTAATTAATATGCTTAATTGATATGTTAATTAAATTAATATGCTCGATTTGTCTTAACTTTGGGTGTCCGTATGAATATGCACAAGAAAGGTGAAGCAATGGGCTAGAGAAAGTTACTTTTTTTTTTAGTAGCCACTTGAAGTAATCCCATAACATAATATACTTAAAGACTCTCCAAGCCCAAATATAAGCCCAAGGAAAAAGACCACAGCCATGAGAGTTCAATACAAGCATCAAAAAATCCTTGACATTCACTAAGTGTAAGATTGGTATAAAAAGGCTAAAACAAGAGAACTATTTTCTTTTTAGTATTATCTGTTGTTTGTTTCGTGAAATTGTTCGATTTGGTCTCAGAACAATCCCAAGTTTTATAGCACTTAGAATATCCAGATTATAAATAAGCAGGGAATTAATCCAAAAAGTTTCCAAAAAGGTACAAAAATAAATATAAGAAACTACGTCAATAGGTTATATCTTTATTGAAACAGCGGTAAAGGATCAGTGGGAGACGAATAATCTTAAAAAAAAAAATCCTTGACATTCACTAAGTGTAAGATTAGCACTTACGATATCCAGATTATAAATAAGCAGGGAATCACTCCGAAAAGTTACCAAAAAGGTTCCAAAAAGGTTCCATAAAGGTTCCGAAAAGGTTCCAAAAAGATACAAAAATAAACACAAAAAACTACGTCAATAGGTTGTATCTTTGTTGAAAGAGCGGTAATGGATCAGCAGGAGATGAATCATCTTCAGAGCTAGATGACACAGTTGTCATTTCCAAAGCAGCCCTTTCTGGAAGAAAACAAGAATTTAGTTAGAAATAGGAAGAGAACACGAGCTAGATTTACTTCCCTTGAGTGACTCACTACAGAGCGTGCAAGACATCAAATCCTTGCCGAAAAGTGTAATAAAACTGATTTTATGGGTGCAATAGAATTCATTTCAGGGAAGGGGCTTTTCTTTTATTAATCCCAACAAATAAGTGTCTCCTATGGCAATAATTTATTGCCTTTTAAATCATTTAAAATGAGCATACCCTAATCTTCCTCGCGTAGCTTCCGGATCTGAAAATAGCGCGTTCTAAAACAAAGCCCAAAATTATGCAGAATCAGTTGAAACTTCACTCAAGACCATACCCAGTGGGGGGGGGGGTTAGGGGTTTGAGCCTCCTTCCCCTCCCCCGAAGTATTTGTCTGACTCGTGAAAATGTAACAAAAATGGATATAAACAAATTTTTATGCGTTTTTTTTGTCAAGCCCCTCCCCCCCCAAAAAAAAAATCCTTGTGTAAAAAAAAAACCAAAAGAATCCTGGATATGGCCTTGAGTTCACTATACAGCTCTTGAATCGTCCATGAAAAAACAATAGATATCTTTATAATATATTCAGACTGTTTGAATAATTAAAAAGTCAATCATTTTTATTCTCAATCAAAGAACTCTTTTTTAAACCATTTCGCTGTTAACAGTTATCCAAATGAAAAAAAAAAAAAATCACTGCCTATGCAACTCTTTGTATCTAAAACCTATTTTCAGGCGGATGACAGTAGAACTCATGTTCATCTCCCATTTAACAAAAGGTGGATTTCTCCATCCAGCTCTACCCTGGCCTCAAGACAGATCTGAACTAAAGCTCTTCGTCAAGGTCAACAAGAGATGGCTGAGAGGAAGATGGCAGCGCGAACATACTTTCGTTGAGCAAATCCAGCGCTAAAATGGACGCTCGCGCGGATGGATGACTCTCATCCAGCTCTTAGCCTCGTGAAAATAGGCATCTTTCGTTCAAGAAAAAAGAAAATCTCCAAATCCTTTCCTCTCGACAGAACTAGCAACAAAAGTGCCTAAACCGGTTCCCTTCGAAGGGCGATGAAGTATAGAGTACTCATATGAAATATTAACAATTTTACAAGAAATATAATTCAGTCCAGGGGGTTTCTCACCTTTACTATTATCAGCCTATTTTCATCACTTTATCTTCTTGTCTTAAAAAAAGCGTTTCCTTATATTGCTGATATTTTTACTTCCCTTATTAATGTGCGTTTGAAACAGGGAAGGTTTCCTGATCGCTTGAAAATGGCTAGGATAACTTCTATTTTTAAAGGCGGTAATAAGAACAATCTTTGAAATTATCGGCCTATTTCGGTCTTACCTGTTATTTCTCGTGTTCTAGAAAAGTGTATTAACACTAGAATACATGATCATTTGGAACTGCATAAACTGTTAAATCCAATTCAATTTGGTTTCGGGAAGGGTAGAACTACAGAGATGGAATTATCATATGTAACTTCGGTAATTAATAGAGCTGGAATTATCATATGTAACTTCGGTAATTAATAGAGCTCTTGATAACAATCTTAGAGTAGCTAGTTTGTTTATGGATTTGACTAAGGCATTTGACACTGTTGACCACCAAATACTATTGCAAAAACGTTAACTTTATGGACTAAGGAGAAATACTTTGGCTTTAGTTCTTACCTCCAAAATAGGGAGCAGTATGTTCATCCTAATAGATTTTCTTCAGTTAAAAGTGTTGTTAAATGTGGTGTCCCCCAGGGCTCTGTATTAGGTCCAACTGTTTTTTTTATTTTTATGAATGATCTGCCAAATGCTGTTGCAACTACTTCTAGAATTAGGGATTTAGTCGATCCTGCACCTTCTGGGTCCAGGATCACTACACTCTTATTTGCTGATGATATGACATTGATGTGTGTTGCTTCAACTGAACAACTACTTATCTCTAAAATTAATGCAGCAATGACTAAGACATGTCTATGGTTGAAGGTAAAGCGGCTTTACCTAAATATAAGTAAGTAAAATTTTGTTATCTTTTCACGGTCTCGAAATAATTATTCTTGGATTTTTGAAATAGCTTCACGAAGGGAATTGTTAAGTGGTCAATTTCCGTTAAGTACCTTGGGATTATTATTGATGAAAATTTATCATTTAAGTACCATGTAAAAGCTATAAGTAAAATATTATCGCAGAATGTAGGGATTATCCGTAAATTAAAACACTTTTTTCCTTCATATTTTACGGTTGTTGTATTTTTCTCTGATGCATCCGTATTATTTTGTACTATTCGGCTGTATGGCTTGGTACTTTCCCCTCAATACTTCGCCCAATACTTCGCCCACGAATAATACTATTAGATCATTTTGTGGAATAGGGAACCGGGATTCGATCAGGTCAATGTATAGTATAATTAATATAATGCCTGGAGCTTGATTGCGTGATTTTTATACACTGCTTTTTATGTATAAGTATTGTTGTGGGTGCCTTCCAGAGTCTTTTACAGGAGCTTTTCGGGAAAGGTCAAACGTTCATTGTCACGGAACTAGGACAAATTGAGATATTGAGGTTCCTCGCCTAGTTTCAAGTAGGACTGCTTTTTCAGTTATTTATTAGAGGGGCCAAGCTGTGGAATAAGCTTATCCCAAGTACCAAGGAATTACCCATTAGTCAATTTAAATCTGAGCTACAGGTGGGGTTGCTTGGTAAGTATACCTTCGAACCAGACTGAGAATGATGGAATTATTTTTTTTTTTTTTGGGTTGCGTAAGTATACCTTCGAACCAGACTGAGAATGATGGAATTAATTTTTTTTTTTTTTTTTTTTTTTTTTTTTTTTTTTTTTTTTTTTTTTTTTTTTGCTTCGGAATCAGATATTATGTTATTTACTGTGTATGAATTATTTATGTATGTTTTTTATCTGTACACGGCTTCACCCTTCTACTTATTATAGATTATAATTGTTCTTTTATCATTTTGTTGTTTTTTTTCTTCTATCTTTTATGTCAGTAGCACACCCTCACAAGCAACGCTTTGGTGTGCTACCGATTGATTTTGTATGTTTTTTTTTTATAAAAAATTGCCATTACTATTAGAAATGGATGTTTCTTTAGGTAATAACTTTCCACCTTTAAGCTTTTATGAGAGAGCCCCCCCCCTTTTTTTTTTGAGGATCAGGTGCTTAGGCAATAAAATAGGATGGAGTTGCTAGTTCCGATGAAGCGCTTTCTGGAAGAAAACATGACATTATGCATAAAAACCGAAGTTTGCAAAACCGTGCAGATTCAAAGAAGATTATCATGAGAAAATGCCTGATTTGAATAAATAATAAATAAATGATATACTATTTATTCTTCAGCGTAGCTAGGATTTTTCTGGGGGTAGGTGAAATTCAAGTGCAGAGTCTGTATGCAAATTTTTTGGATCCAACGTCAACAAATCAATTTTGGAAAAGCTCCTAAAACGTTGGTATTCTAAAGATTAATTATTTTTAGCCACTGCCCCAAAATCAAAGAAAGATAGAAAAAAATAGTCTGGGTAGTTCAGACATTCTTGAAATCAGTGTCTTGAAACATTTTAAAAGATAAAAAAAAACAGAAACAGTCAAGATTTGTCACGCTGTCGCTTTATATCTTGAAACAGAGAATTAATTAGGCAGTGAGGAGTAAAACACCTTTGGTGACTAGTTATGTTTCTGTTGCTGAGTAACTGAACTGTTCTAGTAGTTTGTTTCTCTTATGATAAGGGTTCCATAGCTTGGAAATAGTAAGAGGGAAAAAACTCTAAATTTTTTTTTCGATATGGTGACCACGAAAGAAGGAAAAAAAGTGTATAAAAATCTCTAGAAATTTTCAGCACTTTTTGTTCCAGACTTAATAAAAAGCATCAACAAAGCACAAATCAACTTTGCCCCTAAATTATTACTGCAAGTGTTACTCTGTAATTGTGACCTTTGGCAACTTACTTGGCAACGTACTTGGCAACGTTGTTTCTCAGAAGAAAGGGGCGATTTCATCAGAACGGGTATTATTAAAAGAAACATGATTGGACAGTACTCTGAAATGATTTCCCATCCAGTTTTTTTTTTCTTTTTGTTTAACTACACAGATTGCTTATAGTTCAACCACAGACAAATATAGTGACTAATTGTGGAAATATTGTGAGTTAAAAATCTTTTGTCCTTTGTACTGGGTAAAATTTTATATGGAACAGCCACTCAGGAGAAATTTAACTTTCCGTTGTTTCTACTGGCCAAAAAATTTTAAACAGAAGCACAGGTGGGCTAATCATGTTTTATATGGCGGGATTATTTGGCTTTCCTTTCTAATGTGTAAATTCTATTAGCTTAAAAAGGGTGTCACACACGTAAACAATAAAACAAAAGCAGAATTTTTCCCACGAAACTATAGGAAAGTAATCTCAATTGTTTTCGAACAGGCAAATATACAGTTTGTTCTTTTTTCGAATCAAGGCTAGAAAACTCGTACCTCCAACCGGCAAAATAAATGAAAGCTTACCGATTATTAACCGTTAAACATATAGCCTACTGCTAAAATTCGATTTTAGATGAACATTCCAAGGATTTTTTTTTTTAATTTTTAAGAAGATAACAGAGCATTTCGCTTTTAATCAGACATGCCCACCGGAATTCGCCCAGCGACGTTGCTTGTTCATTCTTGTTTGATACACTTTATTATCTTCTGTGAGAGCTTAAAACAGTTACAGGTTGATTCAGGATTGCCGAAGGGCACTTTCAGTGGTTTTTGACACTTTTTCATATTGGGTGGCACAGGGACACATTAGGTCCTAAAAAGGCCGTTTTTTAAAGAAAAAAAGGTCACTTTCTACATTTTAAAAAATTAAAACATCATTTATTTTGATTTTTAGTCTTTTATTGTTAGTAAATTTTGTTAGTATTTTTGTATTGTTAGTATTTTTCCCCACTCGATGGCGTGCTCATTTTTTTGCTTTCTGTAAAGTGGCAATCCTGTAAACAAGATTTTAATTTGAAAAAACAAATGAATGTACCGATAAAAAAAAAAATAAATAAAAAACATAAGCAAGTAGCCATTTTTTCCGCCAGTTTTTTATACCAAAAATGTCCCTTCTTTCACTCATTTTAACACTTAGATCTCAAAAAGTTTTGTCAACTCTGCATGGAATAACAAAACTTCCAAAAAAGATTTTCAAAATCAGACGAATAAAAGTCAAACGAAGGTGTAGCTTCGTTTGAAAACTTTCTTTCTTTACACTTCTTTTTAAATATTGACGGAAAGTGTCACCAGGGAAGAAGAATTTAGGGGAAAATTTTGGGGGAAAATGAGCAAAATTAGTTTCAATTCAAATCCCAGAGGAGCTCTGGGCGTATGCGCACTCACAAGGGAAATAAGAATACAAATTTTATTGAATTATGTTCACCTTAGGGAAATGGGATGCATTGAATAAAAAAGAATACTTTTTGTTTTCCGGATAAAAAAAAAAGGTGCCGAAGAAACATTTTTGAACATCCAATGCCTTAATTAGATATACTTTTCATGGCACTTAGTTCATCGCAATATTTTTCTCTATGGGGTCCAATGACTGAGACGAATATTGAGAAAACGATAAATTTTATTTAAATTTTTAGGGCTGAAAAACAAGCAGCCATTTATCAATCACAATTCAAAATTTTATTGAAAATACAACGAAATTTATAGATACCTCCCTATCTAAGAACCATCTAAGAATCTATACAAAGGAAGGTATAGATACCTTCCTTTTTTAAAAGAGCACCAAGCACTATTATCTTTCACCCAGTTCAAAAATTTTCATAATGATTTTGAAAAAGTAGGTTTTTAGTCGAAATAGGCTACTGGTTTTTACTCGTCGGTCATTAAGTATCCATATAACTTGCTACACTGAGGCCTGAGTCCGATACATTGTTCTTTTTTCCATCCCATTCCAAAACTTCACTTTGACCCCCTCCAACCCCCCTTCCACCCCACAGATAAGTCCTCGGAGGTTCAGTCGATTATTAATAATCTCATTCCAGTCAATTCAGAAACGTCGAACTTCTCGTACCATCTTGGGGGCTTCTAGGGACACGGATTTTTTTTTTTTTTATCCTGACATAAATGTTTTTTTTTGTATTTTCAGCATCCATTTTTTCATTCTTTTTTTTTAATACAAAGTTATTTAATTTACTAGCGCAAGAATTCACCTCTGGAACTTCCAAATTTTGGCAAACTCTTTGGGTAATTAAATAAAAAATGACAATTTTTCTCAAATGAAGTGAAAAGCGACTTAAAACTAATAGAAAATATTCAGTATATGAGGGGGAATATCGAATACCCCCCCCCTCAACCCCTCGCTCTTTGTGTTAAATTTTGATTTTTTTTTCTCCAAATTTTTAGAATGACTCCTTAAACATGATGGCAATTGGAATGAGATAAAAATATTTCTTACAATATATGAACAATGGAAAAGCTTCTTGACGCGCATTTGATTTAAAGAATAAAATTTGCAGTTCAAATGTTTCAAAAAGCAATCGGTAAATGAAAGACTCGCAATTCCCATTAACTAAACTTGTTGTACCGCCATAAGTTCTTTCTGATCCCACCCCCACCCCCCACAAGAATACCCTCCTTAGAAAAAAAAAAATCTTGAATATAGCCTTGGCCAACGGAGATAAATGCTGAGCTCGATTCCAGATCTAAAAAGGGGAAAATATAAAGGATCTTTATCGAAAACTAGTCTCCTTGAACTTTAAATGACAGACAGGAAAATTCTCCAGATATTAGGAAAGTATTTCCATGCCCAACTGGATTCAGATATAGCTCACAATTTTGGGGGAAAGTTGAAAAGATATTTTATTAGTACCATATATCACAAATGCCATAACAGGCAGAGATAAAGGGAGTACGTTCAAGAAATACTACGGATAAATTTTAAAAACGTGATAAAAACCACAAAAGTCGAGACATTAAGCTTAGATGCCTCTTTTCTAGTATTAGTCCTTATTCCCAGAACAAATATACTGACCCCCCCCCCCCTAACTCACCTGAATCTTTACCTTATTGCTAGCTGACCAATGAAGAGGGTTCTACAATATTTCTAAACACCAAATAAATGAAAGTACCCCCCCCCCACTTCATATAAGAATTGACTTTTCACATGTCCGACAAGCTCAGCCAATACGAACCGGCTATCCCATCAGACACAGACAGTCACATCATACTAATAATAATATTTATATTATATTTATAGCATTATATGGTGTATTAAATTCATATATAGTGGCAATAGACAATTATATTTTAAAGTGTTCAAAGGCTTACACATAGGCGTAAAATTTATTTATTTGAACCTGCTTATTTATTATGCTTATTTGTATCAGTTTTGTATGGCTCTACCAGCTTTGAAATACATATAAATATATTATAAAACTATCGCATGTAAATAAATACAGAACACCATAGTTTATCATATTTTAAAACGCATAAGCGTGGTTTAGACTTAAACGACTGAAAAAAAAAATATCCAACCCAGAGAAAAAAATTACCAACCACACCACCTACTTCATCCTGTCCAGCCACATAATAAATAGACGAGGTTTAGACTTACACAACTGAAAAAAACTACTTAGCCATGTGAAAAGCTCGATTAACCCCGCCAGCTACTGCCACGCAATAAATAAGCATGGTTTAGGCTTACAAAACTAAAAAAAAAAACTACCTAACTATGTAAAAAAAATGATCAACCCTTCAACCTACTTCATCATGCCCAACCACACAATAAGTTTTTCGTTCCGCTAGAGAAAAAGAGACTTTATTCTCCTATAGTTCCATGGTAAAATTCTTTCTTAAATTTCATCGATTTACGCCTGTGAGGCATTGTCGTAAGCCAACCCCATTGTTTGTTAAGTGTATGCACTGTAGGCTATACATAATAGGTAGTATGATCTTTCCCTATCTCGTCCATTATAAAAACCCGGACCGAGGTGCGAGTGCTCCCGACAACGTAGAAACACAAGTGACATTAAATCTTTTCACGGGTAGACAAGTCAGATTTCTCTTGAACGCGAAACTTGGCTTCAACGTTGGAACACTAATTTTGAAGAAACTAATTTTAAAGTAATTTATTCCAATACATATATGAAAATCGGTAATTAGTAGTGCAATGTTATTATTAGATGTTTTTAGGAAATAAAAGTAGGTTTCGAAGTCTCAAGTTGGTTTCAAAGGCATTTTGAGAAAGTTTCTGCCAAAATACGTGTTCCAGGGTAATTGGACCGCTGATGGCAGATCAAATTAGAGGAGCTGTTTGTACACACTAATGCAAGAAGAAGTTGGAGGAGCTGTTTGTTCGCACCGAGAATGAAGAGCCAGAAATTATCTGCGGTAAACTTACTGCTAATTATATATATAGTGAAGGTATGTCAGAGAGCCAAACAAACCCTGCCTTAAAACCTGATTGGTTTTCCTGTTTTTCTACACGAAAAAGCGGGTAATAATAAGGAAAAGTTAAATTTCATCAGATTGGCTCTTTTGTGAAAAATTTCTAACCAGTAAAAAGAACAATGAGTTTTTGAGTCAAAAGATTTTTTAAAAGTATTTTCTCTGTGGCTTAACCCGGTGCTTATCCTCAAGTATGGCCTAAAAAAAAATATCAACTGGGATATCAAAGATACTCATCCACACAAAAAAAGTACTTGAGAACGAAATTCTGAAGGCTTTTCTTTAATTTATTATAATTGGTTGTTACTTTGGGGTTCATTTTTGAGGTTCAGGATGAAGGAAAAATAAGAAGATAGGTTTCTCATTCTTCTTTTTTCTTTTTTTATTTTTTTTGGACACAAGATTGAGAATCTATACAATCTTATGGTTGAGGATTTTTTATTTTTTTTGCATACTGTTTTAAATAAAAAGACTATTATTAGAGGAGAATCTTTTGTTTTTTGTTAAAGTTATTTGAATTCCACTAATTAGAAAAACAGTTTTCTAAATGAGTTAAATCAACCCACAGAGATAGTTATTAAATTATTATTACTAGTTATTAAGAGACAACAGAGACTGATTAAATCTTCTCGGAAGTTAATCTCAACTTTAAAGCTTTGATCTATGAGTTTTAATTATTATTCCGTTATTAGATTACAACCTACTCTCTGAGTTTAAAGCTATTATGATGTTCAAAACATGCTTTTTGAAATCATCCCACGAGAATTAGTTCGATTATCTTTCAACTTTTACATGAATCTTCCATCACTTTCTTGAAATTAACAAGAAAGTGACGAATATATATATATATATATATAATATAATATATATATATATATATATATATTATATATATATATATATATATATATATATATATATATTTATATATATAGATATATATTTTAAAGAAATGGTACTGCCTTATGGGCGTTATAATTTTTAACCAGCTAGAATACAAATGTTAGAAAACCAGGGTTTTCAGGTATGAATAGGTCAAAAAATGGGGCTAGGAGGGAGCAAAAATTGACTCAATTCTAATGTCATTGGTACTTAAAAGTGGTATTTGGTACTTATATTTTAAATTTTTATTCTGTACTTTACACAAGATAGAGATGAAGACAGAAGCAGTTCATTAAAATGACAAAATTAAATGGGCAAAATTAAATAAAAAGTAAAAGTTTTGGACAGACAATAGATAGCACTAACTGTTGACTACCCTTCACCAAAGCCAATAGCACCAGTTACCAAACCCGTATCATTCACTAAAAGATGTTCAATACCGCTTTTAACAGAAACGAGTTCGTACCCGTGGTTGCTGGAAAGGCAGTCGTGTCTAAGAAATTACTTGAATCAATTTAGATGATAGAAGAGGTGAAAGAAAAGGATTAATTTTATTAAATCAATATATCCCCGTAAATGACACATTTAAGCAATATTTCTCAGATTTTGGGGGAAGTCGTGGTTCCAGAACTTTTCCCTTCGGCTGCTCCAATCTTATAATATATGATTAGTTTTCTTCTTTAGGAAAAGTACAAAATGCCTCTTAGATTATTTTTCTTCTAATTTTCTTTTTGTAGCATGGTACGGACAGAGAAATAAGCTAAATTGAGAAACATTTACGGAAAAAAAATTCTTGGAGCCTTGAGTCAGCAACAAGCGCTTCTTTCACTGTCCCCGAATTGTATAAGATTTTCCGCAATTTCCCGGCAAAAACTGGGTTTCCCGAAACTCCCGAACCAAACAACGAAAATTAAATATTTGCATTTCATTTTAACATCTACGAACGTTAAAAATTTCGGAGAATCTAATTAGGAGGAAATTTGGGGGAACCCAAAAAACCCAGGAATAGTAAAAGCACTGGATTAGACTGGGATAGACTTTAATCTTGGTTTTTCCATTATGTCCCTGATATAGTCCTAAGGGTTTTAAAGTTTAATTGTTTTACAATTTAAAATAAAATAAATGAGATTGAACATCTTTTTAAGCAAGGAATGACATTTCTATCACCACTGGTAAGCAATTAATGCAAAAGGGTGAAAAAACACGAACCAAACAGTGTCAGGTGATTTAAATCTTCATCCTGCAGACTGGGCTGAAAACAAAAATAAAGATAAGCAAAACTAAAAAAAAAGGCAAATCTGAGAGATATTTTTAATCAAAAGGCAAAATTCAAAAATCTAAAAAGTATTTTTAGCCACTATTTAACTAAAACACATTTATATAGACCTAATGGGCACAAATACAACAACTACCGAAAAATATAATTTGCTTCAATTGTATTTGCCGAGCTCAAATATTATGGGTGTATTTGAACGGTAGTCCGGGAACAATTTCCAGAAAATTTCCAAAATTTCCGGAGGATTCAATAAAGTGATCTGAAGCAGAAACTTAAGAAAATAGAAAAGAAGCGGAGAACTGTTTTATGATTAAATAGAATGAAATTGAATTTATTTAATTTGGTATCATTATTTTTTAATTTGAAAAGCGGAGCTAATATGTGGGTAAAATCCTAGATGATGGACTTTCCACCATCTTAGAAAGCAGCTGAGTTTGGACAATCATACTTTTAGAAATTGGTGAGTGCCAAAACTTAAGCCATATATATATATATATATATATATTTTTTAAGACTCTTATCTTCAGGCTTTTCTCCCAAAAGCATATTGACCACTGATGAGCTCATACAAACTTAGTATTATGAAAGTGGCACTTTCCGTAGTAAATATGCGGCAAAGATGAGAATTAGGGTAAGTGTCTTGAGCACATTACTTTGTAAATACTGGTCTATAAGGATCTAAGGATCTAGTAAAAGTATGTCTTGAATTTCCAAAAAAAAAAAATCCAAACGGGGATTGAAATCCTACTCAAATGACGAAAGAATGTTTCCAAAACTTAGAGCAAGAAAAAACATGCTCAACCGAGGACTTAGGAATACATTTTTTGTTTTGCCAAGGCTAAGCTGCCTTCTATACATCTCCTAAGCCTTGAAATAGGGAACGAGCAGAGACATGAACTTGAAAACATCTTTAGGGGATCATAATTAAGGCTCTCGGTCCATTCCTGATAGCATCGTCCAACTGAGAGAAAAACCCATAATCTAGAATGTAATCAAAATGGTTCTTATTATAATCTCAGTAACTCTTTGTTACATCCAAAGTATAATCACATACGGTCAAGTACTGACAAAACCTATCCTCTCCACACAAAAAAGTGACCCTTTGTCCGCGTCTCCGGAGACGATTCCATACCTATGCGAACCTGGCAACTAAATACCGTAGTTACACAATTCAATACAACTTAGGAGAATAGATTGGCTTATTGGCTCGGAGCGATTAAGTAGTACAGCATTTTGCGTCTAGAGGCGCTGAGGTACGCGGGGTCACTTTTGGAGAGTTTTGTCAGTACTTGTTCTGTAGGTGATTATACTTTGGTTACTTCCATGATAGCAACAAGAAACTCACTGAAACATGGTTATTAGAAGGTTTTTGAGTTATTACGAGCTTAAAGCAGCTATTCGACTACCAGTGTTGCCAACGCTTTGAAATAAACAGTACCAGTTCTCCGACTACAACTGTATCGCAAGAGACTAATTTGTACCATCAGGTAAAAAATTTGCCGCAAACTGGAACAAAATTTTCGGAGAAATAAAGCTTGTAAGAGATATTTGAGTAAAAAAGGATCAAGCTAAACCAATACGTAACAGAAAATTTGATTGCACCGAAAAATGCCCCAATGTACCGCATTGTACCATGACCTCTGAATTGTACCAAAAACGGTACAATTGTAACCCGTTAGCAACACTGTCGACTACCTCGTGAATCTAAGGAGTAAGGACACGCGAAACCTTTTTAAACAAAATATCAATGGAAAACTTAAAACTATGGCATGCTTGTCAAAATAAATAGGCAGTCTGACAAAGATTGGTTAGGAAGGCTACAATACAATGTTTTGCCGCCCAAGTATTATTTTATTCAGTGATTCGGGAAGAACTACAAACGAGACACCTTATAATCCGTAGGTCAATTCAGATCCGTATTTTTTTCCGTGGCTTCCCCTGTGGATTATGAATACTTACATTGTTTAAGGATACACATTATTTTGTATTACAGAAGAAAGGAATCGAGTGTCCAAAAGATTTTAAAGTGTAATACACACTGTTCCTTCTCTGAATTCATTTGTCTTTTTAAATAGTGTTTGATATTTTTTAAACATGTTTTTCATTTTCTTAGTTTCCTATGTTGTTTACGGTTGAAATTGTCATAATTTTATATTTTTTTCGTTTTCATTTTCATTTCATATTTTGTAATTTTTTTTTTGTACATTCTTTCTGTCCTTATTTATTCCTCAATGAGAGCTATGTAATGTCTGTTCAGAGGGTAAAAAGAAATTATAACGGATTATTTCTTATTAGTTATTCTTATTATTAAGAGTAATAAATAATTAATTTCAGGTATACACCACAAAAAAATTTATCGCAGAGAAAGTTAAATTGACAGTACGATTCGACACTTAAATTATTAGGACAAAGTAATTATTACATTCCAGCTTATTTGCTTAATATCTTAACTGCTGATATTTCAATGTTCTTCGTTTTAACTATTATTCTTTATATACTCCCTAATCTTGGAATTTTCTATTTTCCTTAAAAAAAGAAACAAAAGAAAACACAACAGAACTGATTATTATGACGAAACTTACAAAGGCTTGATGACAAATTTTGCAATGACTGAAACATAGATGACACAAAAGCTATGACAATCGGTCTTTAAATGTACTCCGTCCTCTAAAACATATTCCAATTCCTTAAAAAAGAGAAAGCGGACAGATTCATTGACAATACAGAGGTGTTATGACACATTTGGCAAGACCGAACTCGATGACATAAAAATTGATGACAAATGTTTTTTTTTTGCCATCGAGCATCTCCAAATTTACCTTTATTATCCATTAATCGCTGCCCTTTAAATAGTTCTCTGTCTCTAAAGGATGTTTCGAAATTATCTTAAAAGAGAGAGCTGAGACTCGGGCTTGATTATTGTTGATGAAAACATAGATGTGTGTGGCTACTTACAATGCTGACCGACACTCGTTGACCCAAAGGTGTGACAAAATGCTTTTGGACAACCTGCTGACACCCTCATCCCCAAAGTATGTAAGCCTCTGGAACACCAAGAATGAAATAGAGGCCCATTATGCGAATCCACAAGAATAAATGTCGTCAGGAAAGCCTCAAAGGATACTTTTTTTAAACCAATACAGATATTTGTTTACTATTCTTATTAACGTTTGAAAAACGAGCTATCAGTTCAGAGTTGGCGAGTTTCCAGTTCTACGATTACAATAGAATCGTTTTCATGAGAAAATTTATCCTAACTTATATCAGCTTTTTTGAACTGAAAGATAGCATACGTCTCATTTTTGGTGGCTGACTAAACAAGAACAAGTTTTTTTCAACTGAAAGTAAGGAGCAACATCAAGACTTAAAGTAAACAGAAATTGTTCCGTATATGAGAGGATTGACTCTTCCTCAACCCTCGCTCTTTATGCTAAAGTTTAACTTTTTGTCACAATTCTTTAAGAAAGACTGCTCAAACACAAGAGCCGTTGAATTTGAATAAAAAGAATTTTTAAAGAACTCTAAGACTTTTGCGTAAAGAGCGAGGGTTGGGGAAGGGGCAGTCCCCTCATACCCGAATAATTTCAGTTCGTTTAAGTTTTAATTTTGTTGTTTACTTCCAGTTGAGAAACTTTTTTTAATTTCTGACAATTTTTCAAATCATGGAAGGAAACAATTCCACCCGCAAAAAATTATCCCATCCCGGGAAAAATTACCCCCGAAAAATTCCCTGCTCGCTCTGGAAGATTCCACCCGAATAATTCCCTCTCGAAAATTCTCCTTACTTTCAATTACAATAAAACTTGTATTTTTATTGAATTTCTGACCGTTTTTCAAATCATGCTGGAAATCCCCCTCTCCTTCATGGCAAGTTGGTTGAACATAATACATCATGATCATGACTTTTGACATGACTTTTGATCATGATTTGATCATGACTCTAATAATCCAAGGCAAACTTCCGAAGTGGGAAAACAAATGTTTCCTCACATCTTCTTAAAGCAATCTGCCCTGTGTTTTGCTTCACGGCCCGGAGTCAAATTAGAGCTTTAAGGGACAGTCTTTTCGGGAGGGGAGAGGCAGGCGACTTAAAACTTTTAGCTAGGAAGGGAAATTTTTTCCAATCCTTAAAGAAAGTATACGCTAAGGTTGTATATCCATTTGTCTGCCTGTTATCTGACAGGCTATACAGCCAATATTATAAGAAACTAATAAATCTACGTCATCATACAAGATGAGGGATAATGACCCTTAGTTTCTAGGCCCCAAAAGTTGGGCCCGTGCAGGCCTGGATTCTGGAAATTTAAGCTAATGTTTTATTATGTTGTTTTATAAATAAAAAATTATATAAATGAAAAGCTTTTCCAGGAAAATTATTGAAAGAAATAAAATTTTACAACATAGCTTATTTAAAGTTCAACGTAGGACTTTTTGGAGCTACGATTTTTTTCCCCCAGCAAATTTATCAGAAAGCGTGAACAAGATCATAAAATGAACGGTAAGATGTTTGGAGTTAGTGTAAACTATTGTCACTAAATACAGACACGGAGCTTTAAAATACCTATAACAAATAGTTCGTGGTAACAAGCTGTAAGTAAGGAGCGACCCGGCTCAAACAGTTCGTTACCACGAGCGAAGGAGGACCCGGCTCAATAGTAACAGAAACTCTAAAACACGCAATTTTGATACCAATAAATACATCAAAAGAATCGGATTTTTGTGTCAATTTTAAATATATAAGTTTCATCAAGTTTGGTCTTATCAATAAACAGTTACGAGCCTGAGAAAATTTATATTATTTCCGAAAAAAAGGAGAACACCCCCTAAAAGTCATAGAATCTTAATGAAAGTCAAACCATCAGATTCAGCGTATCAGAGCACCCTACTGTAGAGGTTTTAAGCTCCTATCTGCAGAAATGTGGAATTTTGCCACAAGAAAGGTCACGCATGCGTGTATTTTTTTTTTTTTTTTCAGTTGTTTTTTTTTTTCAATTGCTTTTTTTTATATACATACATTCTAAAGGAATTATTTTAAGAAGAAGAAATACCGAAACGACAGCCAAGGTCTTCTTAAAATAGTAAAAATTTAATAAACTTTCACAAACAAATTTTTGTCCCCCCTTTTTCTTAGGGAACGGTGTCGTTAAAGGTGTAATTGTAATTCGAAATTTCCCCTCTTTTCCTTGAAAAAAATATTCCTGCAGGGCCAGTTTTGGCCGATTTTGTATATGTTATTAAGCGAATTTTTCTAACCATTTTGGTGTCAAAACATATCTGTTGCTCAAATAACAGTTCAAAACCGTATTTTTCCATGACTATTCCATTCTTGCCGAGTTAAAATAGAAATATTGGCAGTATGTTACAGAGACCACCAAAAAGCTCCTTTCACCTAAATTTGACAAAATAAAGCTATATTCTGTTCGCATTTGATTTCACGAAATTTAACCAGCAAAAGACATAATTTGGTAGAGTTTTTTATTTAGTTTTTATATTTAGACATTACAGAATTGTTAAAATTGGAATGACAAAAATGCTTAGCTTATCTCTTATCCTATCTTTTAGTTATTCGCTTAGCTTATCTCTTATCCATTCAAAAGCAATAAAAATATAACTTTCTGAGAATTGAAGTTGTAAAAATGTGCTGGATTATAAGCCGTCAAACACTTAGTGTAAATTGCAGTAATTAATTCAGTAACTTTGTGTTACAATAAGTGTGTTAATTGCTGTTGCAACAATTTTAGTGACACGGGATTAACTTTTCCACAAATTTTATCTAAGCTTGGAAGTTTTTATTAAGAAAAAGAAAAGCTATAAAGCTGCTTATCACTGATAAGAGCGTATGAAATTCCTCTATTACATTTTAAATGTCTGCACACAGGGGAATTCCCCCTGGAATTAGTCTGGAGAATGCCCTGGAAATATTGAAAATATGGCCAAAATCGAATATCCCAACCGTGTGCATCTATGTGATTGTACCAGTTTATGAACGGCAAGCTCAACAGGGGCGTAATTTTCTATGGGGCAGGGGGGCAACTACCCCTCCCAGACTTCGGTTTGCCCCCTCCAGACCCCATTTTCCCCCAGGTAAAATTTGGTTGATTCAAAAATCTTATCAAAACTAAGATAAGCATGTATAATTCAAGCATCCACAGAAACAGGTCAGTTTTCTTTAATATATCTTTACCTTTATGGTAATATATGGCACACTTTTCAGTTTTCACTGTTATTTTCACTTAATTTGCGAAGATTAGCTCCAACTTATCCCCCCAGGATTTTGACCAAAGTACACCAATGAAGTATAGGCCCTTGTTCATTGGTCTCGCTTTTTTTTTTGAAGTAGCTAATACCAGTCGTGGAACGTGCCAAGTGTGACGAAAATAGGCAAAGCGTTGCAAAAACTGTATCACGCGCGGCAGAGCTGTTCTACGCGTTGCAGAAATGTGCGGCATGTGTGGCACTCCGAAATGAACACAAGGTGGTGGAAGTTGGGCGAACCCTCGATACTAATAATGCAATTCTTTATTTTGGGCAAGAGCGTAAATAAGACGAATAACGCTAACAATGCTAAAATAGAACACCATTCTAATTTTCTTATCCATCATAGTACCCAATTACAGGTTAGAAATGACTGTTTATTCAGATGGAGAGGCAGGCGAGGCCCCTTCTAACTGTCTTCAAGGACACGACAAAATAGAAATTGAGAAGTAAGTTAAGACACAAAAAAACTTCTTTCATTTTGAACTTAGAAATCAAAACACGCACGTAAATAAGAATTTACTTGGAGGAGAGATTTTCAGATTAGAGGGAGGTAGCAACTTTTCAAAAAATCGTAAAAGAGGCTAACATATTTATAAATTATAAGAAATTATGAAGAAAAATTTGAAACCATGAGGTTTTTTGGAGGAGGGGTGGTCCGAATTTCCCCCTCCTTCATCCTCAAGTTCCTATATTACGGGGCAATTACATATTTACGGTCTGATTGAACCAGAGATGTACGAAGAGAGTGGAGGGGCATCAGGACCCTCGCCCGTCAAATCCTAGGTTCTCTGAATTTCTGGGGACCTGTTATTATCAATCCATTTTATATTATTATTATCCCCCACCCCGGATAAAAATTCTGCAGACGTTCCCGGGCTGAACTTCAAACTGCAGATGTGAGTCACCGCGAAAGATATTTTCAAAAGATCAGATCAGTCTCATATAATTTCACAGATAACGATTGAGTGTTTTCCCTTCTCTTTTTTTTCCACATCTCAATATTTATCGCTATATTTCACATATAATAACGACTTGATTATGCAATTCATCAAAATTTCCGTTTTGTACAAAATATCCTCTATTAACCAAACTTACACCCAGATATATCATTGACTTTCTAAAAAAGAACAATCGAGTATCGCCTTTCTTTAATTAAAAAAAAGTTGTTTCTTGTAGAATACAAGTGTCTACATTCCAATCAAAATTTTCTCCAATAGCATAATGTCAAAGTTCCTCCTTTATTCCCTCTTCTCGATACCTTGGATAAGAAATGTTCAATGATATTGTCAGATTTGCTTTCACCCTTCAATCACCTTGTCTCTTTCACCCCTAATCAGCTTCAGAAATGATGGAATAACAAAAGATAAAATAAGTTAAAAGACTCCCAAACGTTGACAAAACCAATCACCTTGGTTGCTTTGGTGTCTATCTCTAATTCTGATAATAAATATTAATGAATAATAGAAGAAAGAAACATAGAATGAATAATAGAAAAGAAAATAAAGAAACATAGAATAATAGAAAAGAGGAAAAAGAAGCCATCTAGAAAACAAAGTTACCGATCTTGAGATTATCGACTCATGTGTGCATAAATAGAATACGCCACAGATTTCCTGGGACAGAGGGGGGTTTCTCTTGAGGAAAGGGGCTAAAATTATGCTGTCTTCCAGTTAAAACGCCAAGAATCATGCCCAAAAATATGGCTGAAAACTCCCTAGAATAACATACTGTCAAATATCCCCTTTTAGCCAATAACTTGGTACTTTTTTGGGATCTTCCTCTAGGCATATTTTATGCCAATAAAAAAGCGGTATTTAAAAAAAAAAATTTCATGCAAGGCATGGCGTTGTTGCAATATTATCATGTATCTTTTTTGCTCTTTAAATACAAATGCGACGTAATTTACATGAAAAATCTTTTTTTCAAAATTAAGGCTCTAAGGTATAGTCCGCCCGGCCCTAGATCGTTGGTTCGAAAATTATGATTTTTGGCAATATGTCATCTTTCATCCACAGAAATTGTTGTAGCCATCTCAACCTTTCTCTCGTTAAGGCCCTAAAAAGCCATTTTTTCATCCAGCTTACTGTTTAAAATACGATCGGTCAGACGGGTACCGAAAAGAATCTGTGAATAAATTGATACAAATAAATATAATTAATTATTATATATAATATATAATATATATATAATATATATATATATATATATATATATATATTATATATATATATATATTATATAATTATATATATATATATAATATAATATATATATATATATATAACACTGGAAGCGTCAGACGATTTGCCCCCAACCCAGCTCTGCAATCCCAGCCGAAGGCATTGAATCAGGAGATCGGTACCTGCGCAACGCAGACCATTGGTCAGCATGCGAAAAAGTTTTTAATTAACTATTTTTATTTCTTCGATGAATAAATTTACAAGCTTAAATATTTTTATATTTTCTTTTTTTAGCCTTGCGTTCAAAATACATCAATAATTTTTTTTTTTTTTTTCAGTGAAATTTCAGACTGCTGCAGAGTCTCCGCAATAATTGCTAGTAGAAGTGGTACTAACATATTTTTGGTAGAACGGTGGAAACATGCCATTAATTTGAAAATTTCCCTCTGGAGTAATTCATGTAATGCCAAAGAGAGGACACTTTAGGCGAATTTCCCATGAGACAATCACAACATGGATTTTTATAAGATCCCCCTCAATATTTCCAAGAAAAATGTCATATTTACACCTTTGAATTATTATCCATCAAAAATCCATCTCAAATCCATCACCAGCTTTTTCAAACAACATTTCAAATTACTAGAGAATTTCAGTAGCAATTGTTAGCAAAAGTGTTAGCAGCACATTTTTGATAGCACTACGGAAACATGCCACTGATTTGAAAATATCCCCTCTGGAGCAATTCATCTATTACCAAAAAGAACACACACATATGGGGAATTTCCCACGAGATAATCACACCATGGATTTCTATGAAATGTTCCTCAACATTTACAAGAAAAGTGTCATATTTACACCTTTATATTATGATTCATTTCAGCTTCATTTTCATATTAAATAATAAAACAAACAAGTTTTTTTAATTGAAAGTAAGGAGCAAAATTAAAACTTAAAACGTACAGAAACTATACGTATATGAGGCGGGTGGTCCTCTCCTCAATACCTCACTCTTTACGCTAAAGTTTGAGTTTTTGTTATAATTATTTAAGAATGACTCCTAAATCACAATGGCCGTCTAATTAGAATAATAAGCTCTTTTAAAAGTTCTACACAACAATTAGCGTAAACAGCGAGGTATTGAGGAGAGGGCGACCTCCCTCATATACGTAATAATTTCTGTTCGTTTTAAGTTTTAATGTTGCTCCTTACTGTCAGTTGAAAAAACGTTTTTTTTTTTTTATTTCATTTCTGATGGTTTTTTAAATAAATCTAGGAAATCCGGCTCCCCTTTCATGGATAATTTCCTTACCCCACGATAAATTCCTCCATGGAAAGAACCTCCCACGTAACCATCCCTCTCAAACTGAATCCCCCCCTAAAAAATGTTTATATAGTTCCCAATAACCAATTCTATATGCAAACAATAGGCAAACTTCCCACCGGGAATGTGGGGGTTAAGTCATCCTCAAAGACATAGTTATTAGATTTTTTGACTATGCCGAAAAGAATGGCTATCACCAAATTTTATCCGGCGACTTTGGGGGAAAATGAGCGTGGGAAGGGGGCTAGCTGCCCTCCAATACTTTTGGTAATTTAAAAAGGGCATTAGAACTTTTGACCTTTTTTTAACCATTTCCGACCTTTTTTTAAATAATGCTGGGAAATCCGGCACCCCCTTCATAGCAATGTCCCTTCCCTCATGAAAACTTCCTTCATGGAAAGATCCTGCCAAATAACACCCGACCCACCTCCTCCCCCACTACCAGAAAAAATCCCCCCTGAAAACATCTTTATACTTCCCGATAACCAATACTATATGTTAACATTGGGTAAAGTTCATATCTTTCAGCCCTCCCCCCGGGAGCTTCGGGGGATTAAGTCATCCTAAAAGACATATTTATCATATTTTTGACCATGCTGAACAAAACGGCTATCTCAAAATTTTGATCGGGTGACTTTGGGAAAAAAATGTGCGTTGGAGGGGGCCTAGTTGCCCTCCATTTTTGTGTCACTTAAAAAGGGCACTAGAACTTTTAATTTCCGTTCCAATGAGCCCAACCACGATATTCTAAGACCACTGGGTCGGTACGATCACCCCTGGGAAAAATAACAAAAACAAAAAAACAAATAAAGACGCATCCGTGATCTTTCTTCTGGCAAAAAATGCAAAATTCCACATTTTTGTAGATAGGAGCTTGAAACCTGTAGAACAGGGTTCTCTGATACGCTGAATATGATGGTGTGATTTTCATTAAGGTTCTATAGCTTTTAGGGGGTCTTTCCCCCTTTTTTCGAAAATCAGCCAAGGCGCGTAACTTTTGATGGGTTGGACTAAACTTGATGAAATTAATATATTTGAAATCAGTATTAAAATCTGATTCTTTTGATGTATCTGCTGGTATCAAAATCCCGTTTTCTAGAGTTTCGGTTACCATTGAGCTGGGTTGCTCCTTACTTACAGTTCGTTACCACGAACTGTTTGACTGTATAACTGTTATTCTATGGCATATACGGAACGGCCAAGTATTTCGCGGTTATTTCTTTTTACGTTCTCCATTTCAATGGTTAGACAGGGTGTCAAATCAGAGGCAAGAAATGCCCCCCTTTCCCAATAGTCTCTCTAGCAATTAAAGTGACAGTGTTGGAGGTTAATGGTGACCGATTTACACCACGTTTTAAAAGAAGAAATAAAGAAACAGTCACGGAAATCTGAGACCGTAATTGGTTTCCAGTGTCACAATTCCGTAGACCAAAGAAAATCAAGATAGTCAATTAAAATAGAGAGGGAAAAGCTAAGACGGTACAGTTTAAACGATAGATTACTTATTTTTCTGACAGACACTACAGGTCGGATTATAGGAGCTTCCAATGACGATGCCCTTTGATCAATAGAGTAAAGTAAAAAAACATATATAATAGAAGATGAAAGAGACTCAGTGACGGGAATCGAACGCTTGTCTATTCGTGGATTTTTTTTTTTTTTTTTTTTTTTTTTTTTTTTTTTTTTTTTTTTTTTTTTTTTTTTGTCCTGGGCTGTTTCCTTTTTTCTAGCAATTTATTATTGGTTTTATCAATAGATTGATCTCCAGTTCTAAGAACTACAGACAATAATGAGGATAGCGCAATGAGGAAATTGTGACTATGAGTAGTGCAATTTTGGTGTGTGCTCTTTGTCATGATTTTTTTTATTGTTAATTTGTAATTGATTTCATTCATATGTTTATCTCTAGCTTTACGAACTGCAAAAAATAATGAGGATAGCGCAATGAGGAAATTGTGACTATGAGTAGTGCAATTTTGGTTTGTGCTCTTTGTCATGATTTTTTTTATTATTAATTTGCTATTGATTTCATTCATATGTTTATCTCTAGCTTTACGAACTGCAAACAATAATGAGGACAGCGCATTGAGGAAATTGTGACTATGAATTGTGCAATTTTGGTTTGTGCTTTCTGTCATTGATGTTTGTTATACTTCGTTATTATTTTTGTAAAAAAAACAGTTGTATATTACAGCTAAATGTCTAGCAGCCGTCCTCAGCAACATAAAAAAGCAGAATAAAGATAAAATTTGACTTGGGATAAAAACCAAATAATTGAAACTAAGACCATCAATTAAACAGTCTTAACATCATTATTTTAAGTAAGCTCAATACGAAGGATTGCACACTCTCCGCCACCAAGAGTACATCTTGGAGTACTACATATGCCAGACAATTCCTCCACGCATGGCACAGTCAATGGAACGCTTGGCGCAGTCCCCTTAAAGCTTGGCACAGTTCCGCCACCTTTTGTACGTGATTTCTAAAAGTTGGCACCTCCTTGGCTCAGCATCTGTTATTGCAATTTATTTTGATATAGTATAAAATTTTGTCAATAGATCTAACTTAATAAATAACTGTACATATGCTTAACAGAGCTGACTCGACAGATTTCGTGTAATTCTTTAAGCAATGAAATTGCTCAAAAGTTGGCGGAACTTGGCGGAAAAATGGCGGAACGCCGGCTCCTTTTGAGCCGCCGAAATAATTGTTTTGTAAACGAAGTCGCGGAATTATAAATTTTGAAGCATAAATTTAAAAGGAGTTAATTAAAGGGTTTTACAACACGGACGACTACCTTACCTTACTTGTCCCTTTTCTTATCGTCCTCGTTAGTATTTTATTTAATCTCAGTAAGGTCAGGCGTACAACCCTTAGGCCATGAGTCCCCATTTGGATGTGACCAGGGGCTTGAACAAATATGACCTGAATGTTTTTACCATTATAGAAAATAAAAAAAAATAATCCAATAGAACTATACAAGTATGATGCTTGGTCCAAACGATGTTAAACACGGTCTGAGATTATGCTGGCTATACACGACATTTGAAAAATAAAAGACTGAGAAAATGAAAAAAAAATTCACGCGCTGAAAATCACCCTCTTTTGTTTTTGCCTTTTCCTCAATATTTCTTTCTGTTCTTTTTTTGTCGAACTCTAAATTAAAATTTAAAAAATTGGACAGTTCATATTCATTTCAGTACTTTCTTTAATGTCGGAAATTTATAAGGAGTCAAAAACTAAACTTTATACAAAGTTTATTCGATTTTATACAAAGTCAAAATCGATTATCAAATCGATCATTAATCGGACGTCATTAATCGATTATCAAAATTCGAACAACTAGTTTGAATCTAAACGTCACCGACAAACTCGCATTCAGGCAAATTCGTAAGGAAGGCAGGGCAATAGGCGCCCATATGGGGGGAGGGGGGCAGAGTGGGGCTCCAGCCCCTTTCTGGCTGAATGATGCTGCCTAATATTTTATATTTTTGTTTTGAGATTTATATTATACAGCCTTGGAAGTGCCGATTAGACCAGGTGAGCTCCCCCCCTAAATTTCAGCTTATGGGCGCCCGGGGCAGGGCTACATATCCGTCTCCGTTTCAGAAATATAATAAAAATCATGATTTCCCCGTATTTTATTTCCCATGCCAGTCGCATATTTTTGCACTCTTAACCCCCCCCCCCCAACAAAAAATCCTCCATAAGTGCTGGATCGAGCCGGATCATCAAATGCGCCTTTTTTAGAGCCAAGGCTCTATATTTGATATATTAATAACAATTTATTAATAAAGATGCCCTATTTAAGTATTAGGTCTAACTAATTATAAATTTAATTAATAACGATTAATTAAAGTACCTAATTTATATAATTATAACGATTAGTTAATTATAATTAAAATAATTATAACGAATAATTAATAAGGATATTAATTAGGATTAATGCCTAAATTAAAAAAAAAATCTTCAATCGATGAGTTCATATAGTCCACTTAAGATCATTCCCCATACTCCAACAAACAACCAAAGAGCAAAATATACTAAAAAAAAATCCACTAGGTAACAGGTGGATTATACCTTTCCAATTGCCAGAAGTAAAAGATCAGTAGACAAGTCCTCATTCTAATCAATCAAAACTTAAGTACCGATTTGAACTTTGACATTTTGAAATTTTAACAAACCAAGAAGATGACATTTTGAATTGAGCGTGGCGGGATATAAAATTTCAAAGGAAGATTTTCAAAGCTCTTGTTCAAATAATATGCGTAGCGATCGTTATAATTTTTAATTTGGTTCATTTGTGATATAGCCATTTCATTTGGTTTTGGTCAACGTAATTAGTCATCGCCCTTGTCGAAATCACTATAGAAGTCTCTAGGTGTTCTTAGTAAAAGTTTTAAGTAGCGCTTTATGCACAAAAGTCACGGCAGAGAAATTCAAATTTGGGAATATGATATTTCGAAGGAAAAAAGAAAAATCTGTAGCGTATGGGGCCTTTGTCCGTGACCTGATTAAAAACTACGCTTTTTGTGACAATCCCAATTTCATAATTCGGGTTGCCCCAGGATAGTCAAACAAGAAACTCAATTGAGAGTAACATTCTCACCTGCGATTACTAAAATCAGCGGAAAATTTTGAAAGTGTTGACTATGATGAAATCTGCAGAACGTGTTCATCCTGTTAATATTCTCCAGAATTAGAAGCAAAATGCCCCCAGTGCTCCTTATCACTCATCTTTGGCAAAATCTTTTTCACAAAGTTCAACTTATTCAAAGTTTAATTTCTAGTTCTCTTCAATTTTAATTTCTTGAAGGTTAAGAAAAACATACTCTCTATGTCATATATGCGAAATATCGGGAATATGATATTTCAATGTGGGATAAACATTACTAGCGGTATTATGTCCAGCATGGGTGTTCAGAATCAATAGAGTTAATGACTGTATTAATAACGTAAAGTAACAGTTTTGAAACGTTTAACCATTGCGACCATGTTTGGTCAAACAGGTTTGACCATTTTTACTATCAAAAATCTTTTCCAGTTGGCTGCAGTCGGACAGACAATCTTCAATCAATATTGATGATTTTTCGGTTTCTGTGATTAATTCTTCAATCGAGATAAGGATTGTAGATTGTCGCAGGAAAACGCAAGGAGTAAAAAAAAGAGTTAAAGGAAAACTAAAACAAGAGTTAAACCAGCCCTTGCACATGCAGCCTCTGGGTCGACCCCCCTCCCTAAGCCTGATGATTTTCACAATATTTCCTTATATTTTCACATTATTCGGTAAAAGATGATCGATAAAACTTTAAAGCTTGGTTTCAAAGAATCCACTTGAAAAACCACATGGAGGGTGAAATTATTAATAAAAGCACAATAAATATAATAACTAGGGTGGTAGAATTAGAAAACTGGTGTGTTACAAGGATGTGTTGAAATGTATAAAGTGATTTGGGCTCCTTATTTTGTTTTCAGGGGCATACCGAAGCAGTTTTTTCTCTTTGCCAGTTTTTAGGAGATTTCCTGAAATCTCAAATTCACAGAGGTTACATCCAGAAATATGACGTTTTCGTCTTATTACTAGGAATTCTCTTGAATAGCGAGGTGGATATTAAAATCGCTAGAGATTCTTTTCACATGCATTTTCTTTTAGAAAATTACGGAAATTCTTGGAAACAGAAAGATACGGAAGCGACAACAATAAGGAAAGAACTTCAAAGAATATGAACGGATTAAATGCAAATTTAGAAAAAGAAAATGAGAGATAAATATATAACTTAAAAATATTGCAAAACGAAAATTAAGATACATACACCTGCTCTTTTTACAGGCCCAAATTTAACTTAGTTGTTTAACCTAATTAAATGTTTCAGTAGAAGAAGTATCTTAATTATCTTTTGGTTTGATGGCTGAGGAGGATCCGACCGATAGGGTGGCAATCCTCACATTCCTTTTTCAGCCTTTTTCGTGCATTAGAATTATCCCTGTCAGTGTTGCAACCCGGTAAAAAAAATCACTAGATTCTTTAAAAAATCACTAGATCAGCTCATAAATCATTAGATTATTGAAAAGAAATCACTAGGATTATACTCTTTATCAGTGTAATTAAGAATTGTTTAATAATGCTGTAAGGTGAAAAATCGCTAGATTTGAGGAAAATCCCTAGCTTTAGAACGAAAATCACTACAATCACTAGCGAGAAAAAAATCACTAGGCAACAAAACAAATCAATAGAACTAGTGATAAATCACTAGGGGTAGCAACCCTGATTCATGCTCTCCACCATAGCTGTTGGCTGCCTCTATGGTTGGCAGAACATCAGGTGCGGGTCGATGACGTCACTTGAGTCTACAATTTTTCACTACGTAGTGATATCGTCTGGTCCTATGACCTTTCCTAGTATTAGGGGAGATCACCGTTTGTTTATTGTTAATTCACGATACAGCAATATTGATAAACGATATATAACAAACGCTAAGACGATATCGACTCCGATACAGCAATAACGATGTGCAATAGCGATGCTCGATTGTAGGGAAAATTGTGTCTAATAAGCGATAAGCAATTTGCTGAAGGCTGAATGTATAAATAAAGGAATCAAACAAAAACAGCTATTATTGAAGTCAATTACTTCAAAAATTACCCTTACCCCCCCCCCCCAAAAAAAAAATATATTTCCATCCTCTTTTAATAGAATAAGGAGGGTCGTAGGTCATAAATACCTTACAGACCTTTTTTATCTTCAGTAATCGCATATCCTTAAATATAGTAGCCAAGATATCATATCTTGGCATTAATACTACAGAGCTTGGAGGTTACTAATGAGAGAATTTTGATTCCCTTGGGTATTTGACAGCATCCTTTATCCGCTGTTAAAAGCAAGGATATCAGGGAAACATAAGACAAGGAATTTAAGAGGAAGAGAAGTATATTTCACAAGATACTGTCCAAGAAATACAACAAGGAGGTAAGAGGCATTCAGAATTTAGCGTCTTTCACACTACGAACAGAAGGTTCTATGTCAAATGGGTAAGTTAAGCTACGTTAAGTGTAACTTTTCACGCTTAAACAAGCCCTTTCGCAATAGAAGAACGCAAAAATTCATAAGTAATCATAATCATGGTTGCAGCAGTACCTGCAACCTTCTAAAGAAGGAACTACGGCCCATAGTAAAAATAAAAAAAACGCGTAAAAACGACTGGTTAGAGATAAAAAATTACCGTTTATAGCTGATTCAGGAATTATAGCTATTACCTCAGTTTTTTTTTAATAGTAAAATGTTTGTTTTTGAAAACCAATATATCAGAATCTCGAAAAATAGCCTGAAACCCCTCAAAAATGCCGTCGAAACGAAAAGGAAACCATTGGATCGCCATTACCGGGATTCTAAACAGGATAATTACAGTCCCCATGCTTGAACCAGAAGGAAAATTACCATTTTGTATGGGTAGCACTTATTTGGCCTCTATTTTAATTTATTTTTTTCGCGGCTAGCGGCGTACTGGAATATCAGAGAGAGCTGTTCATGAGCTCATTTGAAAAAAATAGCTATATCTTGTGCCTTTTGTAGTTATCTAAACGTAACATTAAAAAAAAAAGAAAAAAAAATACAAAAACTACATCTTCGTGTACAAGTTGATGTTATGTTCGAAATCATGTCATCTCTACTGCCTGACTCCCTTGGGTTTGTTCTTTACTAAAATAACCTACGATTAAGACCTTATTCGGTACTTCGTACCGAATGAGGTTCGCATAGAAGAATAATTCTATTCTTGTATACGAAGATATAATATTTTGTCAAAAAATGATTTTATTTCAAACATTGTGTTTTGTTAATTGTAAAAACGAGTAGAGGTAGCAATTTCCTTAAAAATGAGCCCTTAAATAGCTCTCTATGATTTTTCAGTACCCCGCTAGCAACGGAGAAAAAAAAAATATAAAAAGAGGCCACATGAGTGCTTCACATACAAAAAAAAAGTGATTTTCCTTGTTGTTCAAGTCAGGGGACTGTAAATTTCATCAATAGGGTCTTCGGCCATGGCGATTCCGACTTTTTATTTCAATCTGATTTGGTTGCAAACAATTAAATTTGGTTACTATTCGCCGAAGCGTATTTTACTAGTTTGCAGCTACCGCTGAAACCACGATCCAGCAAAGAAAATCCTGGATACTTCTTTCTGTGTGTGATATGTGACGTAAATTAGTTTTTTGCACAAGTTATCGTCTAAGATTATCACAGTTGTCCTGAGCAGACTATTCAAAAATTAATGATGCGGAATGGATATGGAGATTTAAGCTCTGACCAAGCATGAAAGGCTTCCTAGAAAAAATTACAAAATAATTTTCAAAAAAATTTATTAATTTTGCTTTTTCATTTGCTATTTACGTTCGGTTATTGACTTTCCCGTAACGCAACATAAAATAACGTAGAGTAAAATTCTAAATAAAATAGAGCTAGAGTATATAATATTCAGAGGTGATTTAGAGCTCCATAAGATTCAGAGGCAGTTTTAGTGTGGGAGGGAAAGACAGAGGGGGCACTTGCCCCGGGAACAGAAATTTTAGGGGCGCAAAATTCCAAATATATAACCTAATGGTGATTACCATTTTATAATTTTTTAGTTTTAAATTTATTAAAATAAATTAGAGAGCGTATTTAGCAGAAAGTATAAGCGAATTGAACCCAAAATTTTCCTTTTTTCCATGTCTTCATCGTCGTTCCTTGAAAATAAAAGTAAATAGACCAAATTAAAGAATTAAAGTAGTCAATTGGGACGATATAATTAATAATTTTGCAGAGGCAAAAGTAAGAAAAGTCAGATTTAAATAAATGCAAATGCTATTAATAAATGAAAATTTTGCTAATCAATAAAAATTTGTTAAAATTTGGCCTGAAAATTATTGGGTGATAGACGGGAGGGGCACTAGTCATGATTTTGCCCCAGGCGTTGAGAGATTAGAACCAAAACTGATAACATTACACAGCGTACTTTAAAGTCATGCTAGTCTGAAAGGTTCTACGACACAGTGTGAAAGAACCATTATTAGTGGAGCAAACAGGTTTATAAAACCAGTCTATAAAACTACGGCGTACCGTGAGGCGTAGTGTGAAAAGGCCATCATTAAGGGAAAAAAGAAGTTTATAAAACCAGTTTATAAAACTACATCGTCCGAACAAAGAAGTTTATAAGACCGGTTTACAAAACTATGGCGTAGTGTGAAAGAGCCATTATGAGGGGAACAAAGAAGTTTATAAAACCGGTTTATAAAACTACAGCGTCCGAACAAAGAAGTTTATATAACCGGTTTATAAAATTATGGCGTAGTGCGAAAGAGCCATTATTAGGGGAACAAAGAAGTTTATAAAACCGGTTTATAAGACTACAGCGTCCGAACAAAGAAGTTTATAAAAACAGGATAAAGCAACGGGGTACTGTGAAAGAGCCATTACTAACCGAGCAAAGAAGTTTAAAAATACGGTTTATAAAACTACGAGGTAATGTAAACGGTAATGTAAATTTATAATCCAGGTTATGATTTTACAATAGTGTTTTTCAGAGAAGAAGGCGTTAGATAGTCAATACGCCATATATGCAATATGCACAAATTAGAACGTTTTTCCCGAAGTGCAAAATATTGTTGCAAACAATTTTATCAGCAAACGTGCCTTCATAAACCTGCGGTTGATATCAATGATTATTTGCAAAATTCTCAAACTAAACAACATTTTGGACAAAAGTATTAGTGGATTTTGGCCCCGATATAAATATAATGAAACGTGTTAATTTTCACATTTCAGAAATGCTAGCTGCTTTTGTCAACAATTTGCGACAAAGGCCACGAATGTGGCAACTAAAACTGTCATAAGTTATAAAGCATATTGATAGGACCTATTCAATTAATGACTTAGTTTATTTATTTATAACTAAAACTTTATATTTCATTTATTGAACTATGTCATTTTATCTAAAGTGACAAATTTCATTTATAGTGAAAATAAAAATATTACGTGTTTTGTATATGTTTTTTTTTGTTTATTTCATTGTTCCATTTGCAATAAATATAATTACATTTAGTGATTTATTAATTATTTATATGTGACTTATTTGGCAAAAGTTTAACTTATTTAGTTATTAAATTATTTATTTGGCTACTTCTTTATATTTTATACTTAGTTACTCAGTTAGTTCCTTACTAAGTTTAGGTAGGTCGACTGTAAATCTAAGATTGTAGAATTGCCACATATTGCCTTTTGAATTACCAAATCTGTTGGGTGCTGCCAAAATAAAGAAAGATTTTTAAAACATCACTACTACTACTATTACTACTAACAACTAACTGCAGCAATAAGCCACCAGAAGCCAACACAGCTACTCACGCTCCTCCTCCATCCAAATCTATTCAAAACCACCCTCTTTACACCCTCCCCAGAAGTCCTAATTTCAATTAAATATTTCCTTACGACATCCTCCCACCCTAGTCAGGGACGACCCGCTTTTTGTTTGCCCTTAGACGGTTGGCCGACAATATTTGGCAATCTGTCATCCTTCATCCGCAGCCTAGCCATCTCATCCTTTCTCTCATTATTGCCCCAGAGGGCGGAACTCAACTCTATTTTTTGTAGAGCTTACTGTTCAAGATATAGTCAGTCAGTTGAGTACCCAAAACAACCATTAGCTAGCAACATTACCAAGCAACATTTTTTCTTTCGGGGGGATTTTGTAAAATCGAAAATTTCAAAAAGCATCAAAGATCTGTTAATGTTCATTTTTGTTACGTTTTTAAGAGTCGGAGTAACATTTGGGAGGGAAGGGGGGGGGGGGGGTTCAAACCTCCTATAAGAAACAACATAACTCCTTGACTAAAAAATTCCTTACTTTAACCTTGTTTTGGTCATGGCGTTTTATCACAACCCTTGTAAATAAGGTCAACATCTTTTGTAAATTTTCTGAGTCAAGATTTCCAACATTACAAAAAAAAGCATGAATATAGTTGCAATTTTTGCATTATGAAATTATGAAACATCTAGCTTCTAGACTCAGGCATAACAATAATAATAATAACTGAAATAGCAAGTTACAAATATTTATCAATTTTCAAAAGTGTTTAAAGAAAATTGGTCTCTTCCTATGGGAGGAAGAAAGGGGGATGAAAGCGCGGGAGTTTCCAGAGAGTTGCACGAGCACCTAGGGGACGCGAAAAAATTCTGGCACGTGAATTTAGAAAGGATGACGGATGAAAAGTAAAAAGTGGTACTTCAGAAAAAAAAGAAACTCTCTTAGCCTATTCTTAAGAGGGTACAAAAACGTGTTATTAAACTCAAAGGGATACAGACTTACAAATGAATTATGAATCCCTGCTTTAAATATCCCTTACCAAGCAAGGAGTTTGTAAACTTTTCCAAAGTAATCACTTAGAATTGAACAATATTCCAAGATTCATTACCGAAAAACCGTAATGTTTAAAATTAAGAATCCCGGGACGTTTATTATTATTGTCATACAAACACAATATCCTTTCGGGGATAATGTTTAACATATATTATTTCCCCAAGATCCCAAGCTCAGAACGGAAATCTGAAGGTAAAGCAGCCCCGCTCCCTTCCAGTAAAATAAACACATCAATAGATGAATCAAATCTCAGTATTAATCTTAGAGAGCTTAGTATCTGTTATTGAGAAGATCTCCCTTCCTCCCTGGGTCTCTGACAACATCCTTCCATCTGCTATTACAAAGCAAGGATATCAAAGGGATAGATAAGGACGCATATAAAAAGAATACAGTTTTCAGTGCGTAGCCTAGTTGATTTATCAAGAAATTTGAAGGCGACTGGAAATAGAATCGGTAGTTAACTCTGGAAATCAATTATGGTAAACAATTGCTTTTCCCAGAATAACTTTTTATAATATTTTAAAGAAAGTAGGAAATAAAGTAGGAAGTAGGCAAGAAGTAGCAGGCAGAAGAAAGTAGGTGAATAAAACCAGGGCCGAATAAAGGGCGACTGTCCCATTCGGGCTTCCCATTTGAAAGGACCCCGTATTACCATTAAAATGAACAAAAGAACAATATTTTGAAATTTAAAGCAGATTGCTAAAAATATATAAAATAATTAAACAGTATTAATTAATAATTAATTATAAAATATTTAATAAATATTTTATTAAATTTTAAATAAAATTTTTATTAAATATTTAATAATTAATTAAAAATCAAATAATTGAAAATATGTTTATTGTAAATTTGCATTGCTGGATCAAGTTTATTAATATATTTATTGTTATATAATATATACTTCGTAATATAAAGAACTGATACCCGTTAAAGTCCATGTCATATTTACTGAATTTCATTAGAATAGTCCTATATTAGAGAGATCTTGCGCTACATACGTGAACTACTTTGCGTACGTAAGCTACTGTGGAAGTATATTCGACTTAATTATTTAACATATAGAGAGGGCCCTGCAAAAAATAGAATCTTATCGGGCCCTGTACCTATTCGATCCGGTCCTGAATAATACTTTCAGAGATTTTCTGAAAATTAATTTTAATATAATCTCAGAATTTTATTTACTACTTTCTTCAATATATTAAAGAAAGTTGATCGAGAAAGTTATTATTTGCACCAGTTGATTCTTCTTTCCATAAATAAAAGGATCAGCTAAATAGGACAGCATTTTCAACTCCTTTACCAAGGACAGTGTGAAACTAATAGTTTGAATTGGTTAAGTGGAGACTTAAGCAACCATATATATCTCTAGCCATACAAACCATAAACCAGATGGTTTCGCACCGTACATTATGTACCAAGAACAGAGAAAATGAAATCTGACAGTTTGAATTGGTTAAGTGGAAATTTACACATATCTGTAGCCATACAAACCATAAACCAGATGGTTTCACACCGTACATTATGTAGCAAGGACAGAGAAAATGAAATCTGAGAGTTTGAATTGGTTAAGTGGAAACTTACACAACCATATATATCGGTATCCATATAAACCATAAACCATATGGTTTCGCACCGTACATTATGTACCAAGGACAGAGAAAATGAAATCTGAGAGTTTGAATTGGTTAAGTGGAAACTTACACAACCATATATATCGGTATCCATATAAACCATAAACCATATGGTTTGTACCGTACACCATGTACCAAAGACAGAGAAAATGCAATCTGAGAGTTTGAATTAGTTAAGTGGAAATTTACACAACCTATCTGTAGCCATACAAACCATAAACCAGATGGTTTCGCACCGTAAATTATGTAGCAAGGACAGAAAAAATGAAATCTGACAGTTTGAATTGGTTAAGTGGAAACTTACACAACCATATATATCTGTAGCCATGCAAACCATAAACCATATGGTTTGTACCGTACATCATGTACCAAGGACAGAGAAAATGAAATCTGAAAGTTTGAATTGGTTAAGTGGGAACTTACACAACCATATATATCTGTACCCATACAAACCATAAACCAGATGGTTTCGCACCGTACATCATGTACCAAGGACAGAGAAAATGAAATCTGACAGTTTGAATTGGTTAAGTGGAAACTTACACAACCATATATATCTGTAGCTGGAAACTTACAAAATCATAAATATATGTAACCATATAAACCATGAACCATATGGTTTGTACCGAACATCATAAAATGCCAAGGACAGAGAAAATGATACCTGACTGTTTGAATTGGTTAAGTGGACACTTACACATCCATATATATCTGTAGCCATACAAACCATAAACCATATGGTTTGCACCGTAAATCATAAAGCACCAAGGACTGAGAAAATGAAATCTGAAAGTTTGAATTGGTTAAGTGGAAACCTACACAACCATATATATCTTTAACAATATAAACCATAAACCATGTGGATTGCACCACATATCATAAAGTACCAAGGACAGAGAAAATGAAATCTGACAGTTTGAACTGGTTAAGTGTAAACTTAAACAATCATAAATATATGTAACCATATAAACCATGAACCATATGGTTTGCAGCGAACAACATAAAGTACCAAGAACAGAGAAGATGAAATATGACTGTTTGAATTGATTAAATGGAAACTTACGCAACCATAAATATCTTAAAAAATAAAAATAAAAAGAATTAAACCTTTAATGAAAAAAATTCGACATGCAGATGTGTGGTTTTTGGTAGCCAAGTTATAGAAAAAATGGGTAAAGATCAGCCAAAAAAGCCAAAAACATATTGCCCCAAACAGCCCATATTGCCCCATATTGCCCCAAACAGCTTAAGAAGGTGCAGGTTTCCTTCTAAAGTGTAGTTGTTTTCGGGAATAAACAGATTGTTAGCGTTTGAATGTTCACGAACCAAAACGTTGGCAAATCGAACTATTTAGTTTTGTTTATTTTCACGACTTAACGTGGAATCACTGACGAATATATGGTACCGCTCAAAGAAACTTCTTGATTTTGAAACAGCCATAACAAAAATATTATAAAATCGCGGTTTTCAGGTAAAAATAGACCTAACACGAGTCCAAATATATTTTGATGTCCTATATTATACCTATACCCTATACCCTATGTCCTATACCCTATTCACGAAAATATATTTTTGGTCCACAGTATAGTGGACCCGCGATTCCAAAAGCAACATTTTCAGCCATCTAGTGTTGCTTATCATAACGAAATTGGTATACTTGAAAACAAGGTATATGAGCATAGAAGGTGGAACGAGCTGAAAAACAGGTAAATTATCGTGTTTTAATAGCTATCCTTTCTTATTCAATCAAAGATAACTATTTGAAAATTATTATTATTAAATTCTAGATTTCTAATATGTTTAATGTCATTGTTGTAGGACATAAGATTGTCGCTAGTGTTTGCATATCCTCAAGCTCAAACTAAAACTTTTTCAAGGAATTAACTTTACTCAAATTTCTTTGTATAAAGATTATTATACTATGCCTAACTTAGATGTATATTTTATTATTATACTATGTCTACCTTACGATTATTATACTATGTCTACCTTAGATGTATATTTTTTTCTTAGTATAAATTCGGAAAAGTCATCTAGACTTACCTCTACCTGTATTGACAAGATTCGACAATAAAAAAAAAAACAAAGAAAAACTAAAATTTTAGCTTGTTGATATCTCTCCTTGTCATTCAATGTTAAAAACAAGATCTCGAACTTCCAGTAATCCAGTGCAGGATTGCCACCATAACATGTTTCCAGCGAAATTTTATTATTTTGGCACTTACTGGTAGATTCCAGTAAATTACTGAAAATTACTGGCATATTGTTTTATACAACTTGGTTTTAGAAGTCCCATGCTTAATTTTTTAGTTTGTTCTTTTAGAAAAAGATTTGCTTATTACTGTTGTATCTATCCGTAACTTCAAATTACTTTATACTTGGTATGTTTAGTCTTGACCTGAATACTTTTGTATGTTTAGTCACACCCCATACTTTTGAACAATTTGCCTGAAAAACTAATTCTGCCGTTATTAAAACAAAAGCTGTTGAAATATAAATAGAAAAAAGTAAAAAAAAAAAACAATTTGAAAACTGAATTTGAACAAAGGACAAAAAATTCAAATACGTTGTTGAAATGGTCAGAATTTTTATAATTAAACAAAAAATGGAACGTGAGTATAATTGAAAGCGCCTAAAACACTAAGACTTCTGTCTATTTAATCTCTAGACGAACAAAGTTTCTATACAAATAAATGTGCATTGTCAGTTTAATATACATATACTGATATTTAGTATTAAAATTGTTAATATTATTTGATTTGTTAAAGTTATAAAAGTAAGAACATTTATATTTTTTTCGGTAAAGTGCAAATTATGTTCTGGCCTTGGGAAGGCATAGGGGTTTTGAGCCCAACTTATGTTAATTTCTGCTCGTTTTGAGTTTGACTCGGTTATTCATTATAATTTTTGTTCTTTTTGGGTTTCATTTATTTATCGATGCTGATTTGTGGTAGTTCCACGCTTGGTAGATTATTTGATTTTATATTTGTTCATTTTTTGTTTAATGGAGTTCTTTACTTTTTTTTGAAAAACTTACTTTGTGGAAAAAGTTTTTTTACTTAATTTTTGTTCGCTTATATTGACATATTCTTTTCAGAGAAAAAGAAAATAATACCTTAAATCTTTTGTTTTTTTTAAGAATTTATAGTTTGGCCTGCTATTTGTATGCTGGAGAAAAATTTTCGGCAATTTTTAACAACATACACCCTCTTAAAAATCTGGACACAAATAGTAGTGTTTAATTTAGTTTCATACCTCCTCTAGTTGACCTGAAATGGAAAACTTGATACCATTCGCAAAAAAATACTTTCTTTGATAGCTTGGATACACTTACGCTATTTTGATTTGCTTAAATTTTAAGAGCAGAAGCAGCCCCGAAAGTTTGAACATAATACTCTCAGTGGTTCTTGGGATACTGCTGAGTTGCCTTATTGGGAATTAGCATTAACACAGTGCATTTTGATTTAATCTTATGGCAACATTTAGTTCTTAAACATAGGTCAAATGGGAGTGTGGGCATGAGAGGGGGTTTAGTTTCCCTCTAATCACTTTCGACTATTAAAAAGGGCATCAGCCCTTTCTATTTTCAATCGAATGAGCCCTTTTCGAAGTTCCTTCGACAACTCCTTCGATACATAGTGCCCTGGTCTAAACAACAACAACAACAACAAAATAATACATTATACCCACATCGATCTTTACTATAAAAATGTCAAGCCTTCCAATCACTTTCGACTATTCAAAAGGACAGTAGGCCTTTCGATTCCCAATCGAATGAGACCTTTTTGAGTTTCTACGACAACACTTCCTACAAACAGCTTATATGCCCCCAGGGTATAAATTACAACCCTTATCCTAAGGGCTGTGAGGGTGATTGTCATCCTCTAAGACCTAATTTCCAGAACTTTCAACTGCGTTAAGCAAAATGGCTATCTCAAAATTTTGATTGGGTGTGTCTGGGAAAATGGTGGGCGTGAGAGGGGCGCTAGTCTTTCTCCAATCACTTTCAACTATTAAAAAAGCCACTAACCCTTTCAATTTCCAATCAAATGAGCCCTTTAGAAGTTTCTACGACAACGCTTTCAATAAAAACCTTATATGCCCCCAGGGGATAACTTACAACCCTCGCCATAAGGGCTGGGGGGTGTCATCCTCAAAGACCTAATTTCCAGAACTTTCTACTACGTTGAACAAAATGGCTATCTTAAAATTTTGATTGGATGTGTTTGGGGGAATGGTGGGCATGAGAGGGGGTTAGTTACCCTCCAAAGACTTTCAACTATTAAAAAGGGCACTAGCCCTCTCAATTTCCAGTTGAATGAGCCCCTTTTGAAGTTTTTACGACAACTCTATCATTAAAAACCTTATATGCCCCCAGGGCATAACTTACAACCTTTGCCCTGGGGACTCTGGGGGGTTTGTCATCCTTAAATAAATCATTTCCAGAACTTAAAACTACGTTGAACAATATGGCTATCTCTAAACTTTGATTGAATGTGTTTGGGGAGATGGTGGGCGTGAAAGGGGGGTTAATTACTCTCCAATCACTTTCGAAAATTAAAAAGGGTAATTTCAATTTCCAATCAAATTAGCCCCTTTTGAAATTTCTACAACAACTTTCTATATAAACCTTATATGTCCCCAGGGCATAACTTACAACACTTGCACTGAGGGCTCTGATGGGTTAATCATCATAAAAGACCTAATTTCCAGAACTTTCGACTACGTTGAACAAAATGGATATCTCAAAATTTTTATTGGTGGTGTTTGGGGAAATGGTGGGCGTGAGAGGGGGGTTAGTTGCCCTTCAATCACTTTCGACTATTAAAAGGGCATTAGTCCTTTCAATTTACAATTGAATGAGCCGTTTTTGATGTTTTTACAACATCGTTTTCTATAAAAACCTTATATGCCCCCAGGGCATAACTTACAACCCTTACCCTGAGGGCTGTGGGGGAGTGACCTTTTCAAAAACATAATTTCTATCTGGAAATCCAGAACACTGAACAAATGGATATCTAAAAATTTTGATTGGATCTGTTTGGGGAAAACGTGGGCCAGAGAGGGGGGCTAGTTGCCCTCAAATCACTTTCGACTATTAAAAAGGGCACTAGACCTTTGAATTTTCAATCAAATGAGCCCTTTTTCAAGTTTCTACGACAAAGATTTCAATAAAACTTATATGTCCCCAGGGCATAACTTATAACCCTTACCCTGAAGACTGTGGGGGGAGTGTCCTGGTCAAAGGTATAATTTCCTGAACTTTAACTGCGTGGAACAAAATGGCTATCTCAAAATTTTGATTGGATGTGTTTGGGGAAATGGTGGGCGTGGAAGGGGTGTTAGTTGCCTTCCAATTACTTTCGACTATTAAAAAGGGCACTAGCCTTCCAAATTTTGATTGGAAGTGTTTGGGGGAAAGATGGGCGTGGGGGGGGGGGGCTATTTGCCCTCCAATCACTTTCAACTATTAAAACGGCACTAGCCCTTTGAATTTCCAATCGAATGAGCCTTTTTTGAAGTTTCTATGCAACACCTTCTAAAAAAAAATCTTATATGCCCCCAGGGCATAACTTAAAACCCTTGCCCCGAGGGTTGTGGGGAGTGTCCTCCTCAAAAAAATATTTTCTATCTGGAAATCAACTACGCTGAACAAATAGCTATCACAAAATTTGGATTGGATGTGTTTGGGGGAATGATGGGCGTGTGGGTGGGGGCTAGTTGCCCTCCAATCACTTTCGACTATTAAAAAAGGCACTAGCCCTTTGAATTCCCATCGAATGAGCCTTTTTTGAAGTTTCTACGACAACGCCTTCTAAAAAAATCTTATATGCCCCCAGGGCATAACTTAAAACCCTTGCCCCGAGGGTTGTGGGGGATTGTCCTCCTTAAAAACATATTTTCTATCTGCAAATCAACCACGCTGAACAAAATGGCTATCTCAAAATTTTGATTGGATGTGTTTCGGGAGATGGTGGGTGTGGAAGGGGTGTTAGTCGCCTTCCAATCACTTTTGACTATTAAAACGACGAGCACAAGGCACTCGAATTTCCAATTGAATGAGCCCTTTTCGAAGTTTCTACGACAGCTTCTTCGATACGAAGCGCCTTGCTCTAAAGGAAAAAAAAATAATAAATGATACATTGTGCCAACATCGTTCTTATATGCCCTCAGGGCATAACTTAAAAACCTTGCCCCGAGGGTTGTGGGGGAGTGTCCTCCTCAAAAACATATTTTCTATTTGGAAATCAACTACGCTGAACAAAATGGCCCTCTCAAAATTTTGATTGGAAGTGTTTGAGGGAAAGATGGGCGTGTGGGAGGGGGCTATTTGCCCTCCAATCACTTTCGACTATTAAAACAGGCACTAGCCCTTTGAATTCCCAATCGAATGAGCCTTTTTTGAAGTTTCTACGACAACGCCTTCTAAAAAAATCTTATATGCCCCCAGGGCATAACTTAAAACCCTTGCTCCGAGGGTTGTGGGGGAGTGTCCTCCTAAAAAAAAAACATTTTCTATCTAGAAATCAACTACGCTGAACAAAATAGCTATCACAAAATTTTGATTGGATGTGTTTGGGGGAATGATGGGCGTGTGGGTGGGGGCTAGTTGCCCTCCAATCACTTTCGACTATTAAAAAAGGCACTAGCCCTTTGAATTCCCATCGAATGAGCCTTTTTTGAAGTTTCTACGACAACGCCTTCTAAAAAAATCTTATATGCCCCCAGGGCATAACTTAAAACCCTTGCCCCGAGGGTTGTGGGGGAGTGTCCTCCTTAAAAGCATATTTTCTATCTGTAAATCAACTAACCTGAACAAAATTTTGATTGGATATGTTTGGGGGAGGGGGGCTAGTTACCCTCCAAACACTTTCAACTATTAAAAAGGGCACTAGCCACTCCAATTTCTAATCGAATGAGCCCTTTTCGAAGTTTCTACGACAACTCCTTCGATACGAAGTACACGGGAATGGAGGAAAAAAAATACATTGTGGAACAAAACCTTAACTGCGTAGAACAAAAATGGATATCTGAAAATTTTGATGGATGTGTTTGGGAAATGGTGGGCATGGAAGGGCTGTTAGTTGCCTTCCAATTACTTTCGACTATTAACATGGGCACAAGCCATTTCAATTTCTAATCGAAAGAGCCCTTTTTGAAATTTCTACGACAACGCGTTCTATAAAAACTTTATATGCCCCCAATGCAAAACTTACAAACCTTGTCCTGAGGGCTGTGAGGGGGTTGTCATCCTCACAGACCTAATTTCCAGAACTTTCTACTACGTTGAACAAAATGGCTATCTGTAAATTTTGATTGGATGTGTTTGGGGGAATGGTGGGCGTTAGAGGGGGGTTAGTTACCGTCCAATCACTTTCAACTATTAAAAGGGTACTAGCCCTCTCAATTTCCAATTGAATAAACCCCTTTTTAACTTTTTACGACAACTCTAACATTAAAAACCTTATATGCCCCTAAGGCATAACTTACAACCTTTGCCCTGGGGACTCTGGGGGGTTTGTCATCCTTAAATACATAATTTCCAGAACTTTCAACAACGTTGAACAAAATGGCTATCTCTCAACTTTGATTGAATACGTTTGGGGAATAGTGGGCATGAGAGGGGGATTAATTAGTCTCCACTCACTTTCGAACTATTAAAAAGGGCGATTTCAATATCCAATCAAACGAGACCCTTTTGAAATTTCTACAACAACTTTCTATATAAACCTTATATGCCCCAAGGTCATAACTTAAAACAGTGGCACTGAGGGCTCTGATGGGGTTATCATCCTAAAAGACATAATTTCCAGATCTTTCGACTACGGTGAACAAAGATATCTCGAAATTTTGATTGGATGTGTTTAGGGAAATGATGGGCGTGAGAGGGGGGTTAGTTGCACTTCAATCACTTTCGACTATTAAAAGGGCACTATCCCTTTCAATTTTCAATTATATGAGCCCTTTTTGATGTTTTTACAACATCGCTTTCTATAAAAACCTTACATGCTCCAAGGGCATAACTTACAACCCTCGCACTAAGGGTTGTGGGGGGGATGGGTTGTCCTCCTTAAAGAACTAATTTCCAAAACTTTCAACTGCATTGAATAAAATGGTTATCTAAAAATTTTGATTGAATGTGTTTGGGGAAAAGATGGGCGTGAGAGGGAGGTTAATTGCCCTCAAATCACTTTCGACTATTAAAAAGGGCACTAGCCCTTTGAATTTCCAATCGAATGAGCCCTTTTTCAAGTTTCTACGACAAAGATTTCAATAAAAACCTTATATGCCCACAGGGCAAAACTTATAACCCTTGCACTGAAGACTGCGGGGGGAGTGTCCTGCTCAAAGGTATAATTTTCTAAACTTTAAACTGCGTGGAACAAAATGGCTATCGAAAAATTTTGATTGGAAATGTTTGGGGAAATGTTGGGCGTGGAAGGGGTGTTAGTTGCCTTCCAATCACTTTCGACTATTAAAATAGGCACTAGCCATTTCAATTTCCAATCGAATGAGCCCGTTTTGAAGTTTCTACGACGACGCGCTCTATAAAAACCTTATATGCCCCCAGGGCTTAACTTAAAACCCTTGCCCTGAGGGCGTGGGTGGTCCTCCTCAAAAACATAATTTCTATTTGGAAATCCACAATACTGAACAAAATGGCTATCTAAAAATTTTGATTGGATGTGTTTGGGGGAAAGGTGGGCGAGAGAGGGGGGATAGTTGCCCTATAATCACTTTCGACTATTAAAAAGGGCAGTAGACCTTTGAATTTCAAATCGAATGAGCCCTTTTTAAAGTTTCTACGACAAAGATTTCAATAAAAACTTATATGCCCGCAGGGCATAACTTAAAACCCTTGCCCTGAAGACTGTGGGGGGAGTGTCCTGCTCAAAGGTATAATTTCCTGAACTTTAACAGCGTGGAACAAAATGGCTATCTCAAAATTTAGATTGGATGTGTTTGGGGAAATGGTGGGCGTGGAAGGGGTGTTAGTTGCCTTCGAATTAATTTCAACTGTTAAAAAGGGGAATAGCCATTTCAATTTCTAACCAAATGAGCCCTTTTTGAAGTTTCTACGACAACGGGTTCTATAAAAACTTTATATGCCCCCAGGGCATAACTTACCACCCTTGTCTTGAGGGCTGTGAGGGGGTTGTCATCCTCAAAGACCTAATTTACAGAACTTAAAACTACATCGAGTAAAATGGCTATCTCAAAATTTTGATTGGATGTGTTTCGGGAGATGGTGGGTGTGGAAGGGGTGTTAGTCGCCTTCCAATCACTTTTGACTATTAAAACGACGAGCACAAGGCACTCGAATTTCCAATTGAATGAGCCCTTTTCGAAGTTTCTACGACAGCTTCTTCGATACGAAGCGCCTTGCTCTAAAGGAAAAAAATAATAAATGATACATTATGCCAACATCGTTCTTATATGCCCTCAGGGCATAACTTAAAAACCTTGCCCCGAGGGTTGTGGGGGAGTGTCCTCCTCAAAAACATATTTTCTATTTGGAAATCAACTACGCTGAACAAAATGGCCCTCTCAAAATTTTGATTGGAAGTGTTTGAGGGAAAGATGGGCGTGGAGGGGGCTATTTGCCCTCCAATCACTTTCGACTATTAAAACGGCACTAGCCCTTTGAATTTCCAATCGAATGAGCCTTTTTTGAAGTTTCTATGACAACGCCTTCTAAAAAAATCTTATATGCCCCCAGGGCAAAACTTAAAACCCTTGCCCCGAGGGTTGTGGGGGAGTGTCCTCCTCAAAAAAATATTTTCTATCTAGAAATCAACTACGCTGAACAAAATAGCTATCACAAAATTTTGATTGGATGTGTTTGGGGGAATGATGGGCGTGTGGGTGGGGGCTAGTTGCCCTCCAATCACTTTCGACTATTAAAAAAGGCACTAGCCCTTTGAATTCCCATCGAATGAGCCTTTTTTGAAGTTTCTACGACAACGCCTTCTAAAAAATCTTATATGCCCCCAGGGCATAACTTAAAACCCTTGCCCCGAGAGTTGTGAGGAGTGTCCTCCTTAAAAGCATATTTTCTGTCTGTAAATCAACTACGCTGAACAAAATTTTGATTGGATATGTTTGGGGGAAGATTGGCATGGGGGGGGGGCTAGTTACCCTCCAAACACTTTCGACTATTAAAAAGGGCACTAGCCACTCCAATTTCTAATCGAATGAGCCCTTTTCGAAGTTTCTACGACAACTCCTTCGATATGAAGTACCCGGGAATGGAGGAAAAAAATACATTGTGGAACAAAACCTTAACTGCGTAGAACAAAATGGATATCTCAAAATTTTGATTGGATGTGTTTGGGAAATGGTGGGCATGGAAGGGCTGTTAGTTGCCTTCCAATTACTTTCGACTATTAACATGGGCACAAGCCATTTCAATTTCTAATCGAAAGAGCCCTTTTTGAAATTTCTACGACAACGCGTTCTATAAAAACTTTATATGCCCCAAGATGGGCGTGGGGGGGGTGGGGCTAGTTGCCCTCCAATCACTTTCGACAATTAAAAAGGGCACTAGCCCCTTGAATTTCCAATCGAATGAGTTTTTTTTAAGTTTCTACGACAACGCCTTCTATAAAAATCTTATATGCCCCCAGGGCATAACTTAAAACCCTTGCCCCGAGGGTTGTAGGGGAGTATCCTACTCTAAAACGTATTTTCTATCCAGAAATCAACTACGCTGAACAAAATGGCTATCTCAAAATTTTGATTGGATGTGTTTGGGGGGAGCGATGGGCGTGGGGGGGGGCTAGTTGCCCTCCAATCACTTTCGACTATCAAAAAGAACACTAACCCTTTGAGTTTCCAATCGAATGAGCCTCTTTGAAGCTTCTACGACAACGCCTTCTACAAAAACCTTATATGCCCCCAGGACATAACTTAAAACCCTTTCCTCGAGGGTTGTGGGGAGTGTCCTCCTCAAAAAGATATTTTCTATCTGGAAATCAACTACGCTGAACAAAATAGCTATCACAAAATTTGGATTGGATGTGCTTGGGGGAATGATGGGCGCGTGGGTGGGGGCTAGTTGCCCTCCAATCACTTTCGACTATTAAAAAAGGCACTAGCCCTTTGAATTCCCATCGAATGAGCCTTTTTTGAAGTTTCTACGACAACGCCTTCTAAGAAAACCTTATATGCCCCCAGGGCATAACTTAAAACCCTTGCCCCGAGGGTTGTGGGGGATTGTCTTCCTTAAAAACATATTTTCTATCTGCAAATCAACTACGCTGAACAAAATGGCTATCTCAAAATTTTGATTGGATGTGTTTCGGGAGATGGTGGGTGTGGAAGGGGTGTTAGTCGCCTTCCACTCACTTTTGACTATTAAAACGACGAGCACAAGGCACTCGAATTTCCACTCGATTGGCTGTGTTTGGGGGAATGATGGGCGTCGGGGAGGGGGAGGGGGCTAGTTTCCCTCCAATCACTTTCGACTATTAAAAAGGGCACTAACCACTCCAATTTTCAATCGAATGAGCTCTTTTCGAAGTTTCTACGACAACTCCTTCGATACGAAGTGCCCGGGTATGGAGAAGAAAAAAGAATACATTGTGCCCACATCGTTCTTTATTTAGGCACCGCTATCGTGCTGCCTATGATAATGGATGATAGACTACCTATCAACAAGTGAAATGACATCATTCTTATACAACTATAAAAAAATTATGTCAGCTTTGCCTCTCACAGGATAATCTGCCTTGGCTTTACTCTATTTAGCCATGGCTCTCAAGTTTTTATTCACTTCTACCAAGTTTATTTTAATTCAAAGGTTCCTTCAATATGTCGGATCAAGTATGAGCTCTGAAAGGAACAGCGAGAATATTTGCTCATACCCTGGACAAAGTTTCGTTCGGTCTCAATAGTCCTTTCAGCTACTCTTCCTCTTTTTCTCCTCCTCATTCCTCCTCGTTTTGAACTCCTCCTCTTTTTCTCCTCCGAAAAGGCCACATCTTGTGACAGAGTTATTTTCTCGTTTCAGAGTTATTATCACATTTTTTGCTCGTAACAGTACCTAGACAATTACATTCTTTGTTTAACAGCTGTTTTTTCAGCATTTTTTAATCCTTAAAACCTACTTTTCAGAAATAAAAGCGTTTTATTAGCTGTCGCCAAACCCAAAATGTATTTCTGAATAATTTGTCTTATTCTTCTGTAGATTGTATGTTTTGTAACATAATACCTTTTAAATTATTGCAACAAACTTGAGTGACTTTATATATGTACCCAGCCAGAATATGTAGACAGCCAGAATGTGGTCCTTCATCAGTTGAGAAGCCAATAATACAAAAAAAGTTTTTCCTAAAACGCTGGCCAAGTCTTTAAAATGTAACTACTTGCCCGGGATGGGTTCCCAAAATGTCTTCTTTACTCTCCTTCGGATCAAATATCAACAAGTATTAAGGATAAGTGGACATTGCTTACGATTTGGCAATGTAAATCTTGATACAAAAGATACAACATCATTGCCAGGTCGTAGAGACACCAAAATGGAATTCCAAATAACAATTCCAAATTGGAATAGTTCGAACTTCCAAACTTTAGATTCCAAACAACCTTATTCATTTTAAAAAATTATAAATTAATTAATTAATAAGAAATAAAAATTAATGATTTTTTTAAAAATCGTAAATTTTAAAGCAGGGTTTACCCAAGCTATGCACAGTGTGTACAACAGCGGATTGATCTCTTATTCGTAATACAAGACCCAGGGGTCATGAGTTTGGGTGAAAGGGTTACTCCATGTCTCTGTAAAAATTATACGGCAATTGAAACACAGGGCTGACAACTGATGAGAAAAAATCACTAGATTTTAGTGGTTTTTTGCTTGATTTGGTGATTTTCTTCAATAATCTAGTAAATTATGTGTTAATTTAGTGATTTGTATGCGTAGACAACATAAAAAAATCCCTAGAAATAGTGACAAATCACTGGGGGTGGCATCCCTGCTGAAACATCGACAGTTGTCGACACCTTTTATGCCATCAACGGCTCTGGAGGATCATTAGGCTAAGTTTGGTTAGGCTAAGTTTACTTAGGCTAGGTTTGGTTAAAGATAATACTACAAAGAAAAAAATGTATCAGAAAATAGGAAGATAATCCTTACCAGCAACAGCTTTGCTTCGAGCTTGAACTTGTTGCGCAATGATTTTGTTCAAGTTCAAAATGTGTTCTCTGTGTCTCCTTCCAGATAAAAGCTCCTCCTTCGCACCGCTTGAGTCACTGTTCTCTCCTGGCTCCCCATTTACTAGAAGAGGAAATAGGAAGCGCTAAAAAAATAAGTTGAAATCTCTGGCGCTTGTAAAAATACTGGGCTGGGCTTATTGCTCAATTCTGAGAGCTACTGGGTTTGTATTTAATTTTTGTTTTCAGTGGGAGCGGCATCTAGCCTGCTAAGTGATGTAAGTTCATTATTTCTGCAAGAAATTTGAAACGGATTCACTTCTGATTGTATTTTGAAGGAGGGAGAGCATACAAGCCTTACTCTTCCCTAGCTACGTTTTCGCTGAGAAAAGAGAGCAAATTATTAAAATAACATGCAACAGAATTGCAATGTTTTGTTTTAAGACTGGAGCAATCAATAAACTAGAGGTCATGGTCATAGCTCTCAACCTTAGGTTTATATTGTATCAATAGGCTATAATTATTTTATTTTTACAGTTATCTAGATTTCTGTGTCCATCCCGTTGTGATATAGCATTTTCCCAGCACTTCCTTGTTTTGGTGAAAAAAAATCCTTTGTAAATAGTCAAGTTGAAACAAGCGAAGTTTAAAACGTAAAGAACTTTAATAAGTGTAATACAGTAGACCTAAAAGGCGCAGAAACTATCACGAACTGCAATGAGGCTAAACCTAAACGAATTGCAACAAGTAAAGATGGTGTTCGTAACATCATTCCCCCAAGGCTTAGAATATCACTACACTGAAGACAGGCAATCCTCTTCACTGTTAATTTGCGTAAATTTTACCGCAGTGGAAATTCCCTTAAATCTACCGGAAGTTAGTGTCCAGCACTAACCCAAAGATGGCGCTTTGCGTAGGCTTGCCGGGTGAACTTTATTATAGTTTAATCCAGCTTCCCCCTTCCCTTTACAATGGATTAGGTGTCAGTTTAGGCATGTCCAATACCGTCTATAACACTCAAAATCATTTTTGGACCACACATTTTAGTGCTACCGGAAAATCTCGCATAGAGCTGATTAATCGCATTATTAAATTAAAACGGAAATCGGAAAAAATAAAATAATGTTTTACTAAATAGTAAGTATGTGAAATAGAGTAAGTTAGAAATAAACTAATAATTATCAAAGGTTTCTATAAGATGCCAAATTGTTGTAAGCAAATTTATCAATTTTTTTTTATATATTTTCAATGTATTTGACGCCAAAATTTAAATAACATAAAATGTCATTGATTTTTATTAATTTTAAAATCATTAATACAAAGAAATTATACAAATAATTTCTAAGATACAAAAATAATAAGAAATGTAAGAGCAACAGTAAGATAGTTATCGTGGTAGCTCAAGTAATAATGAGTTCATGACATAGGAAAAAGAGTTTGATACAAAAATCCTAAAATCCTTCGATATTTTTTACACTAGCTTTCAATATTTTAAAAAAATTTAGAACAGTTAACAAAACCTGTCTTTGTATAAAGCCTTAATCCTTCGCTGACATAAGACATTAAATAAACAAAATTGGCTATATTTTAATTAAAAACATTTCTATTGGCTAAATACCCGATAAGTTTATATATACAGAGGATTACAGGATCCAAAGTCAACTCAAAGTTTATGAAATGGACTTTTTGAATCCTTAGATAAATATTAGGGTCCAGGATTAAATTTCATAATAGACGAAAGTGATTGCAATGATGTCTAAATCTTAGTCAGTTTAATGCAATATTTCACATGGCTTATATTTAGGTGGACTTTCCCTACATAACAGAAAACTAGTAAACATGAGACAAAAAACAGAGCCCCCTAGTGGCGTAAATATGTGTGTCTAGTTAGAAACCTAAGTCTAGACACGTGTCTGACCATAAATCCATGTCTATGCAACTACCATTCACAAGTAAAATTTGGTGCTTGGCTAAATTACAACCAAGCATCCAGTTCTAGACTCTAGTTCTATGTTTTGTAACATAACACCTTTTAAATTATTGCAACCGACTTGAGTGACTTTATATATGTGCCCAGCCAGAATATGTAGACAGCCAGAATGTGGTCCTTCATCAGTTGAGGAGCCAATAATACAAAAAAAGCTTTTCCTAAAACGCTGGCCAAATCTTTAAAATGGAACAACTTGCCCGGGATGGGTTCCCAGAAGTGTCTTCTTTACTCTCCTGCGGATCAAAGTTCAACAAGTATTTAGGATAAGTGGACATTGCGTGCGATTTGGCAAAAAACTCCAAGTCTAGGATTTTGGACTAAAGACAATCAGAACGTGTCAAGTTCCACTATTTTCATCATCTATGTTTACATTTTTAAATTGAAATTTAATTTTTGTTTTTTTAATAATTTTTTTTCATTTTAAGCAAATTTGCAGCACCAGACTTAATAGTAAAGCACGCTAAGGCAATTGTTTGGCTGGTGCGTGGCTAGACAAAATTTGGTGCGTGGATAGACAAGTTACAGCTAAGCATCTAGTTCTAGACTCTAGAAATCAAAGTCTAAGATTTTCGATTACAGCCAATCAGAATTTGTCAATTTCCACTATTTTTATCATCTATGTTTACATTTTAAAACTGAAATTTAATTTTTGTTTTTTTAATATTTTTTTTTTCATTTTAAGCAAATTTGCAGCACCAGACTTAATAGTAAAGCACGCTAAGGCAATTGTTTGGCTGGTGCGTGGCTAGACAAAATTTGGTGCGTGGCTAGACAAGTTACAGCTAAGCATCCAGTTCTAGACTCTAGAAATCAAAGTCTAAGATTTTCGATTACAGCCAATCAGAATTTGTCAAGTTCCACTATTTTTATCATCTAAGTATACATTTTTAAATTGAAATTTAATTTTTGTTTTTTTAATAATTTTTTTTCATTTTAAGCAAATTTGCAGCACCAGACTTAATAGTAAAGCACGCTAAGGCAATTGTTTGGCTGGTGCGTGGCTAGACAAAATTTGGTGCGTGGCTAGACAAGTTACAGCTAAGCATCCAGTTCTAGACTCTAGAAATCAAAGTCTAAGATTTTCGATTACAGCCAATCAGAATTTGTCAAGTTCCACTATTTTCATCATCTATGTTTACATTTTAAAACTGAAATTTAATTTTTGTTTTTTTATTAATTTTTTTTTTTCATTTTAGGCAAATATGCAACACCAGACATAATAGTAAAGCACACTAAGGCAATTGTCTGACTTGTCTCATCCATTATCTTAGCGACAGTAAAAGCAGGAATTAAAATTTTGAAAGTTTTACCATCATAAGCTCTCTTGATTGACGAAAAATGACGACTTGATTGACGAAAAATCCATTTGAAGCTAAATTAGTAGTTTTAGCTAAGTACTGAATTTTGCTTGTGAACGGTAGTTGCGTAGATATTGATTTCTGGCCGGACACCTGTCTAGACATGGGATTCTAACTTTACACGCATGTGAACGTCCCTTAAGCCAATCTTGATTTTTGACGAAAAAACGAAGCAGTGCCACATAACTCTATTACAGTTTCAGGTACATTTTGGTAACTGTGCCATATAATTTTTGATAAATCTTCTTTTTCTTTGTGAAATCATAAGTGTCAATTATTAAACATCCACTCTTTTGGAATATTGTAATTATTATGAATAAACAATTAATTTTTAAATAAGGCCGATGGGGCCGCATCCAGTATTTTTTTTTGGGGGGGGGGATGTTACAAAAAACTTTACAAAACGCATCAAAATTTGTTTATATGAATTTTTGTTACTTTTTTACGACACAAATTTCAGGGGGAAGGGATCAAGCCTGGTACCCCTGGATATGGCCTTGAAGTCCGAGATTTTATGAAATAGTACAATGGTTGAGATTGACAGCAAACAAACAGAGAATTTACTTGTAAAATGTGTTGAAACTCAAACCGTTTTGTTCCTTTTACTAGTCAAAAATTTCGTACAAATAACCAATCAGGGTTTGCGTTCTTTGTAATTGCTAAAAATTCGACATAGTAACAATTAGAAAATACAACAACGGGTTAAGAAGGCAGGGTTATTTGGTTTTCTTTTCTAACACATGCTTAAGTAGTATTGAAGTGACCTTGAAAAATTACTTCACAAAAAAAAACAATGGAGGCTATGCTCACACGGAAGCCGGGGCAAATAATGTCTCTTTGGACAGACGTTAATCATCACGATGCAAGTTCGAGAAGATTCTTCGAGAACAGGATTGAAGATTCTCGTCCTAGTTGAAGTCTCCCTTTTCCGTTGTGGATTGTGAAATGAGTCAACCTTTCTTCATGGCAGATGATACTCACCAATAGGAGGGGGGAGAGCAGGAGGTGGTATTTTCGTCGGAAAAAAATTGGCCAACATCCTCCACTAACATTTCGTGAATTTTGTACCAGTTGATGATCGCTAGCATGGTGGAATATTAACCTTACTTTTTTGGGGGGTTTGCTGTGAGGGTCTATATAAGTGGCTTAATGCTGCTGATATCGGTTGCCATATTGGCTATTTGTCCCATTACAATTGATAGGTTACTCAAGCTTTGTGAGTTACGTGGTTGATCATGACGTTCTGCACAACTCCCCAAAGACCAATTATCTGCAACTTCGCCCATGGAACTGTCTGATACCCATAACCCCATCTGTCTAGATTATGAATAATACGATATCCCTAGTAAAGGAATTCTACTACCCTGGATTTACTTTTAGTGACGACTGGCTCAATGCTGCTCATATTAGATCCATAATTTTTTTAGAAAATATATCAGCAATAATTTTAGATAACGGAAACAAACATGTAAACCTATACCACCCAAGCATGCAGGGAGATGCAGGGAGATCAGTACATCCTTTGGGATCACTAAAGGTCAAAAGATATCTACTGCTCTGGTGGTTCGGTCAATATCCAGATTAAGTTAAACACTTCATTTTTTTTGCATATTATCCTAATATTTTTAGGATGTCTTGCGCTTGCAGTTGTACGGTTTATGACCAATATGTACTTGAATTTTCGTTTGTCCACCCATCAAACTTCTTGGGCAGATCTGTGCAAATGAGTCCTTACGTCAGATAATGAGCTGGTTGTGGCGTCGTACCCCACCCCTCCAATTTGGAAAAATGATAACAACTTGGCTATTTGTGCATTATATTTTTTCTATTTGTTTGTTATTATGTTAGCTTGTGGTACTTGCAGCGGCGGATCCAGGGTGGGGGCGAGGGGGGCGCGCGCCCCCTAGCGTAGTCTAAAGCAGTGTAATTTACTTAATTAACTCAAGTTTGCGTAAATTAAAATTGCTCCTAACTCAAGTTTATCGGATCAGTCTATTTTCCGCCCCACCCCTAATTTTTTTTATCGGATCAACCTATTTTGCCCCCCCCCCCTAAAAAATCCTACATCCGCCCCTGGGTACTTGTGTATTATCCCGAACCCACTCAAGAAGTTTGCTTTGTTTGAACTGAGCAAAACTGGTTTTTCTCTCGCATTCGGTTATAGCGAGGTTTATCTCGCTTGTTCTTTCATGAAATACGCTACGATGCAGGTATATTGCAATTAAATACATTATATATAGAGGGAGTTAGGTAGTTAATATAATGCGTTCTGGGCGGCCTGATTTCCATACTTCTTTGATGTAGTTTCCATAATTTTGTTACTAAAGTATTGTTATCAACAAATTTTGGTATATTTTATTATGATTAGCCTATATTCACTTCTTAAGTGTGTTCGGCATAATACACAATTACCTAGCTTGTTTTTCTTTCTTTCATTATGACTGACCTTTTGATTGAAATAAAGGTATTTCATTGAAATTAAAATCTAAAACGAAAGTTTATTCAGCTATATAATTTAAATAAATTTAAATAAAACTTGACATTTACCTTTAGTAAAGTTTTGTAATCTAGAACAAATAAATTTAAAAATGTTATCAGAGCAAACAAGACTAAAAAAACGAACTTATATAATTTTCCATGTCTTGTCACATAATTAAAAAAGAAAAAGATGTGTTCTTTCACTGCTGGGTTTAGGAACTTTAGGAACTGGGGTTAGGAACTGGGTTTAGGGTTTAGGAGATAACAAAAATTGGTCAGGAGTGCATTTAATTTTGCATTTAAAAAATTAGTCATGTTGCAAAAAACCGCTGTGTATCGGTTAAAAAAAAGGAACCGGACATAAATATATTTAAATATATTCAAGAATATTTAAAATATTGTCAGCCAGGTGAGCCTCAAAAACCCACAGGCTTTTGGTGTAGGTTACAGTTGAAGGAAGACACTCGAGGCTGACGATATGCGGCTCCGGATTTCTTCTGGAGATTCGCCGGCAGGGTTTACAATCGATCCGAGGCATTTGAACGACTGGACGTCCACTATCTGATTACCATTTAGGGTCACAGTGGTTTAATGCATCCCATCTGTTCGCATGGATTTTGTTTTTGGTAGGCTTATTTGGAGACCAGTCGAGAGTGCCTTGACTGCCACGTCATTTATCATAGCCTGGGCTTCTGCAACGGATTCAGCAACCATGTCCACATCGTCAGCACAGTCAAGATCTGTGACGGAGAAGAACGGGCTCACTGCAACGCCTTTATACTTTTCCAGGACCCTGAGGATCCAATCGATGATGAAGTTGAACAAAGTTAGTGAAAGGACACAGCCTTGACGTACACCTTCCTCGATCGGGACTAGATCTGAAAGATCGTCATCGACTCTTACCCGGGCTTTTGTTCCAGCATAGTATGCCTTGAGCAGATTGATGATCTTCTCAGGTACACCGTCCTCTTTCATTGCTTCCCATACTGCATCACGATGGACCGAATCAAACGCGGTAATGAAGTCTATGAAGATTTGGATGTTCCCTGCTGGTGTTTAAACCGGTGTTCAAGGATCTGCCGTAGGCTAGAAATCTGGTCAGAGCAACCCATGCCCGGCCTGAATCCTGCTTGGTTGGGTCGAGTTCGGCTGTTTCTGGTGTCTCTGAATCTATTTAAAAGTATGACTGCGAACAGCTTGGCAGCAATGGGGATAAGGGATATACCTCAGTAATTTTTGCAGTCCATTCGGTCTCCTTATTTGAAGATAGGGACAATTATTGAGGTCTTCCAGTCCTCTGTGATGTATTCATTGTCCCAGCCTTCGGTGATCACGCTATGAAGTTCATCCACCGCCACCTCGGGGAGAGCTTTCAGTAGCTCGGCAGGAATCCCATCTATTCTTGGGCTTTTATGGTTTTTCAAAACTTGGATCGCCTTAATTACTTCATCCCTGGAGGGTGGGTTCGTGCATACATTTTCATAAGCCTGGTTGTGCGGGCTCCCTCTCTTCATATAAAGCCAATAAATGCCAAAACAGTCAAATAATGAGCTTAAAAATGAGTCTGAAGAGAATGGTCAGGCTCCCTCTCTCACATAAAAGCCAATAAATGTCAGATAAAACCAAATAATGAGTTAAAAATGATCCTGAAGAGAAAAGGTAGGCTCTTTCTCTTCAAATAAAGCCAATAAATGTATAATAGAGCCAAATCATGAGTTTAAAAATGAGCCTAAAGAAAAGGGACAGGCTCCACACTAAAAACATGTAATGATAAATGAGTTTGCTCCCTCTTTTCCATCTGAAAGTTGTAAACATCTAATTTGGCATTACAATACTCTCGGTTGGCAAACTTAATTTTAAAACTTAATTACTTCAGAACAAGGAAAATTTGCCAACACATAGCATAAAATCGACATCTTATTAGTGAGAACAAATGAAAGGCTGTTTGAATTATGTGAGATAACATTTAGTCTCGTAATTAATTATTTAGGACATGGTAACAAATGGCTAGACATATTATGATAAATTTCAATCCATCAAGATGAAATAAAAAAGAAAATACTGTATACAACTTTGAGCAATATTGCAAGAATTCATCCGGGTGCTGAAACTGCGACCTATGTAAAAATAATGTCATAATAGACAGTTAAACCGCAAGTAAAATAGAAATCCTGGGTTGTTTCCAGGATTTTTTTTTCGTTTTTTTTACACGCGAGGATTTTTTTTTTGGGGGGGGGGGGGGTCAAACCCCCTAGCCCCTTGGATACGGCCTTGGGGCTATTTAAGAATTTTTGGGGTGCCTTAAATATCAGAAAGTGAACTTCATCCGATTACTTTTCAACTTTTTAAGATGGAGTTTTTTTATGATGATTTTTTTTTTTTAAGGAGAGAGGATTTCTTTTCAGGGGACATGGTGAAAAATGCAACTTTGGAGGAGGAGGAAACTCCACAAAGCTGGCAAAATATCTTACTAATACAATCAAATCTCGGCTATACAAGGTACTAAACTAAGAAAACAAATCCATCGAAAAGTAAAGAGTGATTTAAAACTAAAATGAACTTGACCTTCAGTGCCAATCCCTGAGAAGCGCTGTAACGATTATGACGTATGGCTGCAGCTGCAGAGTAGCATAAGCTATATTTTTACGGAGATAATTTCGGAGACCACACTGCCTTTCCATGACGATAAAATAAAAGTTCAAACAGGAATAAAATCCTTTTAATAGACAGTGATGATGATAACAGTGATAGAAATTCACAAAAAATACCAGATATTTCGGTCACATATGCAGTGACCGTCATCAGTAGTAAAACTGATGTCATCATCAGTTACTCTTTAAAAAGACTCTTTATAAAAAAATTCTTTATCAAGAGTAATAATACTTTGGGTAGTTTTCTAAATTATGAGAAGGATCTTACTTCATTGGGGCAACAAAGTGGAGTCTATCAGATCCCATGTACTTGCGGAAGCTCATCTGTGGGACGTACTAACCAGAATTTGGAAATGAGATTATTACAGCATAAAGATTCTATTTCTTCAGCTTTAAAGCAAGATTCTAAGTCTGAAGATTTTACTTCAGCCCTTTCAGAACATATTTTCAATTTTCCAGACCATTTTATTTTGTTCGATAATGTCTCTTTGATTTCTAGGGATCGGGGTTTAAAGCAAAATTTTCGTGAAACTTTTGAAATAAAGAAAATCTTATTCAAGAACCTTGCTTTGAATCGTGACACAGGTGAATTTGGGCTAAATTTTATCTACGATAATTTATTAAAATCTGACAGAGTAAAGTTCAATTCACCCAATGTAGTTGACCTCTGTCCAAGTGTTATACCATTGAACGCTAATGAACCGAATCCAAGAAGGTCAAAGAGGCTAGCTTCCGCCTTTGCTTTGAAAAGAATTAGGGATTTAAACAATATGTAGTTTTATTTGATTTCGTATATAAACTTTTGTTTTAAATTGTTTTAGTTTAGTTTTACTACTGATGACGGTCACTGCATATGTGACCGAAATATCTGGTATTTTTTGTGAATTTCTATCACTGTTATCACCATCACTGTCTATTATTAACTAAAAAAAAAACAAATTTTTTTAACTGAAAGTAAGAAGCGACATTAAAACTTAAAACGAACAGAAATTATTCTGTATATGAAAGGGGCTATCCCCTCCCCAACGCCTCGCTCTTTACGCTAAAGTTTTTATTGTTTTAAAAAATAAACTTGTGAGACAGTCAAACTTTAGCGTAAAAACCAAGGCGTTGAGGAGGGGACAGCCCCTTCCATATGCGGAATAATTTCTGTTCGTTTTAAGTTATAATGTCGCTCCTTACTTTCAGTTAAAAAAACTTGTTTTTTTTTAGTTAATTTCTGAACGTTTTTTAACTAATGCAGCTTTGATTTTGGCTCACCGTACATGAATAATTAAAATGAAATTCGCATATTAATTTTCCTTTTTTGGCTAATTGACTTTCTCGAAATTTTGTTCTGACATAACTTACGAATTAACTTACGTAACGAATTTGTATATCCGTATGCTTTTATTACAAATATTAGAGAGCTCCCTAGTCGCTCCCTAGTCAATACCGTAACGAGTTTCGGTTACTATTGAGCCGGGTCGCTCCTTACTTACCATGAACTATTTGAAAAGAATTTTATCCCTATTCGAACTTTTATTTATTTTTACGGAAAAGGACTCAAACCTCCAAGAAAATATTAACTGCTATTCCTTAACAAATTTACCCGCAAGAATAGTAATTGTGCCGATAAAAGATATTGGCTTTCTCGAAATTTTGTTCTGACTTAACTTACGAATTAACTTACGTAACGAATTTCAATATTCGGATGTTTTTATTACGTATATTAGTGATTTCACTCCCTAGTCAATACCTCGCTCTTTACGCTAAAGTTCGAATTTTGTTTGAATCACAAACCCATGAATCACAAAAGCCGGTTAATTAGAATAGATAGCTCTTTTGAAAGTACTAAAAAAACTTTAGCGTAAAGAGCGAGGTATTGACTAGGGGGGGGGGAGAACCCCCTCATGTACGTAATAATTTCTGTTCGTTTTAAGTTTTAATGTTGCTTCTTACTTTCAGTTGAAAAAAGCTTGTTTTTTTATTTAATTTCTGAACGTTTTTTTTTAAATAATGCTAGGAAATCTGGCGCCCCTTTCATAGAAATGTCCCTTCCCTCAAGGAAATATCCTCCATGGAAAGATCCTCCCCCGTAACCCCTACTATGACCCCGACCCCCCCCCCCCCTAGAAAAAAATTCCTCCTGAAATCGCCTCTATACTTCCCAATAACCAATACCAGCCTTCCCCGGGATCAGTGGGGGATTAATTCATCCTCAAAGACATATTAATTTGATTTTCAACTATGTTGAACAAAATGGCTATCTCAGAATTTTGATTGGGTGACTTCGGGGACAAAATGAGCGTGGGAGGGGGTCAAGTTGCCCTCCAATTTTTTTGGTCACTTAAAAAGGGCACTATAACTTTTAATTTCCGTTCGAATGAGCCCTCTCACAATATTCTAGGACTACTGGATCGATAAAATCGCCCCTAAAAAAAAAAAAAAAAAAAAAAAACGCATCCGTGATCTTTCTTCTGGCAAAAAATACAAAATTCCACATTTTGGCAGATAGGAGCTTGAAACCTCTATAATAGGGTTCTCTGATACGTTGAATCTGATGGTGTGATTTTCATTAAATTTCTATGACTTTTAGGGGTTGTTTCCTCCTTTTTTCGAAAATGAGGCAAATTTCCTCAGGCGCGTAACTTTTGATGGGTAAGACTAAAATTGATGAAACTTATATATTTGAAATCGACATACACATCTAATTCTTCTGATGTATCTATTGGTATCAAAATTTCGTTTTTTTAGAGTTTCGGTTACTATTGAACCGGGTCGCTCCTTACTTACCACTAACTGTTTGAAAGGGATTGAAACCTCTTCCCTATTCGAACTTTTATTTATTTTTACGGAAAAGCACTCAAACCTCCAAGAAAATATTAACTGCTATTCCTTAATAAATTTACCCGCAAGAATAGTAATTATGCCGATAAGAGATATTTTCATACCCCTCAGAAAAGTTGAATGATGCACAATACCCTCAAGTCTCAAATATGAGTCGCGCTCAAGGTCTCATCAAGTTTGGCTGGGATTCAACATACACTCTACTGGTAGACCCACCCTCGGTCTTCCACCATAGGTACTATATCAGCCCTAAATATACAAAGAATATTAATTATAACTTCGAAGAAAATTTAGTTGGAACACAATAGACCCTTTTTTGTCTAAAACCCTCCTGATTAGAATATAAATACCCCTCTATAGAAATCATATTAATCCTGCCCCCCCCCCCCCAAAAAAAAAATATAATTGAATTTTCTATTTCCTCTCATCAATTTTGACTAGAACTGAACAATTTCTTCTGATAAGCGTCCTGACATCAAGAATTTAGAGACAGGCACTCCCCCCCCCCCACAGAGGTTGGATCAAGCCCAGACCTCCAAAACAAAAACTAGGACAATTATTCTAATCTCAATTTTAGCCAAGTTTGGTTGCGATCAGATAACCCATTCTTTGTTTTCATCTATATACGAAAAAAAATTTGGAGCCCCCTTAAAAAAAAAAAAAAAAAAAAAAAAAAAAAAAAAAAAAAAAAAAAAAAAAAAAAAAAAAAAAAAGTTCAGCCTTCCTTCCCTTGCCTCCACGAAGGCTTGAAGTGGCCTCGACTCCCAAAAAACCAAATTAGGACATTATATCTTACTCTCAACTGAGTTGGGAACTTCCGCTTGGAATGATCTCTCGAAGAACGTTTTTCCTGAAAAACCACCTGTTGATTCCGTTAAACGAAAATTCAACAAAAGGAAGTTCTAGGGAGTAAAATAGGTAAATGGTAAAGTAGTGGCATATTAGGCCTTAAGTTTTTTATAGGCTGGTGCCATGAATTTTGTCATTAAAAAATAATTTGGTTGAGGTCCGACAACATTCCCCTTTAAAAATTTATAAACAAAGGCCTAAGTTGTAATTTTTCTTCAACTTTGCCCTCGATTTTTCTGATACTCTGTTTGTTTTTTTGTGCTATCATATTTATGTTGTTATTGTTGAGCTTGTGTTCCAGACAAAAAAAAGTAAAAAAAGATAGAAATGAAGCAAAACTGTGAGCACACACATTAAAACAGTGCCCTCGATTTTTCTGATACTTTTTTTTTTTTTTTTTTTTTTTTTTTTTTTTTTTTTTTTTTTTTTTTTTTTTTTTTTTTTTTTTTTTTTTTTTTTTTTTTTATGTTGCTGCTGTTGAACTTGTGTTCCAGACAAAAAAAGTAGAAAAGATAGAAATGAAACAAAAACTGTGAGCACATACATTAAAACAGTGTACGGTACTGCAATAGGGAGCTTCCAACAAAAATCAATTTTCTTAAATATCTACAGGACCAAACATTTCGAAAAAAAATATTGAAAAAACTTATGAAGAAGGTAGGCATGTTGCACCTTTTTCGAGCCGGAATGCCACAAGGATTTCCAATCTGTACAATCTGAGGACCAAAATGGGCCTGACACCTCCCCAATACTCCCCACCCCTTCATCCTACCCCGAACTTGTAAAAAAGTTGTGGCACCTTGTTTCAAGCAAAGTCATGCAAGGATTTGGAATCATTTATTTAATTTAGGAACAAAGTGCCACCACCTCTCTCTAAGTTTTGCAAAAAAGCAGCAATTTTGCGTCTTGTTTGAAGTGAAATCAAGCAATAATCTTTGATCAAATAATAGGTACCTTCCGCAGGGTGAATACTTGACGCTTTCTTGAGGCGGAAACTGTACCTCATTGTACCAACTGATTGTCTTCAAGTCACCGATGAATTATTTGTACATAGCTGTCCGAAGTCGAATGCTGTCCGAAGCAACTTCCGACGTTGGTCAGTTGGTTTTTCCAACTGCATGCCACTCCAGCTACCGAATTCCAGCGGAAATGTATTTTCAATCTGAATGACTGGGAAACCATTGTGGATCTGAGGCCTCTGTAATTACCCCAAAACTAAATTTGAGCTTCCCTTGCCACACTATCCCCCTACCTTTTTCCAACAGTACCTTCAGCAACTCCATCTCCAGCGTAACTCAAGAAATTCCAGATATAGTATTTCAATGGTCTGGAAAAACACAGTATCTTTTCATAGTACAAGAATTTTATGACAGTATTATTTTAGGCATACTACTTCTACTACTACTAACAACTCACCGCAGCACCAAGCCGCCTGAGGCTAACACAGCTACGCACGCTCCTCCTCCACCCCAATCTATTCAAAGCCTCCCTTTTTACACCCACCCACGAAGTTTCCATTTCCTTTAAATCTTTCTTTATGACGTCCTCCCACCCCAGACGGGGACGACCTGCTTTCCGTTTAGCCCTAGACGGTAGGTTGAAAAGAACAATCTTCGGCAATCTGTCATCCTTCATCCGCACAACGTGCCCTAGCCACCTCAACCTTCCTTTCATTATAGCCCTAGAGAGCGGTATTGAACAACATTTTTCGTATAGCCTTTTGTTTGAAATACGGTCAGTCAGCCGGGTACCCAGAACAATCCTTAAGCAATTTCTCTTGAAAACATCTATCATATCTTCATACGCTTTTCGGAGCGTCCATGCTTAAGAGCCATATTTGACCACTGTCATCACTGTAGCTTCTAATATTCTAATCTTGGTTTGCAGACTTATCTTCCTATTCTTCCAAACTTTTTTTTAACTGTGAAAAAACACCCTGAGCTTTGGCTATTCTACTTTTAACATCTTCACTGCTCCCACCATCTTTACTAATAATACTACCAAGGTAAGTGAAGCTGCCCACCTTATCAATCTTTTCATTACCCAACGTCACCTTTTCATCTTCACTTATTCCTAGCCCTAGTGACATAGCCTTCCTAACATTAATTTTCAAACCAATTCTAGCACCCTGAACTCGCCAAACCTCTAAAATTTCATTCATTTTGCTCACACTTTCATCTAGGATGCTTACATCATCAGCATAATCCAAGTCCAGGAAACTTTTTCCTCCCCATTTGATTCAGTGGTCTCCCATTGCCTTTCCTGTGCTCCTTAAAACAAAGTCCATCAAAATAATCCGAAATAATTTTAGGCATAAAGTAGTTCCTTACCCCTTCGACACTACCCTCTCCACTCTCCCTCTACCATTTTTTTTTTTTTTTTTACAAAAAAACAGGTATATTTCAACTTGTTTGAAGATGAATCAAGCAAAGATTTTTAATCTATATCAATGGAGACATAAAATGCTCTGCTCTTCTGCGTGGAATTTCGTAAACCTTTTTCTTGAGCCAAAACCTTTCAATCGGATTGCCCTCAGGTCACTGATGAATTACTGGCATACAGTTTTACAAGGTCAAACACACTTTCCAAAGTTGGTCAGTTGTCCCACACGCCCCCCTCCCCTACCTAAAAAAGAATAAAGATCTTTTAGATTCACTGCTGCCGCATAGGGCGTCAAATAAAGAGACAAGTAACAAGCATGTCAGCCCCTAGCTGCCAGTATCTTAGGTCCGAGGCCTCTCTAACACCGCCCCCTTCAGCCCACTGCCAACTCTTTAGTAAAAAGGTTGTGTCCCCTTGTTTAGACATGCATCATGTAAAAATATTCAATTAGCAGAATTGGAGGCACAATATGGGCCCAGTGCCCCTCTAAAACCCCCCCTAGACTCTCTCTTCCGGCCTTTTTTGTACAAAGTCAGGCATATTAGGCCTTGTTCGAAGCTGAATGAAGCAAATATTTCTAATCAAACAGTTGGTGGTAACAAACTGTAGGTAATGAGCGACCTGACTCAATAGTAATCGATACTCTAAAAAACAGATTTGATACCAATATTGATACCAATACAAATAGATATATCGATACCAATATATTGATACCAATAGATATATCAAAAGAATCGGCTTTTTATGCTGATTTCAAATATATAAATTTCATTAAGTTTAGTCTTACTTATCAAAGGTTACAAGCCTGAGAACATTTTCCGGATTTTTGAAAAAAGGGGGAAACACCCCCTAAAGGTTAGGTGATCTTAACGGACATCACACCATCAGATTCAGCGTATCAGAGAACCCTGCTACATAGGTTTCAAGCTCCTATCTGCAAAAATGTGGAATTTTGTACTTTTTTTTGCCAGAAGAAAGATCACGGATGCGTTTTATTTGTTTGCTTTTTTTCCCCAGGGGTGATCGTATCGACCCAGTGGTCTTATAATATCGGGAGAGGGGTCATTCCAAGGGAAATTAAAAATTCTAGTGCCCTTTTTAAGTGACCAAAAAAATTTGAGGGCAACAAGGCCCCCTCCCCGCCCCTTTTTTCCAAATTCGTCCGATCAAAATTTTTAGATAGCCATTTTGTTCATCATAGTTGAAAGGCCCAATAACTATGCCTTTAGGTATAACATGACCCCCCCCCCCACAGCCCCAGGGGGAAAGGTCTTTAAGTTATAAGATTTGCCCATTGTTCACGCATAGTATTTGTTATTGGGATGCATGCATACATTTTCAGGTGTGGAGAGGGGGGGGGGATATTATGCTGGGAGTTTTTCCACGGGGAAATTTTCCATGGGGAGGGAAGTTTCTAGGGAGTAAACTTGTCAGGGGAAATTATACACTGCGGGAATTTGCCAGAATTCTTATACAACATTCTTTTTAAATGTCTTATTTTCACTTTTTGGTCTCAATTTCACGCGCTGAGTGGTTAAGAGTATTTGTCCGGGGTAAATTTTCACCGGCATTGAATTGTCTAGAGGATATTTCCATAGGGAGGGGGTTTCTAAGTAGAGCCAGATTTCCTGGCATTATTCAAAAAACGATCAGAAATTAAATTAAAAAAAACAAGTTTTCTCAACTGAAAGTAAGGAGCAACATAAAAACTTAAAAAAAACAGAAATTATTACGTATATGAAGGGCGTTGCCCCCTCCTGTACACCTCGCTCTTTACCCTAAAGTTTGAATTTTGTCCGAAATCTTTAAGAATGACTCCTGAAACACAAGGGCCGTTTGATTAGAACAATAAGACGCTTTTTTAAAAGTACTAAAAAACTTTAGCGTAAAGAGTGGGGTGTTGAGGAGGGCAACCTTCTTCATATACGTAATCATGTCTGTTCGTTTGAAGTTGTAATGTTGCTCCTTACTTCAGTTGGAAAAACTTGCTTTTTTTATTTAATCTGTATTAGTGGCGACATAAAATGGGCTGCAGTTCCTTGACGGGGTATTTATGGACCTGATGAAAAATACCTTGTTAAACTTGTTTTTCGTTAGGTCACCACTGAGCTACTGGCAGCAGGACAACCCAAAACCGAAGTGTATCTACGACATTCTAAATGCAAGAAAAAAACAGATATAGCAACAAAGAGGTTGCCAAGACAAGTAACACTTGACGTGACATAAAATGCGCTGCAGTTCCTTGACGAAAATACCTTGACGGGGCATTTATCGACCTGATGAAAAATACCCTGTTAAACTTGTTTTTCGTTAGGTCACCACTGAGTTACTGGCAGCAGGGCAACCCAAAATCGAAGTGTATCTACGACATTCTAAATGCAAGAAAAAAACAGATATAGCAACAAAGAGGTTGCCAGTGACAAGTGGCACTTGGCGTGACATAAAATGCGATGTAGTTCCTTGACGAAAATACCTTTATGGGGCATTTATCGACCTGATGAAAAATACGTTGTTAAACTTGTTTTCGTTAGGTCACCACTGAGTTACTGGCAGCAGGGCATCCCAAAATCGAAGTGTATCTACGACATTCTAAATGCAAGAAAAAAACAGATATAGCAACAAAGAGGTTGCCAGTGACAAGTGACACTTGACGTGACATAAAATGCGCTGCAGTTCCTTGACGAAAATACCTTTATGGGGCATTTATCGACCTGATGAAAAATACGTTGTTAAACTTGTTTTCGTTAGGTCACCACTGAGTTACTGGCAGCAGGGCATCCCAAAATCGAAGTGTATCTACGACATTCTAAATGCAAGAAAAAAACAGATATAGCAACAAAGAGGTTGCCAGTGACAAGTGACACTTGACGTGACATAAAATGCGCTGCAGTTCCTTGACGAAAATACCTTGACGGGGCATTTATTGACCTGACGAAAAATACGAAGTCATCAATGATTTATTGGCAAAATCCAAGTTATTGGCAGACTGCCCAGAATTGAAGCGTATTTTCTATATTTTCCATGCAAGAAGAAAACAAAGATTAAAGAGGTTGCCAGTGACAAATGAAACTTGAAAAACAGTGACAAGTTGTGACTGGCAAATCACTACATTGTCACTATCTCAAAAATTCCCAATTTATCAGAACTGTTTTTTCTTGAATGGCAACAACGCACTGTGGTCTTCATAGTTGCATACATTTTCCATGCAATTGACCTACATTATTATGTATAGCTATCAGTCCTATAAGCTCTGAATCAACTAATTAAGTCTGAAATATATTCACCCTTCACCTCTTAGATTTATCTTGCTTCCAAACACATGAGCTGCTTTTCTTTTCACAAAAGTGGCTCCTAATAACGTATGAGCTTGACCTCAGTCGGAAATTTCGTCTTCCCTTGCCTAAAATATCCATATTGGCACTATGTTTCGAGAAATGTCCCACATTTTTTATATAATAACTTTTTTCTTGCATTTTTAGTTAATAGCTTACACCCTCTCTCCCAAGATTATTCAGAAGAAACACTTTTGGATTAACCGAAAATTATTTAGCTTAAAATTTCAGATTTTTTCTATCCCCCCCCCCCCCGAAAAAAAAATAAATAAAAAATAAAATCTGCGGTCCAAGAAGTTGAATTAGTAGCTTACCATCAGGCTTCGTCACACCATGTGATGGGACTAGTGAAGGGGTACTGCTAAGGATTCGTTTGATCGACTCCGCTTTTTTGCTACGACGCAATCTCTCCTCACAAGATATTTTGAGATCCTCCTAAAAAAAATCAGTCAAAAATTTAAAACTGTTAAAAGTTTAAAACGGTTAAAAACAATTAAAAGTTTAAAACCGGAACTAAGTGAGGAAACATTTCTTCACCCTTGAAGACACCAATATCTTCAACAAATACAAGCGTATAAAAAACGACACTGACAAACTAGAGGAACCTCAAGGATTATTCAAGAGGTGGCACCTGAGGCACTCAAAAAGAATACTAATCAGCAAATCAATAAAACATCTTTATACGTCTAAAAAGAAAAACAGACATAGCATCACATCATCAAATTTTTTAACTAAATAATAAGCAAAAACGGTGATGTAATTGTAAAATTCCATTTAATTTGCATAACAGGGAGGGAAGGGCTAAGTCCGTTCTTAGGAAATTGTTCTGGAGGGGCCCAACATTTTTTTCGTTTTTTAAGGAGTTATAAATGAATCTAGAAGAAAAGTATAAAAAAAAAACAAGTGAATTACAGAAAAAATACAATAAAATATGCGCACATCCGCAAAAATATTAAAAATTGGGCAGAAGGCACTGGTATAGTTTCTTTCTGTCTAGTTTCTTTTTGAATTTGATATTTTTTGGCCAAAAATTCAGATTTACCAATAAATGTCAACGAATCTTTAAATAAAAACCTCAGAAAACTTAAATTTTCTAGCGAAAATACAGATTTCTTTTCAATAACGTGTTGGATTTTCAAATTACGGCTCGACATTTGAAGTTTGATCGTTAGAATTTACAGCAAAAACATTTGTGAACTGAAAATTTTAAAAAACATGACTTTCTAAAAAAAAAAATCTAACGAAAAAAATCGGAAAATAACGAATTTTAGAATGACACAGCTCGACCTTAGAAGCTCGACCATATGAATAAACAGCGCCAAAATTCCATATAAAAACATTTAAAAAAAAAACATTAAGAGAGAGAAAAATGATTTTCAATTTCGAAAAATTCTCGATTTCTGTTCCAATTTTGGACTCAAAATTTATCCTTTCTTCACAAATTTACACTACTTTTAATAATTTATTAAATAAAAAAAAAACAAGTTTTTTTAACTGAAACTAAGGAACGACGTTAAAACTTAAAACGAACAGAAATTATTCCGTATATGAAGGGGGCTGTCCCCTCCTCAACGCCTCGCTCTTTACGCTAAAGTTTTTTTATTGTTTAAAAAAATAGAGTTGTGAGAAAGTCAAACTTTAGCGTAAAGAGCGAGGCGTTGAGGAGGGACAGCCCCCTTCATATACGGAATAATTTCTGTTCGTTTTAAGTTTTAACGTCGTTCCTTACTTTCAGTTAAAAAGACTTGTTTTTTTTATTTAATTTTTGAACGTTTTTGAATTAATGCAGGTTTTGACTTTGGCTCACCGTACATGAATAATTAAAACAAAATTTGCATATTATATTTGGATAAATGGCTTTCTCGAAACTTGTTTAATTTTATTTACGAACGTTTTTAATAAGAATAAATATACGTAACTAAGAATTAACTTACGTAACGAACTTCTATATTCATAAATTTTTAACACGTATATTAGGGGGTTCGCCCCCTGGTCAATACCCTGCTCTTTAAACTATAGTTCGAATTTTTTTTCCAGTTCTTTAAAAATGACCTCTTAATCACAATCAGTTGATCAGTTGAAAAACTTGTTTTTTTTTATTTAATTCCTGATCTTTTTCTTTAATAATGCTGGGAAATCCGGCGCCCCCTTCATAGCAATGTCCCTTCCCCCATGAAAACTTCCTTCATGGAAAGATCCTCCCATATAGCCCCCGACCCTCCCCTTCCCCCACCTACCAGAAAAAATCTCCTCTGAAAAGGTCTGTATACTTCCCAATAACCAATACTATATGTTAACATTAGTAAAGTTCATAACTTTCAGCCCTCCCCCCGGGGACTTTGGAGGATCAAGTCATCCTAAAAGACATTTTTATCATATTTTCGACCATGCTGAACAAAATGGCTATCTCAAAATTTTGATCGGGTGACTTTGGGAAAAAAATGAGCGTGGGAGGGGGCCTAGTTGCCCTCCATTTGATTTGGTCACTTAAAAAGGGCACTAGAACTTTTAATTTCCGTTCCAATGAGCCCTCCCACGATATTCTAGGACCACTGGGTCGATACGATCACCCCTGGGGAAAAAACAAACAAAAAAACAAACAAACAAATAAACACGCATCCGTGATCTTTCTTCTGGCAAAAAATGGAAAATTCCGCATTTTTGTAGATAGGAGCTTGAAACCGCTACAGTAGGGTTCTCTGATAAGCTGAATATGATGGTGTGATTTTCATTAAGGTTCTATAACTTTTAGGGGGTCTTTCCCCTTTTTTCGAAAATCAGCCAAATTTTCTCAGGCACGTAACTTTTGATGGGTAAGATTAAACTTAATGAAACGTATATATTTGAAATCAGAATTAAATCTGATTCTTTGATGCATCTATTGGTATCAAAATCCCGTTTTTTAGAGTTTCGGTTACCATTGAGCCGGGTCGCTCCTTACTTACAGTTCATTACCACGAACTGTTTGATTATACTACCACTAGTAACAAAAGCTCACTGCAGAACCAAGCTACCTGATGCCAGCACAGCTACGAATGCTCCTCCTCCACCCCAATCTGTTCAAAGCATCCCTCTTTACAACCCCCCCCCCCCGAAGAACTTATCATTTCCCTTAAATCTTTCCTACTGACATCCTCTCACCGCATTCGGGGATAACTTTTTTTTCTAAAATACGAGCATAAAAGTTTGTAAAGCTAAGACTAGCAATAAATAAAAAAGTATTTTCGAATGGAAAATTGTCAAAGTGGCAACCGTACGCTAGCTCTTTAATACTGAAAGCTTTCACCAAAACAAGGAGACAAATTAAAAAAGATTGAGAAGGTTCTCTCTGATCAGGACACTGCGTCTTTAATTAAAAGTAAACTTTTCAGGGGAGAACAGGATTTCCGGATCCATCATTATTTTCCGAGCCCCTGGCAAGAAAAGAACCAAACATAAATCTCAATACCTGGGAGGATAGAAGAAACTAGCCTCTAGTAAAGAAAGCGTCTCCGGGAGCAATTCACCAAGCGATAGCAGATATATGGAGTAGTGGAGCATTCGTTATTTACTTACTAATTAGAATTGTCTTGGTAGTAATGACCTCATTCAGCTATTAATTGTTGGCGTGGCAACACTGGTTAAGACTTCATAATGGTTATAAAAAGTGGTTATAAATGAAGGAATAATCTTAAATACACGGAATTGGGTACACATTCTCTTGGCATTTAAATCTCTTTAAAAGAATTCAATTATCGTTTTATATGTTCAGAAGCCAAAATGATTAAGCCCACTTGTTGATAATTTTTTAAATTATAGCGTCAAAGCACGTAGCTTGTCATCATCTTAAAACAGTTTAAAGGATGTTCTCCAAAATTAAGGATTCATACTGAAAGATGGCAAACACATTCTGGCTATGGATCGCAAAATTATTTTATAAGAGCCAATTATACTTTTTATAGCCAATAAGAAAAATTTTTAAGAGCCATATAGTTTTATAGATCAAATTAGTAAGTTATTTTGTAAGAGCCAAGTTACATTTTTAGAAGAGCCAATTAATAAATTATTTCATAAGAGCCAATTATACATATTTATAAGAGAAAATTAATAAATGATTTTATAAGAGCCAATTATGCACTTTTATAAGAGCTAAGAGCTAATTGTACATTTTCATAAGAGCAAATTAAACAATTATTTTATAAGAGCCAATTTTACATATATTTATTCGACTAGATAAATGGTACATTTAAATGCTGGCCAAGAGCATATTTTAATAATTTTGTTTGCCATCTGTTTGTATTTTGTAGCCTATTTTCTATTTGAAGTTTTGAATTTTCATTTGATTTTGTAGATACCAATTTAAGAGAAGTTCATGTCAAAATGTATTTTAACACATTGTAAATGCTCAAATACCTTTGTTTTTATTTCAAGGAATAATCAGGAATTTCCAGGATTGTCTATTCAATATGCTGCTTTTCTATCTGTTTAATAAACTTCAGTCAGTATTTGAGCCATCCAGAAGAAAAATTGGTGAAGACTACTTCTTTAGATATTTTGATATTTTAGCGTTAAAGCATTTGACATATCATTACCTTTGTATCATAGGCAGCGGAATAGCGCTGCCTAAGTAGAGAACGATGTTGGCACAATGTATTATTTTTTTTCCATACCCAGGCACTTTGTATCGAAGGAGTTGTCGAAGAAACTTCGAAAAGGGCTCATTCGATTGGAAATTAGAGTGGCTAGTTCCCTTTTTAATAGTCAAAAGTAATTGGAGGGCAACTAGCCCCCCCCCACGCCCATCATTCCCCCCCAAAAAATCGAATCAAAATTTTGAGATAGCCATTTTGTTCAGCGTAGTTGATTTCCAGATAGAAAATATATTTTTGAGGAGGACGCTCCACCACAACCCTCAGAGCAAGGGTTTTAAGTTATGCCCTGAGGGCATATAAGAACGATGTTGGCACAATGTATTATTTATTATTTTTTTCCTTTAGAGCAGGGCACTTCGTATCGAAGAAGTTGTCGTAGAAACTTCGATAAGGGCTCATTCAATTGGAAATTGGAGTGGCTTGTGCCCTTTTTAATGGTCAAAAGTGATTGGAAGGCAACTAACACCCCTTCCACGCCCACCATTTCCCCAAACACATCCAATAAAAATTTTTAGATAGCCATTTTGTTCAGCGTAGTTGAGTTCCAGATAGAAATTATGTTTTTGAGGAGGACACTCCCCACAGCCTTCAAGGCAAGGGTTGTAAGTTATGTCCTGGGGGCATAAAAGGTTTTTAAAGAAGGCGTTGTCGTAGAAACTTCAAAAAAGGCTCATTCGATTGGAAATTCAAAGGGCTAGTGCCCTTTTTAATAGTCTAAAGTGATTGAAGGGTAACTAAACCCCCTCACACGCCCACCTTTTCCCCAAACACATGCAATCAAAATTTTGAGATAGCTATTTTATTCAACGTAGTTTTAAGTTCTGGAAAATAGGTCTTTGAGGATGACAACAGCCCTCAGGGCAGGGGTTGTAAGTTATGCCCTGGGAGCATATAAGGTTTTTATAGAACGCGTTGTCGTAGAAGCTTCAAAAAGGGCTCATTCAATTGGAAACTGAAATGGCTAGTGCCCTTTTTAATAGTCGAAAGTAATTGGAAGGCAATCAACCCCCCTCTCACGCCCACCGTTTCCCCAAACACATCCAATCAAAATTTTTAGATAGCCAATTTGTTCCACGCAGATTAAAGTTCAGGAAATTATACATTTGAGCAGGAAATTCCCCCACAGTCTTCAGGGCAAGGGTTATAAGTAGGCTTATAAGTTTTATTGAAATCTTTGTCGTAAAAACTTCAAAAAGGGCTCATCCGATTGGAAATTCAAAGGTCTAGTGCCCTTTTTAATACTCGAAAGGGATTTGAGAGCAACTAACCCCCTCTCACGCCCACCTTTTCCCCAAACACATCCAATCATAATTTTTAGATAACAATTTTATTCAACGTGGTTGAAAGTTTTGGAAATTAGGTCTTTAAGGATGACAACCCCTCCCTCCACAACCCTCAGGGCAAGGGTTGAAAGTTATGCCCTGGGGGCATGTAAGGTTTTAATAGAAAGCGATGTTGTAAAAACATCAAAGACGGCTCATTCAATTGAAATTGAAGGGGCTAGTGCCCTTTTAATAGTCGACAGTGATTGAAGGGCAACTAACCCCCCTCTCACGCCCACCATTTCCCCAAACAAATACAATCAAAATTTTGAGATATCCATTTTGTTCAACGTAGTCAAAAGTTCTGGAAATTATGGCTTTTAGGATGATAACCCCTTCAGAACCCTCAGTGCAAGGGTTGTAAGTTATGCCCTGGTGGCATATAAGGTTTACATAGAAAGTTGTTGTAGAAATTTCAAAAAGGGCTCATTTGTTTGGAAATTGAAATTGCCCTTTTTAATAGTCGAAAGTGAGTGGAGAGTAATTTACACCCCTCCCACGCCCACCATTTCCCCAAAAACATTCAATCAAAGTTTAGAGATAGCCATTTTGTTCAATGTAGTTGAAAGTTCTGGAAAATATGTATTTAAGGATGACAAACCCCCAGAGCCCCAAGGGCAAAGGTTGTAAGTTATGCCCTGGGGGCATATAAGGTTAATATAGTTAGAGTTGTTGTAAAAACTTCAAAAAGGGCTCATTGAATTGGGAATTGAGAGGGCTAGTGCCCTTTTTAATCGTCAAAAGTGATTGGTGGGTAATTAACCACCCTCTCACACGCACCATTCCCCTAAACACATCCAATGAAAATTTTCAGATAGCCATTGTGTTCAACGTAGTAAGAAGTTCTGGAAATTAGGTCTTTGAGGGTGACACCCCCCCCCAGCCCTCAGGGCAAGGGTCGTAAGTTATGCCCTGGGGGCATATAAGGTTTTTTATTGAAAGCGTTGTCGTAGAAACCTCAAAAGGGCTCATTTGATTGGAAATTGAAAGGGCTAGTGCCTTTTTTAATAGTTGAAAGTGATGGGAGAGAGACTAACCGTTTTCCCAAACACATCCACTCAAAATTTTGAGATAACCATTTTGTTTAACGTAGATGAAAGTTCTGTAAATTATGTCTTAGAGGATGACAACCACCCTCACAACCCTTAGGGTAAGGGTTGTAATTTATGCCCTGGGGGCATATAAGAGGTTTATAGAAAGCATTGTCGTAGAAACTGAAAAAATGCTCATTCGATTGGAAGTCGAAGGCCTAGTGCCCTTTTTAATAGTCGAAAGCGATTGGAAAGCTTGAAATTTTTATAGTAAAGATCGATATGGGTATAATGTGTGTTTTTTTTTTTTTTTTTTTTTTTTTTTTTTTTTTTTTTTTTTTTTTTTTTTTTTTTGCTTAGACCAGGGCACTTCGTATCCAAGGAGTTGTCGTAGGAACTTCGAAAAGGGCTCATTTGATTGAAAATAGAAAGGGCTGATGCCCTTTTTAATAGTCGAAAGTGATTGGAGGGCAACTAATCCCCCTCCCACGCCCACTCTCGTATTTGCCTTTATGGTTAAAAACTAAATGTTGCCTTAAGATTAAATCAAAATGCACTGTGTTAATGCTAATTCCCAATAAGGCATCTCAGCAGCATCCCAAGAACGACTGAGGGTATTATATTCAAACTTTCGGGGCTACTTCTGCTCTTAAAATTTAACAAAGTCAAAATAGCGTAAGTGTATCCAACCTATCAAAGAAAGTAAGCAGATTTTTTTGCGAATGATATCAAGTTTTCCATTTCATGTCAACTAGAGGAGGTATGAAACGAAATTAAACACTACTATTTGTGTCCAGATTTTTAAAAGGGTGTATGTTGTTAAAAATTGCTGAAAATTTTTCTCCAGCATACAAATAGCAGACCAAACTATAAAGTCTTAAAAAAACGAAAAGATTTAAAGTATTATTTTATTCTTCCCTGAAAAGACTATGTCAATATAAAACGAACAGAAATTGATTTAAAAAAAATTTTCCACATAATAAGTTTTTCAAAGAAAAGTAAAGAACTCCATTAAACAAAAAATGAGCAAAAATAGAATCAAATAATCTACTAACCCAAAACGAACAGAAATTACAATTAATAACCGAGTCAAACTCAAAACGAGCAGAAATTAACATAAGTTGGGCTCAAAACCCCTATGCCTTCCGAAGGTCAGAACATGATTTGCACTTTACTGAAAGAATACAAATGAATGTGCATTGTCAGTTTAATATACATATACTGATATTTAGTAATCAAAATGTTAATATTATTTGATTTGTTAAAGTTATAAAAGTAAGAACATTTATATTTTTTTCGGTAAAGTGCAAATTATGTTCTGGCCTTGGGAAGGCATAGGGGTTTTGAGCCCAACTTATGTTAATTTCTGCTCGTTTTGAGTTTGACTCGGTTATTTATTGTAATTTCTGTTCGTTTTGGGTTTCATTTATTTATCATTGCTCATTTGCGGTAGTTTCTCGCTTCGTAGATTATTTGATTTTATTTTTGCTCATTTTTTGTTTAATGGAATTCTTTGCTTTTCTTTGAAAAACTTTTTGGTGGAAAAAGTTTTTTAATTAAGATAAACAAAGATACTTTCTAAAATGAAGAATTCATATTAGAAATGACACATTTTGCCAAAATTTATTTTTCATTTTCAAATGATTTTCGCTACGTTATTATAATCGCTTACGAAATTATTTTCGCAATAGCCAAATAAACCCTTTTTTTTTGCTAGGTAATAATTGGTTAATTGAAATCATAGCTAAGAATTTATCCCCTGTTTGAATTCACATCGTTGTTTGTTCTTATGGACTTGTATCGATCTGGCCTCTGAACGGTTCACAAGCAGAAAATTAATTACTTATAAAAGGTGAAGGCGTATTTGATGATGAGAAATAAGATAGCAATACAAGTTAAGTGAAACAAAGTTTTTATTGTTTCAAAGTTTAACTTGTAACAATTTTCAAAGTTTTTTATAACTTGTAACAATTTTCACCAAAAATTGTTATTCAAACAAATCTATACAGATTTGTTTGTGGCAGGACTCACTTTTTTACTCACTCATATATATATTGAAAAAAAAATAAGATAGCAATACAAGTTAAGTGAAACAAAGTTTTTATCCTACAGAGAAAAAAAAAATCAAACCTTGCAGAAAATCTATGTGTTGGATACCTATTTCGATAAAGATTTTTTACACGCCGAAGAATTTTATTTTAGATACCATAAATTCACTTTCCTTGCAATCATGCAAGCATAACGATTTTTCTTAATTTGTTTGTGGGGGGGGGCAATCTTATTTCTTTTTAAAACTCTTTTGTTTAACTTAATGCGTCTAAACAGATCAATCCTTCAAAAAGCAAATGCTCATTTATAGGTATGGTGTTCATCACTTACAATTAACTGTTGGATCTTTAAAAGAGAGGCAAGAGTCGGAAAGAGAGGCAAGAGTCGGAATATCGACCTGGAATTTTACATGAAAGACTGGTTAGCATAGAATATGAATCGTGAAAAAGATTTTCATCACTAATAAAGTGCAAAAAACTCTTTTTTTAAAACGCTTTCACCTTCAAATGCACGTTTATAACTATTTTTAATTTATAACAATTTTTCACCAAAAATTGTTATTAACTAATTTCACCAATTTTTCACCGTCTATAACAATTTTTCACCAAAAAATTGAAAATGAAAGCGTAGAGAGGTCAAAACATAGTTTATAACTATTCAAGGACAATTCAAAAATGGGCATTATTGTCCTACGCTTTCGCTTTAGTTCTAAAAATTCCATTTTTTATGATTTTACGAAAAAAAAGTTTTTTTTTCTCTTGATAATGATGAAGATTTTCCAGAGACTGAAACCTTGAAAAAAATAGCTTTACAAGAAAAAAACTTCATCTCCGCACGCACTATGAAGTGACTTCCGTTTCTAGTCTTAAAACTGTCAATATTTCAGGTTGCTCCATTTTTTTCTTTTTTTTTTTAATAATGTAGATTATACATAACTATATGCTATCATTGTCACAGAGCATTAAAAAATTTTGCCTTGGGATTATGCCTCAACTCCAACTGACTAGAATTTAACTTTCATATCACCAGCATTTGTCATAATGAAACAGTAGTAAAAGGAATGTTGCTTCAGAATAGAAAAAAAATTACTAGGAATACTATCGCTTGCAGAAAGGTTCCCGATTGGGGACAAGGAGGGGGAGGGGTAATTACCACCCCTTAGATTCTAAAAAAATGAACTTTGGTATTTTCATTGAAAAAAATAATAAAAATCAAAATAGCCCCCCCCCCCCTAGATTTTGAAAAAAGTTTGTGCGTTCGTTATAAAAAAAAAAAATGAAGAAAATCCTTATCGTCCCCTGCCACCAAATTTCCATGATTTGGCACATTTGACCATCTGGCATATGGTACATGTGCAAGAGCACCCATGTTCTGGCATATGAGAGCACCCATTCATCGTTGATTCTAAATTAAACGAATCCCCAAGAATATTTTTAAAACCTTATAAGGCAGTAGGATTGCATTATACTAAGGTGATTCTCCGACAGCTTTTTCTAATTAAAAGTCTTTTTTTGTAATCTGTTAAAAGGCTCACCACATTATGCTATAATCTCTGTTTTTCTGAAAAGGAAATATATATTCCGCAATTGTTGGGAACCTTAATTAACCTGGGGAAATAGAAGACCAACTTTTGGCTCCATTCCAAAGTTAAAGAAATTCCAACTCAGAGAGACTTCTTTTTTACTGACTTTCCCAGACAATGAAATGTTGCTTGCTATCTAAATATAGGAGATTTTTGAAAACGGGCCAATTTCCGTTGGATATATTTGTCAGAAATAAATTTCCATTTTAGTGAAATTCCTTCCCAATGTGGAATGCAGTGATTTGAAGCTGGATTAGTACACTATCCAAAAGTTCCGAATCGGCCAAAAAGTGCTGTGGAGGATTATGGGTTACAATTAAGCCAAAAACGGCAATGAAAGGGCCATAGATGTTGATAGATCCTAATATTAGTGTGTAAGAGAAACTATTCTTAGTAAGAGTCTATATAGATGTTTACCCTAATACTGTCATGTTGTCATTTCCTAAAAATGTTTTTCTGAATGCTTTCCGTAGCAATGTCACGTGGGAGTAAAATGATTATCAACTGTTGAACTTCTTTTATATCTTTTAGAGAACAAAGGCCTTTTTATACTTGTAGAATATTTCCCCAATTTGGTACATGCCCTACTTGACCCAAAAATGGAGTCAAAACTTCCATGGATGCGTTGCAAGAAGCTAAGAATGTCGCTGCTATTCATTTTCCAGGTTTCTCGTAAGATTCTATATAGATATTTTCCCTAATACTGTCATGCTGTGATTCCCTAAAACTGTTTTCCTGAATGCTTTCCCTAGCAATGTCATGTGAGAGAGAAAATTCATTTTTATTAAATATCAATATTCACAATAAAAACATACCAAACAGACCTACCACGTGAAAATCTATACAGATTTGTTTGTGGCAGGACTCACTATTTTACTCACTCATATATATATTGAAAAAAAAATTACTATTATATATATTGAAAAAAAAAAACAAAAAAAGAATAATGCAATCATATAAATAAATAAGAAATAAACCTCATGGGAACCGCGAACCAATACTTACACAAGATGTGGGAGTAAAAGCTTAGATTATCAACTATGGGACTTCTTTTACATCTTTTAGAGAGCAAAGGCCTTTTTACACTTGTAGAATATTTCCCTAATTTGATGCATACCCTGCTTGACCTATGTTTCCTAAGTTGAGCTTAGGATCCTAGATTTAGTTTTGAAAAATTAAGTATTGCCTTTTCTTTCTTTTTTTTCCCTTTTTTTATCACATTAGTTTCAAGTTATATTAGATACTTCAAGTGCTTTATTATACCTGCATTTATGGGCAATAAGCGAAAGCGTTCCGCCTTGTGGTAATAATAAATAAAAATCTTACGAGAAGGGAAAAATGTTACTGCTAATTGTTCTCCTGTATTCTCCATAAGAGCCTATTTATATGTTTCATATGTTAATGTATAAAATTATTATATGTTTATGTAAAATGATATGCTGTATATATTTATAATTATATGTTTTATAAGTTTATATTATTAAATATATTTTATATGTTTATATAAACTACACACAAACATATATATATATATATATATATATATATATAAATATATATATATATATATATATATATATATATATATATATATATATATATATATATATCTATATATATATATAATATATATATATATATATATATATATATATATATATACATATATATATATATATATATATATATATATATATATATATATATATATATATAATATATATATATATATATATATATATATATGTTTAAAGTTTTATATGTACAAATTTATAGTTTAAATATGCTCCTATTTATATGTTTTCCTTGCACTGTCACGCCATGACTGTACCTAACACTGTTTTTGTATCCTCAAAAAAAAAAAAAAAAAAAAAAAAAAAAAAAAAAAAAAAAAAAAAAAAATCCCAAGCACTGTCATGTTAATCACAAGCTTTGAATATCAATCATGGACACTTATATTATCTGAAGTTCCAAGGAAAGGTAAGTATGACGGCACTAGACCCTTAAGGTCCAAACCGGCGGTGCTGATCTCCGTTTCGTGGCCCTTCAGCCAGGAAGTTCAATGGGGGGCTGGGGGCCAGCCATCCTGTGCTTTAGCACACCCTTCCTGCTTACCTTCCCCAGATTTCTCCAGGTACCCATTTAGAGCTGGGTTGACTCTGGCTAAGCTTACAGAGTCACACCACTGACCCGCGTCCCAAACCCAAATAACTGGCCACGCCAGGGATCGAACCCGTGCCCCTTGGACAAAGAATTCTCAACCCAGCGCACGTCCATTTAGCCAGGACGGCTTGTCCCTTTCCAAGGAAAGGGACAATAATTGTATCTACATTGGGTAAGTAGAAGCTTATACAAAATATTATATATGTAAAAATTAGCCAAAATCGAGAATGGTATATTTAATGAATGAAAGATCTTAAGCCGAACTGGCCAGCACATATACAATTGTAGTTTAATATTGGTCGTGGTTTTTTGTGTTTTTGATTATTTTAGACCTTTGTTTCTTTTGCGCTGAAGACGCCTCGTTTTTATACAGCGACGTTTTGTATATCCGCGTCGTTCGTTTTGTATATCCGCGCGGTCGTTTTGCACATCCAGGTTTCGCTTTTTGTATATCAGCGTATATCCGCGTCGTTTTGTTTTTATTTGTCTTTTCACTACTGGCCGAAGTCTCGTTTTGCCTCTTTTCTTCACTGAGTTTTCTCTCTTTGTTTCTTCGGTATATTTAATGAAAAAAACACATATGTAGTAATACAGTTTTTGATTGTAGCGGGCGCGAAATTTAAAAAATAAAACATGAGTTAAAAATAACCTGAAACACGTGGCGCCAGACAGCATAAGAATGAATAACTTTCCACTGAGGGTGTAGTTGTCTTTTGCAATCAACAGATGATTGATATTTGAGTTTTTGCTGACGAAAAGCATAGTCAAATTGAAAAAAATTAGTTTCGCTTATTTATTATCACAGTTCAACGTGGCAACACTGATGAAAATGTAGTACTGCCCTAAAAATACTTATAATTTTGAACCAACTAAAGGAAAAATCGTAGAAAGCTATGGTATAGATCTAATGTTACTCAAGGGAGGAGAATTTTGTTTTGTTTTGATGTCCTTGGCCCTTTTAGAAGAAAAACTTATATAGTTGCGAAAAATCTCCAAAGGGGTTATAAGTGTCACACAATCTTTATTGGGGATAAATACCGTCATTTTCGTGTATTTCTATAACTTATTTAAAAAAAATTGCACGAAAGCCCTCAGCCGTGATAATTTAAAGTGCGACATACGCCATTTTTGTAACTTTTCAGGAGAGCCAAAAAACGGAAAAAAAAGTTTGTCCATGGCGTATGTCTCTTTTTATCGTCAAAGTTTGTTCACGTCCAAAAGATAATTCTGAAAACACCATTCGATTCCCCGTGCTAAGTTTACCCGTGGCCACTACAAAACTAATTTTCAACCAAAATGGCATACGTCGCCATTTTAATTATTACATCCGTCGACAATTTGCAAGATTAAAGTGGCGTATGTATCTTTTTTAACTCTGTAATGGTACAAGATATTATAATTCTGACAACACCATTCAATTCCCCATGATAAGTGTACCCGCGGCCACTACAAAACTAATTTTCAACCAAAATGGCATACGTCGCCCTCTTAATTATAACAGCCGTCGACTATTTGGCAGATTAAAAGTGGCGTATGTATCTTTTTTATCTTCGTAACGGTACAAGATAGGATAATTCTGACTAAACCATACATTCTCCGTGTAAGTTTACCCCCGGCACATACAAAACTCATTTTCAACCAAAATGGCATATATCGTCCTTTTAATTATCACAGCGTCGGCTATGAGACAACTTAAAAGTGGCGTATGTCTCTTTTTTATCTTTGTAACGGTACAAGATATGATAATTCTGACTAAACCATACGTTCTCCGTGTAAGTTTACCCCCGGCACATACAAAACTCATTTTCAACCAAAATGGCATACGTCGCCCTCTTAATTATTACAGCCGTCGACTATTTGGCAGATTAAAAGTGGCGTATGTATCTTTTTTATCTTCGTAACGGTACAAGATAGGATAATTCTGACTA